>CANIUD010000292.1:197500-496487 GCA_947470075.1 Closterium sp. Yama58-4 | reverse complement strand
CTCCCCCCTCCCCTCTCCTTCCCTCTGCCTTCCCTCCCCCCTCCCTCTCTTCCCTTCCCCCTCACTCCCACCCTCGCTCTCACCTCCTGTGTCGCTCTTGTTGCGTGATGGTAACCGAATTCCC
Source organism: Closterium sp. Yama58-4 (assembly GCA_947470075.1). Taxonomy (NCBI): domain Eukaryota; kingdom Viridiplantae; phylum Streptophyta; class Zygnematophyceae; order Desmidiales; family Closteriaceae; genus Closterium; species Closterium sp. Yama58-4. The sequence goes on along the minus strand of CANIUD010000292.1, from coordinate 496,363 downwards.
AGACACAGCAGCATTATCCGCGTTATAGTCAATCAGGATGGAGTTCAACGCCTTGCCGTCACTGAACATGCCATACCACGTGGGGCCGTCACTGAACATGCCATACCACGTGGGGGGAGCGGGGGGAGACGGGGGAGGAGGCGGGGGCGGAGAGGGGGGCGCAGTGCCCAGAGTTCCCCCCCAACCCCGTCCCCCCATTCCCCCCCTCCCCCCGCTGCTCCCGCTGTCGCTCTACTGCCGCTGCTGGTGCTGCCGGTGCTGGTGGGAGGGGGAGGGGGAGGGGCTTTCCTCTTGCGCTTGAGGAGGTTGTTAAGGCCCTTCTGTAGCTGCTGAGTGAGCGACGAGACCAGAGAGGAGGAGGAGGGCGGTGGAGATGACCTTAATACCCTCTCTCTGCTCTCTCCCATCTCTCTCCTCTCTCCCTCACTCATTCCGAACCCTGCAGTGATAACCTCCTCTTGCTCCTCCTGCACACTGCTCCTTCTCCTCACTCCCTCCTCCTCCACTGTACTTTCTTGTCCCATTTCAGACTCCTCATCCTCCTCCTCTCTTCTATTCTCCATCTCCCCCTCCTCTCCCTCCTCTCCCTCCTCCTCCTTCTCGTCCTCCTCTCCTAGCCTCCTTCGCGTTGCCTCTGCTCTCTCTAGCGCCAGTCGACCCTCTCTGAAACACAATCCAACACACCAGGCCGGGAAAACGGGAGAAAAGGAGAAGAAAAGACGTGAAAGGTGAGAAAGGGAGATCACGGGGAGTTGGGAAACCGGACGATACGTGTTGGTGCTGGCGCTCTAAAGAACGGAAGAAATAAGCTCCCCGCCTCCCCCACCGTCCGCCCACCCTCCCCCCACCCTCCCCTCACCCTCCAACCGTCCTTCCCCAACCCTCCCCCTTTCCCCCGCGTGACTGGCGCACGCACTGCGAGGAGCATCCGACGGTTTCGACCCGATCTGCCCCTCATTCGCAACCGGTCAGGCCACCCCAATCTTACCCCTATCCCCCCCCCTCCCCCGCCACCCCCTATGCACGCACTGCGAGGAGCATCCGACGGTTTCGACCTTCACGGCGTCGATCGCGACGCCGTTCCCCGCGTCCACGTCAGCGGTGCCGTTCAGCGGGCCCGCGCCGAACGTCAGCAGGCTCCCCGCGCTCGCCGCGCGGAACGCGAACGACTTGCGCACCCAGTTGGTCGTCTGTTGCGCGCGCATGGGGCAGGGGGAGGGGAGCGAGAGAGGGATAGGAGGGGGGGAGCGGAGGCGGGGTGGGGGATTGGGGGGAATAGTTAAAGAGGAATCGTGCAACGGACAGAACGAGGGATGTCGGGAAACGTGGCGGTTGTTGCGGGGGGAGGGAAGGGGGGAAACAGGGGGACGGGGGGGCGTGTGGGGAACGGGAGAGGGGTACCCCATGCCGAAAAGCATCCGGGGGGCGTGGACTGGAGGGGGTAGGATCCGCGTCGCCTCACCATCCTTTCCGTGAACACGTCGAATAGCAGCTCAGCGCCGGTCGCGGCGTCGACCACGTGAGAAGCACGGACGCCGGATCGCCGAGCCGCAGCGTCGGCGCGCGCATCGCGAACGACCCGCTATAGTCACACCCCGCTACTGTCTCCAGCGACTGGAAGATCGACCGCGCGGGAACCGCGGGAATCTGCACGCTATACCGGGGCGCGCTCTCCCCGCTAGGCGTGCATGTGCCATTGGCGCTTCGCTGCGCTCCGCCCGCGCCGGCCGCTCCGCCGGCCGCTCCCCCGGTCGCTGCGCACTGTATATCCCCCGATACGCGGAGCAGATTAACTCCGCCCTTAGACGCCTTCCAGCCCGGCACCTCTTTCACGCCGCGAATCACGCGGCCCTACTCGCCCGCCGGAGCGCTTGATTAGGTCTTCTAGCGTGGCGCCCAGTTTGTCGAACCCGCCGTTGCGGAGCGGGGAGCCTGGGGGGAGCGGACGAGGAGGAAGGGGGACGGGGAGATGGGGGGGAGGAGGATGGGGCGGAGACGGTGGAGGGGAGAGAAGGGGAAGAGAGGATGGGGGGAAGGGAGAACGGGGAAGAGAGGATGGGGGGAAGAGGGTGGGGGGGAAGGCGGAGGCGAACAGGGGGAATGGGAAGGGAAAACGAGGAAGGGGTTCGGCGGAAGGGCAAGAAAGGGGGATCCGGAAGGAGGAGATGGGTCGGGGTGGGAATTGGGGGGGGGGGGGGGGGGGGGGGGGGCTAAGGGGGAGGGGAGGGGAATCAAGAGCAGGTGCAGATGGGCGGACGGGGGATGGGCGGATGGGCGGAGCGAGAACAAGGCGGGATGGAGGGGAGGAGAGGGGAGGAAACCGCGGGAAGGCATGTGAGCGAAAGAAACGAAGTGGGGGACCCAGGGGGTGGAAGAAAGCGGGAAGGAGTGTGGGGAAAGGAAGTGTGGGGAAAGGGAGGGGATGCGAGGAGAGTGGGGAAGGGGAGGTGTGAGGAGGTTGCGGGGGGAGAGGTGGGCTTTCGGTGAACCCTTGGCGCAAAGCTCATGGGGGGAAGGCCATGGGGGAAAGGCCATGGGGGAAGCCTATGCGGGGAAGCCCATGGGGGAAGCCTATGGGGGGAAGCCTGTCGGGCGAACGTACGTAAAAAGGGCTTCGCAGACGCCGTTTGCGCGCATAAGGCGGAAGCAATCAGCGCAATGAACAGCCATGCGCACGCGGCGGAGAATGTATACGTGGAGAGTGTGAGCGACGCGCGCAACCTCCCTCTACTCCGCCAACTCCGCGGACCCGGCTTCCGCGCGCGTATTAGGCAGCGATGCCCGCCTGCTGTGGGGGAGCCACGCGTCATAACGTCGTTTCCTTTCCGCGCGCGCCGTTTGCGAAGGTTTTTGTCTGCCTTGAAGAATCAATCGAATAAGAGAGTCCGTTCTTGGCCTATTGCGACTCGGGTCAGCGGTCAGTTGGTAAGAGCTGTACGAGTTGGTCTAGGTGGGTAGGAAGTCAGTCGCTGATTAATTGCACCACGCGCACGTGGGGGCACGGGCCGGAAAATTAGATAAATAACAATCAATAAATAAAGAATGCTGGAATTGGATGGACGGGATTGGCCAGGACCTCAGCTCTCGCTGTCGCAGATTAGCTTTCGAGGATTCCCCTACGTGTACGACGCTCAAATAAAGATTCCTGCTTCAGTTCGGCTGCTGCTGAATGGTCGCGTTGCGAGCCTCCCGGGATAAAACGCGCGGTACTTCAACTGAAACTGCAGGGACCTAATGCGTGTATTACAGCTGGTGCGAGGTCAGTGCGCTCGCGGAAAGACGGAACGATGGCGAAGCGGGGACGAAGAGGACGATGAGAGACGATGACAACAAGGCGTATGATTGCTTTCTGTGCGCCAATAAGCTGGTTGCTTCTGGAGCGAGACGTAAATAATTAATTAATCATCATCGATCGGCCCAGAACGAGACATATAAATACTCCCCCCAACCAACCAACCAGCTAAACGCTGTTGCGCCTCGCTGCGCCTTGCCCACCTGCAATGGAATCATTCAACGGGCCGCCGCGCCGCTGGTTCCTCTCTCCCAGTTGAACCTCCACCGAACAGATGCGTCTGGTGCTTTCCGGCCATTTTCAGGTGCATTCAACTTATTCGAGGCGCGTTATTCAGGTGCATGCTATCCCGTCATTTTTCTCTCTGTTGTTACTGTATGTACACCTCCGCCACGAAAATTACTGTTCCGTCAGGGGATGCTACAATCCGACTGACACCAACTGGCGCAGCTCTCGCACGAACTCGTCGTCCAACCACACCAGTCGCAGCCTTACTGCGAACGAGGTCAGCACATATCGCAATACACCTGACAAAAAACGGGCAAGAAAAATATAGAGCCCAATTGGAAACGCATGCAACTCGGGAGGAATCAACCCTAAACACGAGGGCAGTTCCGTGTTTAGGGTTGATCTCTTCCGGAAAATTAGTCCAGGTTCCCTAGGTTTTTTTTCCCACTGCCTTACGTGACAACAACCCTAAACACCATGAAGGTTCCCGTGTTTAGGGTTGATCCCTCCCGAACAATGTCCAGGCTTTCTATGAGTTGTATTTTTTTTATTTTCGGGCTTCCCTGCCAGGCCCATTTTGTGTGTTGCGTGTGTTGCGTGTGCTGCTTGTGTTCCCCTGACGGAACAGTATTTTTAGTGGCGGATGTGTACAAACAGTGGTAACAGAGGGAGAAAAACGACGGGATAGCATGCACCTGAATAGCGCGCCTCGACTAAGTTGCATGCACCTGAAAATGGCCGGGGGCTTTCTCTCTGTTTCCGCTTCCTCGTCGCGGCGGCTGGGGGCTTGTAATCTCCGCCGGAATACGCGGCGGGGAGAGGTGGGGACGAAGCAGCGAAACGTGGGTTTTATCGGGTTGGAAATGGGGAGGAAGGCGCAATTCGGTGTGGTTGGGTTCGGTGGTACGGGAAGCGAGCTGGAGTAGAGGCGGGGAGGCGGAGAGGACATGCACGGGGGGTTGGAGGAGGAAGGTGGGGAGCAGGGATGCGCGGGGAGATGCGTGGGGAGAGGGGAAGGGGAGAAGTTGGGTGGGGGGTGCTAGGTCAAGAAAGACAGAAAGCTGGGGATGAAGGGGGAGCGGAGGCGGAAGGGCAGGTGAGCGGTTATGTTCACCACGGTACATGTACACTCCGCCACGCGCTGCTGGCGAGGCTGGCACAGTGGGTCAGGCTGGGCTGGACACGACGACGAGCGGACGACGACGACCCAGCTGTCGCATCGCATCGCATGACATGTGCGAAAATCATGACGATCACGCAGGGTGGAAGTGGGGTTTGGGGGAATTTGGGTAATTTGGGAAACGGGGGAGAAAATCCCGCTTCGCGGAATCTAACCAACCGGGCAAACGCGTTCATTTCATGCACATTGCCGCGCTGCGCGTTGTCTGTCGGCAGGCAAGAAATTGTCGGTCGAACCGCAGCGCCTGACACATTGCCGGCAAGGGAACCTGAGAACGGCTATGGTGGTACTGAGAACGGCTGATATCTGGGTACAACAATCCAACTGATCCTCTTAGTCCGAACACGTTTAGCCTGATGCTTTCATTTCCTAAACAGCAGACGAACTACCGCAACCGATCAATCAACTAAAACCGAGTGCTGGATCTCGCGATTCTGCGGAAACGAATTGGGCAAATTTGATGGTTTCAGGGCTTTGATGGCCAAAACTGAAAGCAAAACAGAAATCTTGAGCCCGTCAAGTCTCACGAGTTGTAACCGAGATACTTTGTTGAAAGCAGAGCAAGAACACTCTGTAATTGAGAGAGAGTCTGGTCTGTAGCTGTTTTAGACAGCTCTGTCTGTCTTCGGGAATGGAAGGAGAATCCAGCGTGGAGCGGCGATGGCGCAATCACTGTCAAGGACGAGTGTGTTGAATGCGGATTTGCAGGCGTTGTCAGGAAGGCATAGATATCTTCGTCAGAGTTACTACCTTTTCGCTCCCTTACCCTAGACATGTCTACCATATTATATTTGTCTAAGGGCGTGTAAAATTTCCGCAAATATGCAAAATTTGCTTTTGGCCGGTTTTATGTCGACCATGTGGTCGACATTTCTTTCGCGAAAAGCGACGGATTGGTCGACTTCGTGTCGTCACATTTACAGCCACTATTGCAGATTTGCAACTTTACAGGTTTGAGGGCCGAATTTCAGGCCGATTTCAAAAACTTGAAAGAATTGCAGGTGCTACAGTAGGAATGTATGTGCGACGTGGTCGCACATTTGACGGCGAAATCTCTGATTCGACCAGAAATTTTTTTTTCGGTCGTTCTGCGAGACCGTACGACGTCGCACGTGACAGTCGCTGACGGTGTCGACTACTTGGCCGAATTGGAGTCGACATGGTGTCGAATTCGAGTCGACTTTCAAAACGGCCACCAATTTCGTTTTTTATTGGCTAATTTAGCGATGGTCACGAACTTCTTCGTTCAGTGTGGCCGAATTTTTCGGTGCGGCGATTTTACACGCCCTAAAGAGCCCAAGTCTAAAGTTTTCAGGTCAGATAGGTACAACTATCAAACACCTACTGCATCTTAATTGCTAACTCCGAATCAAGTACCCCTAGACTGTAAGCATGCAGTTATCATTTGCGGCCTTTCTAGTGCTATTTCTAGCCCTGTTTGTCACAAAAGCAGTGTCATTTGATTGTCAGTGACCAGTAACCGCCGCCACAACCCCATGACCAACCCAACAGCAGGAGCGGCGGCAGGAGCAGCGACAACAGCAGGTGTACGGGCTAGTAAGTCAGTAGTAGTCATGATGACTCACATCACAACCGTCTCGACCTACCCTTCCCCTCTACGACTTGCCACGGGCCCTTGAGACGCTCCCGTAGCTGCCTCTGCAGCACAACATATCGAAAGAAATGTGAAGACCACGAAAAACAAACATCAGATGAAATCAAAACAAAACAGAAAAGGACAGGAGGAAACGACACGGAATAATCAAAGAGGGGTAGGAGGAACAAAACTGAGACGTGCAAGGGGGGGAAGTCTGTGCTTCCACACCTTCTCTTTTCCATCCGACTCTCCTCCTGATCCTCCAGCCCCAGCAGCAGCCTCAGCCTCTGCTTCCTTTGCTGCCTTCTTCTCCTCCCCTTCTCCTGCAGCGCCCCCTGCTTTCTTCTCTTCCTGCGCACCCACAGCAATGCCAATAGACACTTTCCTCGCTCGGCCCCCCTGCGCTGCTGCTCCCGCCTCCTGCTCCTTCTCCTTCCCCTTCTCCCCTCCTCCTTCTCATCCTTCTCCTTATCCTTCGTCTCCTTCTCATCCTCCTCGCCAACAGAGTTCCCATTTACAGCAGTACTCTCCCTGGCCTTACCTCCTTCCTTATCCCCTGCCTTTGCCCCTGCCTTCCCCCCGTCCTTCTCATCCTTCTCTCCTTTTGCTGCCCCGTTGCCCTCCCCTCACCCTCCCTGACGCCTTTTGCTTCTTATTAGCCCCATTACGCTCCTCCCCTTCTTCCTCCTCATCAGCCTTCCCGCCCTTCTTCCCTCCATCAGTTTTCTCCGTTTTCCAGCCTCAGTCCCTCCTTGCTTGGCCTCTGCACTCTTAGCATCAGCAGTCTTGGCTGTAGTCTTAGCATCAGCAGCATTTGCAGCTACAGGAACACTAGCAGCAATGCCAAACACTCGCCTTCACTGCTTTTTTTCGCCCCACCCTTTCCCCCTCCTTCTCCCCTTTCTCCCCCTCCTCACCACTCGTCTTCTCCTCCTCCTCACCGCCCTTCTCCTCTTCCTCTTGTTTCTTTTCACTCACTTTCTCAGCCCCTGCTCACCCTTCCCCTCCTTTTTCTCCTCCTCTGTCGCCCCCCTTCTCACCTTCCCTTCCTTCCTTCTCTCCCTTCTCTCCCCCCCCATCATCCTCCTCTGCTTCAATCATTTCCACATCCCCCTGCTCACTGCTCTCACCTCCCTCATCCTCCTTTGCCCCGGCTCCCTTCCCCCTCTTCGCACCTTTCCCTCTCTTCCCTCCCTCCTCCTTCCCCTCTCTTGCTGTCTCATCCCCCTCCTCATCCCCCTCCCTCTCTTCATCCCCAACCACCTCCTCTGCCTTTCTCTTCCCTCTCCCTCCCTTCTCAGCAGATCCTCCCGCTTTCCCTCCACCAGCAGCAGCAGCAGCAGCAGCAGCAGCAGCCCCTTTCCCTCTGCCAGCCCCCCTATCCCCTGCAGGTGTGCTTGCACCCTTAGCCTTCCCCCCATCAGCCTTCGCAGCAGCGCCAGTTGCAGCAGCAGAGGGAGCGGGAGCAGGAGGGTCAACAGCAGCAACTGGAGGAGGAACCTTTTTCTTGTGAGAAGGTCTGTAGGCCAGAGGGAACGAAAAAGTATGAGGAATGAGAAGAGAAATGGGTGCCTGAAAAATGCCAAAACGGTTTTCAACTGATTCAAAGGTGACTAGCACACATGAAGACCATGCGAAGCAGGATAGGGAGCGGCATTTGCACGCCCACGCATCTGTAGCATCATTTAGACAAGCTATGCGGGTTCTTACTTGCTGACGCTGGCGGAGCCATCAGCACCAGCTGTCTCCGCGCCCTTTCTGTGCGACCCTGAAGACTTCCCTTTGCTGGCAGAGTCTGGAGCAGAAGTTGCCGGCTTCTGGGGAGTGCAACAGACAGGCAGAGGGAAAAGAAACAGCCCAAATATATGTAGAAAGAACCGGGGATTCACAAACGGTTGCCCTGCCATAGGCAGCGCAAGAGATCTTCTCTACCAGAACGAAAGACCGACAGATTGTGGCCCACCGGCAATGAAAGCAGTCCCAGACAAACGAACATTTGACAATCAGACAAACCCTCCCTGCCTGTCACAGGAGACTGAGAGACTGCAACGAACCTCAGCGGACGCGATGGTGGGGGAGGCAGCCCGTCTATGAACTCAAACTTCTCCCGGTGCAGCAGCAAGTCCTCCTTGTCCCCGTCGTCGTACCGCACCTGGTGGGCGAGGGAAGACAGAGGAGATGAAGAGATGGGAAGCCAATCACAAGGGCAATGGAAAAGACAAGGCAATATTTTCATGGAAGCTTGTTGATGAACTCAAACTTCTCCCGGTGCAGCAAGAGGTGCTTCTTGTCCCCGTCGTCGTTCCGCACCTGGTGAGCGAGGGAAGACAGAGGAGATGGAGGGATGGTGATAGAGAGATGGAGCAGCGCATCACAAAAGACATGGAGAAGGGCTATCTCTTGGAAGGCAGATGGCAGATGGCAGACAGAACAAAGGCAGATGAGGAGATTATGCAGCAGAGGGATGGAGCGACCAGCGACCAACAGAAAGACATTTATATGTACACGTATACATAAATATACAAAAAGGGGATTTGATATGAGGAGAGGGGAGAGGCAAGGGGAAAAGGGGGAGAGAGAGATGGGGGAGGGGCAAGGGGGCGTGGGAGGTGCGGGTGGGGAGGGGGAAGGGAGGAAGGAGCAACGGGAAGGGAGGGGAAGCAAGCTTGGATTAGATTTTGGTGTGTAGGAGGTGCTAGCCTTGCCATCTTAGAAAGAATAACTTGCACAAGGTGTGTTTAGGAGCAAGGGGGGAGAGAGATGGCATTCGAAGGAATGAAGGGAAGGCGGCAGGCAAAGAAGGAAGAGAGAGAGGAGAATCCAGAATCAGGAAGAAATGCATCCTAGAATCCTAGAAGCAAGGAGCATGAGAGGCTGACTTTAGTCAGGGTTGGTTTTGTCATGCATACCGTATGCTTCTCGGTTTGACTTGATAAGACTTGATTACACCCTTGTAGTAGCTGTGCGGGGGAGAACGGGGAGCGCGAAGAGAAGTAGCGAGAGTTTTGAGTGAATGGGGCAACAGGCAACAGGCAGCAAGTGTAGGTTTTGCAGTGTGCTTCTCAGCATACCTAATCGCTCACATCAAAACGGATAAAAGCAAAAACCACACACACACACACACACTACATCCACCACGATTCAGCATCCAGTCTCGTGTTACTACTCACGCTTTGTCGAGTGGCCACCACACTCTGATGCTCCACCCCACATACGCCTTGCGGAAACAGGAGACTGTAACAAATCCACACATACATCCACCCCACACATACATCCATCCATCCGCATCCAACCAGGTGTTACTACTCACGCTTTGTCGAGCGGCCACCACACTTTGATGCGCCGGCCACATACGCCTTGCGCAAAGCAATCTCGTTTGCCCCTGCTGGCGCTTGCTGGCTGCGTTGCTGGTACTTTCTGGTTACGGCACATGAGCACACGGGCAAGAGGGTGGGTTTGGGGTAGGAACAGAGTGAGGGAGGGAGGGAGGGAGGGAGGGAGGGAGGGAGGGAGGGAGGGAGGGAGGGAGGGAGGGAGGGAGGAAGGAAGGAGAGTGACGAAAGGAGGAACAGAAGGAACTAGAGACGGAGGTAACACAAGAGACAAAACGGGCAATGAAAATAACCCTCCAAACAACCCACCCTTGCCAATCACAACGACGCAAAAATCAAAGACTCATTCACACACACCCAAGCAGAACCCCTTTCCCACAGGCACCTAGAGCACTCCTCCCGTACCTTCTTATGACTCACTGAAGCCCCCTGCTTCCTTTCCCTCCCTTCGGGGTGACAGCAGCTGCTGCAGCAGAGCAGAGCCACCAGCGCCTTTACTAGCACTCTTGACCCCCTTCCTCCCTCCCCCTGCCCTGCTCCCTTCCCTCCTTGGCAGTCGGTGTTTCCTCTTCCGCCCCCTCCTCCTCCCCCTCCCTGCCTCCTCCTCCTCTTCCTCAACCCCCCTCTGCTTCCTCCTCTTCCTCTTCCTCTCCTCCTTCCTTCCCTTCCGCTTATCCCCCCCTCTCCCCTCTCCCTTCCCAGGAGTAGCCTCCTCTACAGCCACTTCGCTTTCTTTTCGCCGATTCCGCAGCACCCGTTTCCTTCCTCCCCTTGCGCCCCCTCCCCTCCGCAACAACAGTCACACCCTCTTCAGAAACCACCTTCACCACACGTCATCCTCCTCTTCCTCATCCTCCTCACCCTCCTCGTCCCCTCCCACCTCCTCTGCCTCTTCATCCTCCTCCTCGACCTCCTCCTCCTCTCCTGGCCCGTCCAGCCTCCTTCTCGTGGTCGATCTTGAAGGTCTCTTGCCCTTCCCGCCCGCACGGGAAGCCTAGAGAAGAAACAGATACGACGGGGAAGGAAGTGGGAAAAAAGAGGGGAAGAGGGGAGAGGAGGGGAAGGAGAGGGGGAAGCCACCAAGAAGGAGCCTCAGCTGCCACAGAAGTGAGATGTCTCCAAACTCAAACAGGAAGCATGGAGAAAGATAAAAGGAAGTCACCGGGTGGGAGGGCAAGCAGTACATATCAATCAGTCCAACAAGCCCTCCCCAAATCCCCCACCTAACCCCCCACCGCAACATCCCCCTCATAACCCCCACCGGACCTCCCTCCTTCACTCCTCCCCCTCTAACAAAACTCACATGGTGCCGCGCTTTGGCAGCGGGTGAAGCAAGGGGCTTCACTTGCACCTCGAACTGGGTCTCTAGATCCGACAAGCAGGCCGGGAGATTGCTACCGTCGGGCTGTGTAGGAGAGAGAGGGGTAGGGATGGGGCAGCAAGAGAGGGCTTTTGAGGCGCCTCAGAAACCGGGGCTTCACTTGCACCTCGAACTGGGTCTCAAGATCCGACAGGCAGGCCGGGGCAGCAAGAGAGGAGTGAGTCGAGGGTGAAGCAAGGGGCTTCACTTGCACCACGAACTGGGTCTCTCTAGATATGACAGGCAGGCCGGGAGATTGCTGACGTCCGGCTGGAGAGAGACGGGCGGGGATGGGGCGGGGTAAGAGAGGAGAGAGGGGGATGGGGAATGCCGAGGGGGATGGGGAATGCCGGGAGGGAATACAGCTTGCACCACGAATTGGGTCTCTAGATCTGACAAGCAGGCCAAGAGATTGCTACCGTCCCCGCTGCGAGAGGGAGAGAGAAGGGTGGGGATCAGGCAGCAAGAGAGGAGTGGGAGGTGGGTGTGTAAAGAGACTGAGTGAGGGGAGTGAGAAGAGAGGGGAATGAGAGAGGGGGTAAAAGGTAAGAGGAGCAAGTGTGACTTGAGGGATAGGAATGGGAGGGAGGGGAGAGTTTGAGGAGGACAGGGTGAGTGAGGAGGAAAGAACGAGGGGAGGGAGTGAGGCACAGAGGGGAGGGAGGGAGCAAGCAAAGGGGAAGGTTAGCAGCAGGCAGGCAGGCAGGCACTAACCAGGGGAGTGAGCGGCAACTCGGATCCAGGCGTCGGTGTAGGCTCAGGAGTCTCAGTCTCCTTCGCTCTATTCTCTGCCCCTACTGCACCCCCTTCTCCTCCCCCTCCTGCTGCTGCTCCTCCTGCTGCTGCAGGTGTGATCGCTCCAGAGGAAGCAGCAGCGGCAGCAGGGGGCGGCGAGGTAGCAGGGCTTTTGAAGAGTGCAGAGGGAGAGGCACGAGTTGCGAGTAGGTGAGCGTGAAGGGACGGGTCCTGCCAATGGCCTTGGCTATCGCAATGCCAATGTCACACACTGTTGCTAGTTTCTGATAAGCGGGAGACGGGAGACGGGAGGTGGAAACGGGGGAAGGGGGAAAGAGGGGAGTGGGGGGGGGAGGTGGAGGGGGGGAAGGAGGGGAGAGGTTGGATGGTAGGGGGAAAGAGAAGAACGCCATGGGTCGAGAGAACCGAAACAGCAGTTCAAACCAAAGGATGGAACGTTTGTCACACCAGGAGGGGGTGGTCGGCCAACAAAAGTAGGACGGAAGAAGCAAGGGCGGCAGGAGGAGAGAAAGCAAGAGGAGCTGCAGAGACGGACTGTGGGTGGGTGGGTCAGAAACAAGTCCTCGGACGGTGGTTAACCACCACACCACACAATAATAAGCCCTCCACTCACCTCCTGTGCAACACTGTTGGCAACCGGACTGGCAGCCTTGACCGTCCGCAGCACTGCCAGCACCGCTCCCAGGTTATCCACCTCCTCCTGGCCGCCCCCCCCCCCCCACCCTCCTTCCCCACTGCCCTTCCAAGTCCTAGTGCCACTCACTCACCTCCTGTGCAACGCTGTTGGCAACCGGACTGGCAGCCTTGACGGTTCGCAGCACTGCCAGCACCGCTCCCAGTTATCCACCTCCTCCTGGCCCCCGCCCCTGTCCTTGCGCGACGCCCCTGCCCCTGCCTCCGCGCCCCTCCCCCCCTCCGCGCCCCCCTGCAGCAGTGCACGCAGTAGATACTCCAGGGGGCTGGGGAAGGGAGAAGGTGCAAGGGGGGAAGATGCAAGAGAGGGGTGCAAAGACAGGAGAGGGCCGGGGGGGGGGGGGGGGGGGGGGGGAGGGGGAGGGGAGCAATTGGGAGGGGTAAGGACATGAGGTGATTTGGCGAGAAGAGAGAGCACGCCAGTTGTTTGGGCTGGGAAGATAAGCGGGGGACAGGGATAACTTGGAAAGGGTTGTGTGGAGAGGGGACGAACAAGGAAATGGACGACAAAAGGAACGTGGAAGGGGGGGTCCAGGGAGGAGGTTTGGTTTGGTTGTTGGTGATGGGGGACATTTGAGGGGCCTCAAATGACAAGAAAATGGATGAAAATGGATGATAATAGGGCTCCAGGGAGGAGGCTTGGTTGTTGGTGATGGGGGGGTTGGGGGGGGAAGAATGGGGTTTGGGGGGAGTACAGGAGGAGAGAGACGAGAGAGGAAGGAAGGAACCTGATAAGATGTAAGGAGACAAGAAATGGACTAACCAATTCACCTACCATCTCGCATCATCATACAGCCACACCCCACCCACTCTGCCCTGGTTTTCCCCCCACCCACCCACCCTTCCCCTCCCCACCCTTCTCCCTGTCTCCCTTCTCCCTCCCTCCCTCCCTCTCCCCCTTCGCCCTCCCTCCCCCCCTCCCTCCCTCCCTCCCTCTCCCGCATACCGTTGAATTGGCTCATAGTCCTCTGCCTTGGCACCGGCAGCATCAGCTTTCGGCCACTTGGGATGCTGGGCCAGAATATACGCCAGATACACTAGCACATACTCAGGGTGCTCTATAATCGTCGATAACCCTGCACCCCCCACACCACCAGCACCAGCGCCAGCAGAATCAGCAGCACCGGCAGCACTTGTACCAGCACCGTCTTTCCCTCCCGCTTCCTCTCCCCCTCCCTTCACCTCCCAAGCCTGCCCCTCCCGCTTCCCTTCCTTGTCCTTCCCATCCTCCCCAGCTGCCCCTCCTCCTGCTGCCCCTGCCACGGATCTTTTAGCTGCTGCCCTCCTAGTAACGTCCACGTATTCTGCTAGGTACCTCCGGACCTGCACAAAGGGGGGCAAGGAAAGGAGTTCAAAAAAAAAAAAAAAAAAAAAAAAAAAAAAAAAAAAAAAAAAAAAACCCTAGGGGTCAAAGATTTTGTGAAGATTATTCCAGAAACGGAAAGAAACCAGTGTAAGTAAGCATTACAATTCACACATTTACCTCCCCCCCCCCTTCTCCGGCTTCCCTTTCCTCCTCTCTCCCCCCCCCCCCCCCCCCAATCCCCCAATCTCCCTCTTCAGCTCCCTGTGCTCTTCACCCTCTCTTCCAATCCCCTTTACCTCGGTCTGCTGCTCGCTGTCTGTCTCCTCTGCAGCGGCCAGCAGCGGCAGGGCGGCAGCATAGCGCATGGGCACAGATTGGTCCTCTTTCCCTTTCCCCCTTCCTCCTCACCTCACTCTGCTGCTTCAATCAACCCCCCTCACATTGATAGAACTCACCTCCGTTTGCTGCTCGCTGTCTGTCTCCTCTGCAGCGGCCAGCAGCGGCAGCGCGGCAGCATAGCGCATGGGCACGGATCGGTCCTTGAGCCGCGCTATCAGCTTGCTGGCAAAGCCCCTCCGCACCAGAGGCACCGCATCCTGCAGGGATGAGAGGAGAGGAAGGGAGAGGGGAACGGGAAGGGACCGGAGGGAAGGGGGCGGGAGAGAAGGGGAGAGGAGGGTAGCACGGGATGGAAAAGGTGCTGACTAGGAGTTTGAAGCGCAGGGAACAGGTAAGGACAAAAACTCAATTCGTGCAGCAGCAGCAGCAGCAGCAGCAGCAGCAGCATAGCGCATGGGCACGGATCGGTCCTTGAGCCGCGCTATCAGCTTGCTGGCAAAGCCCCTCCGCACCAGAGAAAAGGTATCCTGCATGGACAAGGGGCGGTGTGGAGGGAAGGGGAGAGGGGAAAGAGAGCAAGGGAAGGGAGAGGGGGAGGGGGCGGGAGCAGAGAGGAGGGGAGAGGACGGGAGGAGGGGATGGAAGAGGTGTTGACAGGGATTTTGAAGCGCAGAAAACAGGTGAGACCAGGGTGTGAACTCGTGTACACCCAGACCCTTCCAACCCAGGGCAGCAGAGCATAGAGCTTGGGCACCGAGCCGTGCAATCAAAGTCCGTGTCGTCTGGACGGTTGGCGGCACTCACAAGCGAGGAGAAGAGAGCGAGGCGGTAGAGGTCGGAAATGATCTGGACGTCGACCTTTGTGGCGAGGCGAGGTTGACAACTGACTAGGCTGCTGTCATCTGCAGCAGCGCACCTTCTTGACTCAAGAGGTGGTCACACCTCGAGACTTACAAGCGAGGAGAAGAGAGCGAGGCGGTAGAGGTCAGGAGTGATCTGGGCGTCGAGCTGTGTGGCAAGGTTGACCACTGACTTGGCTGCTGTCATCCGCAGCAGTGCACGGTCCGCATCCCTGCAGTTACGGGTTTCACAGACGATGGGTGGGTGGTTATTGCGATGTCTCGGAGGTGATTTTGCGAGGTTGACCACTGACTTGGCTGCTGTCATCCGCAGTGGCGCACGGTCCGCATCCCTGCAGTGACGGGTTTCACAGACAATGAGTTGGTTGTTATTGAGATGTCTCGGAGGTGATTTGCGAGGTTGACCACTGACTTGGGACTTGGTCCGCATCCCTGCAATGACAGGTTTACAAACGATGGGTGGGTGGTTACATTCGCTCGGATAAGTGCGTGTGTGTGCGTGTGTGTGCGTGTGTGTGCGTGTGTGGATCTAGAGGGCTGTGCCGCGCAGCACAGCGCAGCGCAGCACAGCACAGCACAGCGCAGCACAGCACAGCACAGCGCAGCACAGCACAGCACAGCACAGCGCAGCACAGCACAGCACAGCGCAGCACAGCACAGCACAGCGCAGCACAGCACAGCACAGCGCAGCACAGCACAGCACAGCGCAGCACAGCACAGCACAGCACAGCACAGCACAGCACAGCACAGCACAGCACAGCACAGCACAGCACAGCGCAGCGCAGCACAGCGCAGCGCAGCGCAGCAGTAGCTTGCTAAACCGAACAGCACCCACGAGGACTGCACGTCCCCATACACCTCTCCCCGCGGCAGCAGCTTTCCCAGCAGCTAGTGCAGCATGCGTGTGTGCATAAACCTAGAGCCTATGTTGAGAAAGACGCACGGAGGACGCTGCGTCCTGCGTCTGGACGCAGCGTCTGGACGCACGGACGCAGGACGCGCGTCCAGACGCAGGACGCACGGCGATTTTTCTTCGGGCTGACCGGAAAAAAAATCTTGATCGCGAAATTGACATTCGCGATTTCGACGTGAATGTCGAAATCGCGAAATTTCGACCCCCCCTTGCCCAAATCGCCATTGAAAGTGTGGAAGGTCCCCCCTTCCCCCCCCTTTCCTCTCTTAGCTCAAACGCACTATTTCGTCACCCTTGGAGATAACCGTTACTTTAAACAGTTAACTAGCACTGAAACCTAAGTTTGAAAACGAGCTAGGTGAGATATAAATATATGGTGAGAAGCTAGGGGTGAGCTGAGCTTGCGCAAGAGCTTGCACAAAATGTCGCGCAGCTCAAATTTGACCCCCACGACATTTGTCCGGGGGGTCAAATCCCCGCAAGAATGAGATCTGTCGAAATTGACTCAAATTAGAACAAAAACCGCATTTCACCGCACTGAATCTAGAATTTCCAATCAGTCTATCAATTCCCAACCTTGGTTGACCAGATCTGGCCGCATTTATTGGCCTGAGATATAGTCGACAGCGTAATCAACTCTTAGGGTTTCCTCGACTAGCTTATAAGAAGAGCTGACGAAGCAAATCGCAGGGGAAATAAGCGGGCCAGAACAGCCCGACCCGCCCCCGTGCTCATCCAGGGCTTATAACATTTTTTTTGCCTGCCCGGGGTTTTTTTTGCCCTGCCCGGGCTTGCATCTTTTGGTGCGTCTTTCTGGTTCTGGTGCTGCGTCCTGCGTCTGGACGCATGCGTCTGGACGCATGCGTCTAGGACGCAGGACGCGTCTTTCGCAACATAGCCTAGAGCGCAGTGCAGCACACTCACGAGGACTGCACATCCTCATACACCTCTCCCCGCGGCAGCAGCTTGCTCAGCAACGCCTGGGGCTGCGGTTTGGGTGGGTGCAGTGCGGCACGTGTGGATGGATGGGTGCGTGCGTGCATGAACCTAGAGAGTGAAGTGCAAAGCAGTGCAGCACACTCACGAGGACTGCACATCCTCATACACCTCTCCACGCGGCAGCAGCTTGCTCAGCAACGCCTGGGGCTGCGGTTTGGGTGGGTGCAGTGCGGCACATGTGGATGGATGGGTGCGTGCGTGCATGAACCTAGAGAGCGAAGTGCAAAGCAGCGCAGCACACTCACGAGGACTGCACATCCTCATACACCTCTCCCCGCGGCAGCAGCTTGCACAGCACCGCCTGCAGCCCCGATGACTGCTTCTTGCTGCTCCCCGGTGCCGGCTGCCGTGGCAGAAACGTATTCACCAGCATCTTGATACCGCGCGACTGGCAGAGAGGACACACACACAGTTGGGGGGGAGGCGGATAGGTGAGAGGGGCACGTAAGAGAGAGGGACGAGGATAAGAGGTGAGAGAGAGAGAGAGAGAGAGAGAGAGAGAGAGAGAGAGAGAGAGAGAGAGAGAGAGAGAGAGAGAGAGAGAGAGAGAGAGAGAGAGAGACGGGTCGCACATGCGATGATGAGGTGGTGGGGAAAGTGCAGGAAAGCGAAGAGAGGGTAGATGAGGGGGGAGAAGGAATGTATGCTCGAGTCCGCGCACACAAACAAAGTCCAGCAGACAAATACACACGCATTCGCGTGCACACGAAGCAGCCCCTTCCTTTACACTCACCTTGAGTACCGCCACAGAAGAGGGCGTGTCTAGCGCCGCTGCTGTTGCACTCCCCTGGCCCGTCACACTCTGAAACCAAGACAAACAGAAGCAGCGGCGACGTAGGACAGACACAAGGCACACAGAAGAAGATCAGAATTACGTGTGAAAAAAACAAACAAACAAACAAACAAATGAAAAAAATAAATTAAACAATCCACCCAGCGCGCACACTCACGCTGCAGCGAAGCAGCTTGCGCACGACAAACTTGATGATGGCGTCCTCATGCGGCTGCCCCACCCACCCACCCACCCATACCCACACGCGCACGTACACACACACTCACACCCAACCGGCCCAAGCACGCACGCACCAATACCCACAGGCATACCACACCACTCACATGGCAACGGAGCAGCTTGCGCACAACAAACTTGATGATGGCATCTTCATGCGGCTGCCACACGTCTGGGGCGAACCGAGCAATCGCCCCCAGTGCATCCACGCTCTTCTGCAGGTGCTGCTCTATCCCGCTGTCCAGTGAGGCAACCGCTTTCTGGTAGGCGACAGTGGGGGTCATGGCAAAGATGGGATGGAGGGAGCTGAGACGGGATGCAAGATGGGATGCATCCACGCTCCTCTGCAGGTGCTGCTCAATCCCACTGTCCAGCGACGCAACCGCTTTCTGGTAGGCGACAGTGGGGGCGTCATGGCAGAGATGGGATAGATGGGATGGGAATAGAGATGGGATAGAGGGAGCTGAGACGGGATGCAAGATGGGATGCATCCACGCTCCTCTGCAGGTGCTGCTCTATCCTACTGTCCAGCGACACAACCGCTTTCTGGAGGCCAGATGGGGCAGTGATGGTGGGTGAAGGCGTGTGACGCGAAGGAGGGATTGTTGGGAAAGGAGGATAAGAAGGAGCTGAGATTAGACGCATACTCGCTCTTCTGCAGGTGCTGCTCAATCGTGCTAACCGGCGAGGCAACCGCTTTCTGGTAGGCGACAGTGGGGGGGTAACGGCAGGGATGGTATGGGAATAGAGATGGGATAGATGGAGCTGAGAAAAGAGGAGCTGGGAGGGGCACACGTCGAGTCGACAGATGAAACATGTAACAGAACGCCTGCCTGCCTGCCTGTTAGCCTTATCAGGAAAACCCTTGTACACACCTCGTAGACGAACAAACGAGATTGTGGAGCCTCCCTGGCGCTATAGATGGACGCAGAGAGTGCCTGCCACCTGAAAGCTCCATCTACCCCCCCCCCCCCCCCCCCGCCCCCTTCCCCTCCCCCGCCCCTCCCACACACCGCGTGTGTATTCAGACTCTTTCATACCTCATAAATGAACAAGAGTGGGGAACGACCCCTGGCGCCATAGATGGAAGCAGAGAGTGCGACCTGAAAGCTCCATCTACCCCTTCTCCCCCCAAGCCACTCCAAACCCCCACCCCACCCCACCCCACCCCCAGTGTGTATTACATCATTCTTCGTACCTCGTAGATGAATGAGAGTGTGGAGCGCCCTCTTGCGCCATAGATGGAGGCAGAGAGCGCGGCGACTGCTGCCTTGATCTGGTGCCGCGTGCCATCCAGAGCCAGCTGCTTCAGACACTCCATCGTGTCGCTGGGAAAGGAGGAGAAACGATGGGGCAGGGAACAAAAAACGGGAGAAAGAGGGAAGGGGAGAGGTAAAGTCGGGCCGGGGGAGAAGGGGGGTGAGAGGGGGGTGTGACTAGGGGTGAAACGGGGGGAAGGGCTGAAGCAGCCAATGGGCCAATATATGGGTTTCGGGTTTATGCAGAGTGCAGCGACTGCCGCCTCGATCTGATGCCACATGCCATCGAGAGAAAGCTGCTTCAGACACTCCATAGTGTCGCTGGGAGGAGGGGAGGGGGGGAAGGGCATGGCATGGCATTCACGAGAAGGGGAGCAAGGAAATGGAAGAAGGTGTGAAGGAGCGGGAATCTTGATCTGGTGCGGTGCCGCTGCTTCAGCCACTCCGTTGTGCCCTCCACTTCCCCCTTCCCGCTTACTCTCTCCCCTTTCCCTCTTCCCTCTTCCCTCTTCCGCCCCCCTTCCCCACCCCACCCCTCCGCTCTTCCTCTCCCCATTCCCTCGTCTGAACCCCTCCCCTGCAGATCTTACTTGGTGGTCTGAGAATCCGGGGGCTGGTTGCTGAGAGCAGCAGCACGAGGGGAGGCAGAGTCTGGGGAGAAGGAGAGCTTGGACAGCAGCTTTGCCGCACCCTCCTTCAGCTCGGGGTGGTGCGCCCTCAGCAGCGGCAGCAGGCTGGAGAAGCACCCCTCGAAGAGCGCGGGGAAGTGCGCTGCCACCTCCTGGGATGGGATGCAATGCGACACAGTTAAGGAAGCAGGGAAGAAAGGGGCAGAGAGAGATATGGGGGGGTGGGGAAAGGGGGGGGTGAGGAGGGGGTTGGAGTGGGGAAATGGAGTGAAGGACGGAGGTGCACCGCTCGAGCAGCGCCGGGGAGGAGAGCAGCTTTGCGGCGCCCTCCTTCAGCTCGGGGTGGTGTGCCCTCGGCAGCGGCAGCAGGCTGGAGAAGCACCCCTCAAAGAGCGCGGGGAAGTGCGCTGCCACCTCCTGGAATGCGGTGCAATGCGGTGCGATGCGATGCATCACAATGAAGGAAGCAGGGATGAAGGGGATACTGAGATGTAGCGGGGTAGGAGGGGGGGTGAAGAAAGGGGTTGGGGTGGGGAAACGGAGAGAGGCAGGGAGATGCATCACTGGAACGGCACCGGGGTGAGAACAGCTTAGCTGAGCCTCCTTGAAAGCGGAATGTGCCCCCCCCAGCAGTGGTGTTGCAGGGTGGTGTTTTTGAGAATTCTCAAGAACACCTTGAGCTCGGAGTGGTGTGCCCCCAGCAGTGGAAGCAGACTGAGTATGACGCAGCAAGCTTGAAAGTGCCCTCTGAATTCCATCCCACCCACACACAGAAAACACCAGGCAGGCAACACCAGGCATCACCATGCAAACACCAGGCAACACCAGGTAGCAGCAGGCAGCAGCACGCACGCACCACGAGCAGCCGAATAGCAGCAGTCACAAACAACCGGAACCGCCGTGCCAGCACCTGCTGCTGCCTCACAGTTAACCCCGCCGCACCCGACCTCTTTCCCCCCACCACACCCCCTCCCTTCTCCCCCTCCCCACCGCCCCCGCCCACCCCCTCCCCTTCCTCCTCCTTCACCTTCCCGTCCCGCTTCTTCCCCTTCGCGCCTCCCTCCTTCTCCTCCTCGCTCTCAGGATTGACCTTAGCCGCTGCCTCCTCCCCTTTGGCAGCAATAGCGCCAAGGATAGCTAGGACGTATTCGGTGTGTTGCCGGCCGAAGAGGTGGAAGGAGAGCTTGAAGGAGAGGTCCTTCACCAGATCATACAGGTGCGACCGCTCGCCTATGCGCTTCAGCAGCTCCTCCTGCACAACGGGGAGGAAGAAGGGGGCGTTCAGGGGGAAACAGGGAAGTGGAGGGGGGAGGGAGAGTAGAAAGATGGTGGTGAGACGGAAAGGGAGTGTGTCTTATTAGACTGGAACGTGCCTCCTCCCCTTTGGCAGCAATGGCGCCCAGGATAGCTAGCACGTATTCGGTGTGTTGCCGGCCGAAGAGGTGGATGGAAAGCTTGAAAGAGAGGTCCTTCACCAGGTCGTACAGGTGCGACCGCTCGCCTATGCGCTTCAGCAGCTCCTCCTGCACATCCGGGAGGAAGGGAGATGGGGCGAGTCAGGTGGAGGGGAACGCGGGCAGGCGGATGGAAAGCTTGAAAGAGAGGTCTTTCACCAGGTCGTACAGGTGTGAGCGCTCGCCTATGCGCTTCAACAGCTCCTCCTGTATGGCATGGATCAAGGGGAAGAATGGGAAGGGGAGGAAGGGCGGGAGGAAGGGCGGGAAGAAGGGTGGTTGGGTGGGGGGGAGGGGGAGGTGAGAAAGAGGAGAGCTTGAAGGAGAAGTCTTTCACCAGGCCGTACAGGTGCGACCACTCGCTTATACGCTTCAACAGCTCCTCCTGTACACCGGGGTGAAAGGAGAGGGCGGGAAAGAAAGACAGGGGGGCCACGGGGGGAAGGGAAAAGGGACGGGCAGGAAGGGGGTAAGAAAGATGGTGGTGGGACGGAGAGGAGAGTGTGTTTACCACAGTTGGCAAACCACAGTCTAGCATGGGTTTAACAGGCGCGAGAGCGGAAGGTTTACCAGAAGATCTCAACCGTCGAAACACGAAGAACAAGGACAGCGCCCACTCACCCGCATGGCCTGTATCGACGTTAGGGTTTCAGCCGGGGACATGAGCGACAATAACAGCCGGAACACATGGTTATCCTTCAGCGCAGCGACTTCTGAGTCGGCTCAAAGCAAGGTGACTTTCAAGTCGCCTCGAGAACTACTCACCCGCATGGCCTGTATCGACGTGAGCGTTTCAGCCGGGGACATGAGCGACGATAACAGCCGGAACACATGGTTATCCTTTAGCGCAGCCAGCTTTGCAAAATGCTCCTCAGCCTTCGCCACATCAAGAAACGCTGCCTGAGCCATGCGCCGTCCCAGCGTCACCATCCTCTCTTGCAGCACCTTCCTCTCAGCTTCAATCGCCGCCAAACCCCCATCCCCTCCACCTCCTCCTCCTTCCCCTCCTTCCCCGCCTTCCCCGTCCGCCCCTGCATCTACTTTCTCCTTGCCCTTCCCCTTGCTTTTCTCTGCCTCCTCTCCAGCCTTTTTCCTCTCGCGAGCGTCTAGGTCCTTGAGCTCTTGGCGTGTCCGCAGGAATGTTGTCATGCTGGATTGAAGGCTGGTAAGGGGATGGAGGGGAAAGAGGAAAACACGGGGTTCGGGGTTTGGGGTTTTTGAGGCGCCTGAAAGAGCGTCCAGGTCCTTGAGCACTTGGCGAGTTCTCAGGAACGGTGCCATGCTGAACTGAAGGCTGCAAGGGTGGAGGAACGGAACAAGGAGACCACACAGGGTTCTGGGTTTGAGGTTTGGGGGGACGATGGACAAGGAAAATGGGTGGTGGTGGAAGGGAGAGGAGGGAGGAGGGAGAGCAGGGGCAGCACTCACAAGGGATGCTTGTTCTGCAGGATGTGCGAAAAGGCCTTGAGGCCGTTGAAATCAAAGGAGTGGAAGAAAGGGGGGAGGCTAGGGCAAGGGAGGGGGTGAGGTACAGGGAGAGAGCTGCGAGCTGGGCATGAGGGAGGCGAGGGAAGCTGGGCTCACATCTGCTTGTTCTGCAGGATGTGCGAGAAGGCCTTGAGGCCGTTGAGGCCAAAGGAGTGGAAGAAAGGAATGGTGAAATGCAGGGAGGGTGGAATGGAACTGAGGGCAAGACGGGGAGCTGGGCAAAAAAGGGGCCCATTGAAGGGGGGGCGAGGTGAGGAGGCGGACTCACATCTGCTTGTTCTGCAGGATGTGCGAGAAGGCCTTGATATCGTTGACATCGAAGGAGTGGAAGAGAGGGACGCGCTGGGGGGCTGAGGGCAAGTGGGGGAAGCTAAGCGCAAGGGCGTGGCGGGTCGGACTCACATCTGCTTGTTCTGCAGGATGTGCGAGAAGGCCTTGAGGTCGTTGACATCAAAGGAGTGGAAGAGGTACACCCAGTGGAACGCCCTCCGCTCCACCGGGAGGGCCTTGGGGAAGAGCTCCTCGTCAAAGAACACGTCCATGGTCTGCGGCCTGCACACAAGAAGGCAGACAGAGGGGTGGCGTGGGGTGAGGTTGGGTGGGGCGCGGTGGGGTGGGATGGGGTGAGGTGAGAGGTGGAGTGGGGTGGGGTGGCAAGAGAACAGCTGACAGATCCTTGAGGTGTCAAAAGCTTCACAGGAAGCTCCTTGGGGAAGAACGCCTGCTTACAATGCAACACAGCAGAGAGAGAAGGGTGGCAGGATAACAGCAGAAGGACGGCTATGACTATCTCAGGCATTGAACGTAGAATATTTGAAGGCCCCTCTACATGCACATACCCGTGAGGAGAAACAGACCGGGAGAGAATGCGCGAGCAAGAACCTAATATAAATAGCTACCAGCATTCCTAATATATACTACTTGAAGTCCTTGCAGTCGTTGAAATGGCAGCACTTGACCATCCGATTCGTCCTTTGAGGCGCCTCAAAAACCCCAAGACAACTAGCTACCGCCACGCCACTCACTTAAAGTCCTTGCAGTCCTTGAAATAGCAGCACTTGATCATCCGACTCGGCAGCCATTCAAACCTCTCCACCTCCTCCTCCTCCTCCTTATCCCCCTCCACACCATTCCCCACCCCTCCCCCTTCCCCTCCCCCCCCTCCCCCCCCTCCTCCCGCCTCCTCTCCCTTACCCCCCTTCCCTCCCTCCGCCTCCTCCCTCTCCTTATCCCGCGCCGCGCACCGCAAGCAGTGCTCCCTATACACCCTCGCGATCTCTGGCAGCGTGGATCGTCGCACGGGAACCTTCTTGTCCCTCAGTCTGTCAGCCACTGCTCGCAGGTCCGCCACGGGCAGCAGCTTGGGGCTGCGGGCGAAGACAGAGCAGAGGGCCTTCACCGCTGCCTGCCTCACCCTCTCCTCCACGTCTAGCAGCCGCTCCAGCAGCATGTCTGCACGGAATGATGGGTGAAGAGGAGAGGAGAGGATATAATTTCTGACAAACCTCAAGAATGATTGCTGCCGCCTGCCTCACCCTCTCCTCCACGCCTAGCAGCCGCTCCAGCGGCATGTCTGCAGAAAAATGGGGTGAACGGGAGGGGTGGGAGAGAGGGTGGGGATGGGAGGGGATTGGGGGTTCAGGGGGTAAGGTGTAAGGTTCAAGGAAGCCAACGGGGATGCCGGAAAGGACAGAGGAGGTACAAACACATGAAGAAGGGGGAAGAGCGCGGATGTTGAGAAGGGGATGCACCGGGAAAAGCTGGGATTGTGAAAGGAGGGAGCAGATGGGGGAAGGGTTCAAATGGGAAGAGACAAGCAGGTCAGAGGAAAGTAAACTTCCATGTCCACTCTCCAATCCTGCTAAAAAAGCCCGGACCCTCCCACTCTAACCCTTTAACCCTGTAAACTCCTTCCAATCCATTCATCCCTAAACCCTGAATCTCCATCCTTCCTCTCGCTCCTCCCATCCTACCCACCCCCCTTCCACTCCCTTCCATAACTCACTCCGAATTTCCGACATATCCACAGCCCTGCCTCCCACGCCAACACCCATCCCACGCTAACCACTAGATCCCGTAAACCCCATCCCTTCCGTTCACATCTAAACCCGAAAACCCCAGTCCCTTCCATGACTCACTCCGGATTTCCGACATATCCACAGCCCTGCCTCCAACGCCAACACCTGCTCCCGCCCCGGCACCAACAGCGCCAGCACCACCACCACCAGCACCAGAAACAGCCCCTCCCACCCCAGGAGCCTTGTTGAAATACAATGCCACAAGCGCATTCCCCCCGGCCCCTGCCGCTGCCCCCGCCGATCCAGCCCCAGCAGCAGCACCACCAGCACCAGCAGCAGCACCGGAAGCGGAACCAGCAGCCGGGAGCAGGAACGATTCGAGGAGGTTGACGAGCTTGACGCGCACGTCGACGGACTTGTCGTTGGAGCGGCGCAGGAACTCGGCAAAGAGCTGCCGGTAGTGGTGCTGCAGCGTGGCCGCGTCCACCATCAGCAGCCGACCCACCAGCGCCACCGCCCTCAGCCGCACCTCGGGATCCTCGTGCTGGGAGAGAGAGGGGGAGCAGGAGTGGGCAGCAGCGGCACAAGGGGAGAGGGAGTGTGTGCGGGAGGAGAAATGGGGAGAGGAGGTGGGCGGGGCGAGGAGGGGCGAGAGTGGCGGGGAGAGGGAGGGAGGGAGAGGGAGGGTGTGAGAGGGAGGGAGGGAGAGGAAGGGAGGAGTGAGTGAGAGGCGAGCTTGACGCGCACGTCGACGGACTTGTCGTTGGAGCGGCGCAGGAACTCGGCAAAGAGCTGCCGGTAGTGGTGCTGCAGCGTGGCCGCGTCCACCATCAGCAGCCAACCCACCAGCGCCACCGCCCTCAGCCGCACCTCGGGATCCTCGTGCTGGGAGAGAGAGAGGGAGTGGGGGGGTTTGGGAGAGTGGAAGGCAGGAGGGGAGAGACGTGTCCACCATCAGCAGCTTGCCCACCAGCGCCACCACCCTCAGCCGCACCTCGGGATCCTCGTGCTGGGAGAGAGAGGGGGAGAGGGGAAAGAGGAGGGTGCGCAGGAAAGGGGGGGAAAAGGGAGGAGATGC
Source organism: Closterium sp. Yama58-4 (assembly GCA_947470075.1). Classification (NCBI taxonomy): domain Eukaryota; kingdom Viridiplantae; phylum Streptophyta; class Zygnematophyceae; order Desmidiales; family Closteriaceae; genus Closterium; species Closterium sp. Yama58-4. Next base: position 470,573 of record CANIUD010000292.1, on the reverse strand, counting down.
AGTATGGACGCGTCCACCATCAGCAGCTTCCCCACCAGCGACACCGCCCTCAGCCGCACCTCGGGATCCTCGTGCTGGGAGAGGGATGGGGAGAAGGAGAGGGCAACAGCGGCACAAGGGGAGAGGGAGGGTGCGCGGGAGGAGAAAGACACGTGCCCCGATACAAACAGGCCGTGCAATATCATGCCATGCCATGCAATACCATGCCATGCCGTGCCACACCATGCCATGCCAAGCCACGCAAGTGCATGCGCGAAAGAGGCCATTCATCCACCGCCCCTTACCACTAGCTCCTCATGTATTTGTGGCAGCGCCATTTCCAGCGCACTCGGCTTGTTTTGAGTCCACTCAACACACACCCCTTACCACGAGCTCCTCGTGGATCTGAGGCAGCGCCATCTCCAGCGCACTCGGCGCCACTCGAAACACCCCCGAAACAAAAATCACATCATAATACCCCTTGCACGCCAGACTACCACCACCGCCACCACCCCTTACCACGAGCTCCTCATGTATCTGCGGCAGTGCCATCTCCAGCGCACTCGGCGCCACTCGAAACACCTCCAGGATCACATCGTGATACCGCTTGCACGCCAGACTGCCACCACCACCGCCGCCGCCGCCGCCGCCGCTGCCGCCCTTGCTCTCCCGTCCTTGCCTCCGGCCGCAGCAACAGTGCGGATTGCGGGGGCCAGCTGTCGCTGGAACACTGGCTGCATCCGCTCTGCTGATCGCTTCACCACTGCTGCTGCGAGCTGGTAGGCGTATGGAGAGGCCTCCTGGGATGGGTGGGATGACACAGAACACAACAGCTTTTGTGAACAGCGTATTCTTTGCTAGAAAGGCATCGCACAGTCTGCTGCACTCTCTCTGTCACGATTGAGTGCAAATACTGTCACTATAGAATGCATATGCTGCTTCTCAAAGAGGAACGGGTAGGGTACAGAGGATAGGATGACGGGCGAGGGAGAAACGGGAAGAGAGGAATGATGGGGAAAGGTGGAGGGGAGTGGAGTGAGGAGACAGACAGAGAAAGCTAGCAAAAAAAAAAAACATATGTTGTTGTACCTTTTCCGGAGAGAGCATGTTGCAGATAATGGCGTCTAGAAGCTGTGGGGAGACGTCCTCACTCTCGTCAATCACAGACGCCATCACCTCCACCATCGCCATCTGCACGTGCAGGGCGTGCTCAGGGCTGCATGCACACACACACACACACACACACACAACACACACACATGCACACACACTCACAGAGGAGAGGGGGAAGGGGAGAAGCACATGAGCGTGCAGAGAGGAAAGGAGGAGAGACTGACTCGACACAAGAAATCGCACATGGTCGGTCAATGCAGCACCGCACGCACAAGGGACCAGCAGCGTGGGTGTACACACGCACACAGGCAACACAGAGATGCACACACACACGAACATGTACACACGCACACGCACTCACCACACGGCAAGCACGCACGAGCACACACACAGAACAAGCACACGCATGGATGCATACACGAACACACACCACACACACACACACACACACACACACACACACACTCACTCATGCGCGCACGAGCGCACACACGCACACGCATGCGCGCGCGCGCTACGCACGCGCACACCCGACCACACACACACACGAACACACCCACACGCGCGCGCGCGCGCGCGCACACAACACACACACACACACACACACACACACACACACACGAACACCCATCCTACAGCCACACACACCGCACGACACAGAAGAAGGTCTCAAACATGTGCAGGATGAGGTCGGTGCACCCGAGGTGCTTCGCGAGTCGACAATCCCTCTTTTCTCTCTCGCACACACACGCACACACATACACTCACCCACCCAACCCAACCCAACCCGCACACACACACGCACCGCACGACGCGGAAGAAGGTCTCGAACATGTGCAGGATGAGGTCGGTGCACTCGAGGTCCAGCATGATGATGCACGTCTTCACGCGCGCCATCGACTCCAGAATCGCCACCCGCCGCGGGTACAGCGCGTTGATCGTGTCCTCTAAACCCTCGTACGTGCCCACCAGCAGCTCAAACACGCTCTGCAGGGAGACGGGGTATAGAGGGGTTTATGGGCGAATGGCTGATCAATAGAACGAGGTGGCACGAGACAGGGGATGTGAATGAACGGGGGCCAAGCAAGCATATGCATACCAGCACCACATATACGTCAAACGCATAGTGCCACGCCACAGACACACAACACCAGCGATGCATGTTGACACGTGCACAGACGAAGTAACATTAATACATCCAAAATGCTTTCGAAGACGTGCAAAGCGATTATCCAGGCAGCGTATGGAGAAGAACGGACACCCAGGGTAGAACTGGTGACGCGCTGAGCGGTCATAGAATTAGCCGCCATGCCATGGTTATTATTTCCTCGCTTACCCCTTCCTTCCCCCACACAATCACACCTAACGGAACCCTACGCGCGCATACCCACGCCAAGCACAGTCACATACTGACACAATACTGAGCGATCCGGCAGCAGCCAATCACAAGCGCCAACGGCAGCGGGGCGTGCTCGTCGGAAGGTTCGGGCGCGAATACGGACAGCACCTTTTGGGGCATGCTTCCCAATGTTATTTCTTTCTGTTTTTTTCAGATGGCCCACACAGAAATATAACGCCTCATAAATGCAGCAGTTACCTTGAGCGGCGCGTCCTCGTATGGCGGGTCAGGCGCGAACACGCGCAGCACCTCGCTCACGCAGAACGCGAGCAGCACGCGCACGTCGCGGTCGCGGTGGCGCATGAAGTTGGGCGCCGCCAGCGCTTGCGCCAACGGGCGCAGCGCCGTCATCGTCGGCTCTGACGCGGACTGCTGCAGCTCCTCCAGCACGCTCGCCGCGGACTGTGTGGGGAGGGGGGGGGGGGGGGGGAGGGGGAGGAAGGAGCGGGCGCGGGCGGGGAGAACGGGGAAGGGAAGGGCGACGCAGGGCGACCGCGGAAAAGAACGAATGACTTATGAGAGAAGGCAATAGCGGTTGCCAAAAGCGCCGTGAGTAAAACGTCTGAGACCTCTCGTGCTTTCATATAGCACCTAGAATCAGCAAGCACACTCAACATGCATTGAGAACTGAGCAGAGAAGGAGAGCATCAGTCACGCTCCTTTACGAAATGCGCGACGTGGAAAAGAAAGGTTGGAAAATAAACTGCAAGATCTGAAGAAGAACCACGAGTTAACATTTAGATAACCGAATATTTCAGCCTCGACTCATCAACAGCGGTCAGCAGAAAACAGAATGTCCTAAAGCAGTCTGCCTCCTATCAAACGAAGGCACGCAGGAAGGCGTGACAGGTTATACACCCTCGATTTTTTTTTCTTAAAAAACGGTCATTGTTAGTTAAGGTAGGAGATGCACGTGATCAGAAAATCATTAGCATAAGCATGAGAATATCCAATACATGCTGTTCTCTAAACGTTTTGCTTATTCTTATTTTGCTGTTCCCCCAGACAAAAATCCACGGACCAGAGATGCTACAAAAAATAGAACATCGACTTCAAAAAAAAACGTGGGGAACGACACCGAATACGAAGCAAGAGAAATCGAGACACATACAGAGAGATGCACGAAACATATGCAAAAATGCGGAATAACCCAAAGCCGAAGCGGGATTCTCACCTTAAGGGTCTTAATAAGTACGTCTTTAGACAACGATGACGCGGACAACTTCTTAGTGATGTCATTTATTACGGCCACTTGATCTGGCTTGCGAGCCATCTTCGCCGCAATCACCAGATAAACCGTGAAGGACGTGGGTCGCAGTTAAGGCGATGAAAAAAGCGATTAACGGAGAAAACCGGTGCCTAATCTCTCAAAATGTAAGAGCACGAAGCGGATTGGAGGTTTAGGAAATTCTAGGAAACTAGCTCCTTCGACGCATCGAGCAAGGTCAATCGAGGAAAATTCGTAGTTGGTGAGTAACCGATTAACGAGGAGCAGGAGAAGTGACGAGATCGGAAAGTGCTAATGGAAGTGAAGAGGTTAACACTAACAAAATTAGGAGGAGGAGGAGGGAACAACAGCTAGGTGGAAAACACTACAAAGTGGAAGATATTACGCTGTCGACAGGTTTAAGCCTAAGTGAGACCGAGAGGACGCCTATGCGCAAGCTAAGAAACAGAATTAGTAGCCTGAGAGACAGTAGCCTGAGAATTTATTGACGAAACCGGAAATCGCAGCCATGGTTGCTGCTGCATCAGGGCTCGCATGCAGCAAAACAGACCAATCCCAAGGCGCTCGATAATTGAACTGAACCTGATCTTTTTGAAGGCAGCAAGGAGCACAGCAGCCAGCAGCAGCAAGCTGAGCAAAATGTGTTCCCTAGGGCTCGTGCGCACGGGCATTTTGAAAGTGCTCTCAGCAGAGCAAGGCCCCAGCGAATTTGGCCACGGCGGAACGGAACCCGCATGGAACACGCGCGCGGAAGCTGCGCCTTCGCTGGGCTCCCATTCACGCGTGGATGTGGTGAAAATCAGCCCTGGTGTTCGATGTGCTGAAAACCTTTGGACCGCTTTTGTATGTGGCAAAAGCGCTTTGGAACGTAGATAAACATTTGAGAACCGTACCAAATGAACTTCGACGTTTCCTGGTTCTGGGTCTAGGTGGAAGAACGCAGAGTGACTTCTCCGAACCGCTACCGCCGAGAGGCGGGAAGGTGATAGTACAGAACCGCGCAACCGGAGTGGCGGAACCTTTGGGCGGGATTCTGCTCTGCCAGGGAAGACCAAGAATTCCATTGCTTCTGTCAGTGGGCAATGGGGCGTTCGTTTCCTGCCGACGACCCTACCCTAACGTTCTAGAATTATTATGAGCCACTCTTCAGACTAAACATATCTTACACCACCGCATTGAAAATTGTAGTTTGTCAGATGGAAAGAAGTCAATATCTAATCTATCACTACTACTCACCAAATGATAAGCATAGCAGGAACCTTGAGCTGATGAGGTTGGAGGTGATGAGGTTGGTTATGCGGGTTATGTTCGGCAGGCTAGGTATTCGGAGAAAACCTGGACTTCCAAAAGTTGGAGTCGTACGCGTACAGTGTAATTGACAAGGGAATCATGAAATAATACTACTTTTTTAAGGATGCATTTCACTTATGTTTTCTGATGTTGTAATCTGCTAAGGTGCATGCTAGTAACGAGAGTAACGCTTTGACCGTTTCCCTTCAGGAAAAAAGCACCTGGGTGCTGTGTGGCCTTGAATTCTTTGGTTCCAAGCTTCGTGGTTCCAATCCAATCCATTCCTCGGGCCACCGTCACTTATCACCAACCCACGTGGAAGCTCGAATCTGGCGGAAGTACAGGTCAGTACAGTAAGCTAATGCTGCCCTGAATCGCTCTGATTGGCTGTAACGGTCGGCACTCTCCGCGAGAATCCCCTCCCCCAACTCCCCCCTAGTAGATAAGCAGACACCATTCCCCCCCTCAACTCACCCTTCGATCTCCCTCCCTCCCCCCCCACACCAGCATTTTGCATTCCACCCGCTCCAGCATCGCCAAAACAGATCGACCCACGTAAATAAAAATCCGTTTTTTATTAGTGACTAACGCACCGAGTCGTTTCAAAGATCCGCAGCATATTTTAACAATGCGCCCCGTAGCGTCGTCGTCGGCGGCGGCGGCGGCGCGCGCAACCTCCTCGCTCCACTCCGTCCTCCTCGCAGCCAATCTATGCGGCGTCGCGCTGCTCCTCCTCCTCCACCTGCGATCGGACGGCGGAGATAACCGCGCGGCCCCATCGAACGTTCACCATGCGCTCGGCGCGCTAGATTCTCCGCAAGTGATGGCGGGAGAAGGGAACCGAGAGCTTTTGTCGGAAGCGGCGGAAGGAGCGGAGCAAGCTTGCGCGACATCGGCGCCGCTAAACGCGGGGAGTAAAGAGGTGCTTTGGAACCAAAAGAACACCTAACTTTGGTGTCGACTGTTGTCTAAAAGACAGATTTAGCGCCAATCGCCAGCGCTGACCTCCCTTCCTCTCCTATCACCTCCTATACTCTCCTCTTTGATCCTCTCTTCTCTTCCTTTTTATCCTCTCTCCACTCCCTTTCTTCTCAGGCGGACCACTTACCATCGCTCGCACAATTCCCATGCGCACCGCTTCCAACCCTTGATGCGCCTTAGAGAAACGAGTTTTGGGATCGCCTAAAAGAACCGCACAATTCCCAACTTCACAATTCCCAACCGCACCTCGTCGAATCAAATTGCGAGGCGTTTAGGAGACACTTTCCGACCCCTCCACTCCACCCTCGTTCTCGTGCTCCTCTCTTCACCCCACCCTCTTTACAGTTCGCAGAGTGAGTTCATCCCACCCTCTTTTCCCTCCTTTCTCTCTTTATCCTCTCTCTCCCTCCCTCTCTCTCCCCCTCATCCTGCTCCTGGCAGCTGTTGTAGTGGTCCGAGCAGCAGTATTTAATCAACGTCATGTCCCTCATCCCCCTCACCCTCTCTCCCTTTCCCTCCCAATACCATCCCCTTTCTCTCGTCTTTCTCCCCCTCATCCTGCTCCTGGCAGCTGTTGCAGTGGTCCGAGCAGCAGTATCAAGTCAACGTCGGCCGAAGAAACGCTGCGGTTGGCAAGGTGTGTCCACGTGGCACCGAGTGAGTGGGTCTGAGAGCTCACTGGGGTAGTAGCATAGCACAGAATAACATGTAACCAGCTCATCAGGTAACCAGATTATATGACCAGAAAACTCTATCTAAACTAAAGCACCAGCTGTTTGGTTAATGGAGTAACCAAACGAACTGGAAACCAGGTAATTACTTGTTCAGGTACCCAGGCGGCATGCTTGCAACGAATGGTCGGGTGCATGGAAGGGTGGATAAAAACAGTGTAGGGGTGGTTGGTGGGTGTGTGGATGGGTGTGCGTGTGGGTGGGTGGGTGGGTGGGTGGGTGGGTGGGTGGGTGGGTGGGTGGGTGGGTGGGTGGGTGGGTGGGTGAGCGGGTGGATACAACATGAAAATATAACTAATCTTCTGATTAACTTTGTGAGGCATGAAAAGATAACTACTTATCTGATTGCACATGTATCTTGCGTTCCTAGCTTTCCACCACAGGTGACAGTTTAATCACCTCACCCGCCGTAAGCAGTGTGCTTTCTCCTGACTTCATCGGTAACGCGCGGAACTGGTCAAAGATAGAGAGGTCAGGACCCCGTTAAGATGCACAACTTTATCATTAAAATGCTTAAACCTTCCTTATCCTCGATCAACCCTGCTTTTCCCGCTGTCCCCATTGCAGGATCCGGTTAAGTTCGTTATGGACTGGTTCAAGATGACCGAGGGACGGCTCTACGAGCCACATTCGTGCTCGAGGTGCTGTGCAGTGCGGTGCGGTGCGGTGCATGCGGTGGAAACCTGTACTGTACAGCATTGACTAATCCTCTACTTTTCAACCAACCCTGTCCTTCCCGCGCTCAACCCTGTTTTCCCCGCTGTCCCCATGGCAGGATCCGGTTAAGTTCGTTATGGACTGGTTCAAGATGACTGAAGGACGGCCTTACAAAGCCCGAGCCGCATTCATGTTTGAGGTGCGGTGCGGTGAGGCGCTGTGCAGCACAGTGCGGTGCAGTGTGATGCAGTGCAGTCTGTACAGCATTGACTCCCGAAAGTCCTAAATAACTCGCTCAGGATATAGCAGAGTCTTGTGCAGGGATGTAATTCTTCTTTCTGTGTCAAAAGGTTAGATGATTTCATTTATCACGTTCTGTGCAGTATGGGACTGATTACAGCCCGCACGTGACATAACTTGGCACGAGCCTTGGCTCATTCTCCTGTTCGCGGCTCATCTTCATGTGGCAGGGAAGTCAACCCATCTGCCCTGCCCCCACCCCCAACCCCACCCCCACCCCCCACCCCCACCTTCACCCCGCCAACAGGTCTTTGCCCCAGAATACCCGTGTCTGATGGAGGAGCGTCTTGGCACGTGGCTCAGTAGTTTCCTCGACCCGAGAGTCTCTTCCATCCCACTCCACCACACTGCACCCCCACCCCCACCATCAGGTGTTTGCTCCGGCATACCCCTGCCTCATGGAGGAGCGTCTTGGCACGTGGCTGGATGGGGGCAAGTGGGTGTGCCGTCCCTCTCTCCTCAACGCCTCCTCGGTCGTCTACAGGTGATCACTGTCTATGCACCTCTGTTATGCATGCATTTATGCAGGTCGCTCTCACAATACCTGTATGATAATCAACAGAGGTACCAGAACGGAACAAGGTATGATGTGATACCTGAGATTACCTTGTCAGTGAACCCTTTCTGACTTGTTCAGTTCTGGTACCCTTTCTGTTTGGTTGTCGAGTGTCTTGGCTGTTTTCGTCACGAGTGTTTGTTCCCCTCTCCCCCCCTCTCCCCTCACCCCGCTCCCCTTTCCCCCTCGCCCTTCTCCTCCCCTTTCCCTCTCTCATTTGTGCCCGCCCTCTCTCCTCTCGCTCTCTTTCAAATGAGACCATTCTCTTGTTTCCCCACCCCACACCAGCATAGGGTCAGACGTCGAGGACTCATTCGAGGAGGAGATTTACACTGCTTGATTTCGCACACACTTTTGGCACTCTCAGAAATTTCTCTCCCGAATTTCCTCTCAACCTCTCCCTCCCTCTTTTTCATGCCTGCCCCTCTCGTCCGTGCCTGTCCTCTCTCCTGCCAACATTGTCTCCCCACACCAGCATAGGCTCAGACGGCAAGGACTCGTTTGAGGAGGAGACTCACAGCCGCTTCAAGTCACATGCTTATGATACGCCTCAACCGCCTCTCTTCCTCTCTCGTGCCTGCACTGCACCCTCGTTCCTCCTCCCCCCTCATTCCCCACACCAGCATAGGCTCAGACGGCAAGGACTCGTTTGAGGAGGAGATTTACGGCCGCTTTAAGTCGCAAATACATGTCTTTGACCACACGCTCACTCCGCGCAAGAAGGTGCTGCTCTTTCTCTTACCTTCCCCCGAAACCGCCCCGGCCCGAATTAGCTTCTTTCACCTCCCTCCCTCCCCCTGCCTGCTTCAAGTCGGGAATACATGTCTTTGACCACACACACGCTGACGTCCCGTAAGAAGCTGCACTGTTGTTTTCTTGCATTTTCCCTCTGAATCGCCCTGGTTCGCCCTTAAACCGCTCTGAATTGCCCTGGTTCGCCCTTAAACCGCTCTGAATTGCCCTGGTTCGCCCTTAAACCGCTCTGAATTGCCCTGGTTCGCCCTTTAACCGCTCTGAATTGCCCTGGTTCGCCCTTAAACCGCTCTGAATTGCCCTGGTTCGCCCTTTAACCGCTCTGAATCGCCCTGGTTCGCCCTTTAACCGCTCTGAACCGCCCTGATTCACACAAAGAACTTCCCTGAACCAACCAGCACCTCTCACCTCGTCCCCTCCCACCTAATTGCCCCGGAATGCCAGGTTATTTGGGAGCGCAAGAAGGCATACAAGTTCCTTCCACCTTTTGATTGCCTAAATAACCGCCTTACGCGTCCCCCCACATGCCCCATACCATACCGCGCCAGGCCAAGGTGGAGCGCAAGATGGCATACAAGCTCCATTCCACCACATGTGCCTTGCATTTTGAGGCACCTCAGAAACCCTACACGCCTGCCCACGTGCCCCGTATCACCTCACATGCCCCCATACCCCCTCACATGCCCTGTATCGCCAGGCCAAAGTGGAGCGCAAGAAGGCATACAAATTCCACCCCATCGGCTTCGCTTTTTGAGGCACCTCAGAAACCCTACACACCTGCCCATATGTCCCGTGTCACCAGGCCAAGCTGGACCGCAAGAAGGCATACAAGTTCCACCCGATCCGCTTTTGAGTCGCCTCTCTAGTGACTTACACTGCACGTTCCCCCCACGTGCCCCGTGCAATGATGCCAGGCCAAGGTGGAACGCAAGAAGGCATACAAGTTCCACCCCATCGGCTTTTGAGGCGCCTCACAAGTCACTTACACGCCCCCTCACATGCCCCATGCCATACTGCCAGGCCAAGGTGGAGCACAAGAAGGCATATAAGTTTCACCCCATCGGCCTCGCTGTCTCCTCCAACGAGTCTGCTTCTCTCAGCAGCTTCAAGGTGTGACTCGTTACAAGGTGACTCGTTGCAAGGTGATTCATTACAATGTTATTCATTGCCAGGTGACTCGTTACAAGGTTATTCGTTGCATGGTACTGGTGATAAGGGGATTCGCTGCAAGATGTTGTCTTACAATGTTGACTTACACCATGCCTCATTCTCACCTCACCATACCTGATTCCCACTCGCCATGCCATTGTTTCACACGCCATGACTTCGTATTCTTGACCTTGCTGCTGTGCCATGTGCCATATGATGAGGCCCTTTTGCTTCTCTGCCTGCTATTCGCCTTGTTGTGAGATCTACGAATACAACATCATTCCGTCAATCCTTTGAAGATACATGTCAGGGTCAGCCTCTCTGTGCTTCCCTGTGCTTCCCTGTGCTTCCCTGTGCGTCATCAGGACCTGACATCGATGCTAGGCCACTCCTTTGTGGACATTTTCAAGGTGGATTGCGAGAGCTGTGAATACGAGGTCATTCCATCAATCCTTGATGGCTACACCACACCACCCTTTGGACAGGTGCTGCACTGCTGCTTAGAGAGTAATGGAAGAGGACAAGGACATTGGTGTGTGTGCATGTATGCACGGTCACTCGCTCTATCATTCACGAGCACATGCGCGCATGTACATGCAAACGCACAGCACTGCGCACACAGCACCCAAGCACGCGCACAATCATGTATTTTATGCATCTCGTACATCTCAGGTGATCGGGGTCGGACTTTCAGCTATTGAATTGAGGATTTTTGCCTGTCACCACTCACCACCCCTGCAGTTCCCTCATCCTAACTCTCTGCTTTGTTCTTTCCCCCATATATCATGTGCTTCCTCTGAACTGACAAGCTCAGACACACCTTTGTTTTCCTTGCGCACTTTCTTGTTCTGCAGCTTTTGATTGAGATTCATGATTTAGACCGATCAAATGCTGATCGTCTAACGAGGTTTCTTCACAAGATCGAATCACACGGCTACCGTATGTTCCACATTGAACTGAACTGGAGGCAGCTCATGTCGCTGGAAGCCGCTTACATCCATGAAAGCTTGTGTTAGTGTTACATTAAATTAACTTGTATTTCATGCTTGTATTTCTATTGTCACAATGTAAGATGCTACCATTTGCGCTTCTTCGCCAAATGTTTTACACCTCCATTGCACTCACGTTTTGTGAGACTCAGGGCGCGTCACCTCTAAATTCGAACAAACCCCTTTGTTCGAACATGCGGCGTGTTACACACTTCGTCAATTTCCGCACGAAATTCGTCGAGTCTTCGTCAGTTCGCAAATAGAAACGTCGCTAAATCGAACAGAGCTGTCACATCCAGCACGAAGGATTTCGCGCTTGTTGTTCGAATGTGTCCGTTCGAATGTAATTCGGGATGAGCACATGCGACGCCCACGAACAGCACGAAGAAATTTCCAGGTATCTTACGACTGCCTTTTGATGTTCGTTATGCAATCAAAACCTTTTGACGACGGTTGTGCGACGTCGCACGATAGGCGACGTCGCATTTTCGAACACACCTGTCACTTCATGTGACACACCGTCACCTTTCACCAGATTCTCAAATCTTGTTCGAACATCGGAATTGTGCTGTTCGGGCACCGAAAAATAATGACAGCGTTCGAATTTTGGCCGACTGGTTGAGAGGTGACGCGCCCTCAGGGCCATGGGCCCATATTCTCAAGGGACTGAAATTAACAAAATAGTTGCTAAGCCATACCCATAACAGGCTGTCAGTAGGGTGTAGTAGAAGGTGTAGATGGTGGAATGCAATTGTTGGGATCTGCGTACAATTGTTGGGATCTTTTGAATGGCTGACTCGGGTATTTTTGTGTTGCATAAATTGCTGACGTAGCGTCAGCGGGTATTGGATCCTCAAGCGTGTCTCTGACAGCATGCCCTTGACTGGCCACGTGTCTCTCCGTGGGGAGGATAGACACGCCTGGCTGACTAAGAACTGGCGGGAAATATTTGTGATGCCACCAGTGACCTCATGATGGTGGTCGTGGCTCAGTTCGTTGACACCTACAGCCATGGGTCTTCCCAAGGACGCGTAGGTGACAGCCGCATCTTGCGGACAGATCTTGGGAGGATATAACGTGGGAAACATGAGCGGACACAGCACGGCAGTGGCGCGCTTACACCCGTGGATGTGCACTTTGCCAATTTACGTGGAGGCCATCACATTCACCTGGACAGCACAGCAGGAGGCAGTGCGAGCAGTGGTTCCCCCTGATTGCGGCGAATATGACGCAACTGCCACGTCTACATCGCAACAGTTCATCGCCTGCCATTTTGTAACCAGTCGGCTCTCCTTTGGGGCGCTGATCCCGCAATCTTGGTGCGACGAAGTCTGCGCGTGCCACCCTCCTCGCATCTGTGAAAGTGAGATCGAGTCGCTGATGTTTTCCTTTGAGCTGCCCAACTACTCACCGCGACCCCCTTTTCCCAAACCCACCACAGAAAGTTCACTTTCAGGCTGCCCGTTGTACTCGCAGTTTGGCACACAAGGCGGCCGTCAGCTGCCGTCACTCAGCCCTCGATCTCGCGAATCCCATGCTTGCCGAATTCAAAGTTATGGTTCTGATTGGCGATGCGCGTTGAAGGCGAATCGCTTGCATCCTCCCGCCTGGTCGCAACGTTTCGTCAACAACATTCGTCCATTTCCCCATCTATCATCATTTGCAAGCTTTTCTGCAACGCCATTGGCCCAATCTCAACACATTTGTGCTTCGGCAGCACTCTGACTTGTAATCCCGCAATTTCGACCTGGAAGTCCGTGCCAATTCCGTCGCTCGAAACGTCGTGCGATTCGAACCTCCGCCGCAGGGGGTCCCTGTCCAGTCGCCGCTCCTTCACGCCGTCGCACGCGACTACATTGCGACGACCTTCCTCTCCCTTTCTCAACTGCGTGACTCGCACTAACTCATTCCGCCCCCTCTTTTTCCTCCATGCTCGGCCCTTTTCGCTTACCTCATCTTCATTTCTCACTACGCCGTGCCTGAGAGGATCTAAGCTGGAATTTCGCCGTTGCTGGCGCTGCAGCACACCAACCACCACAATCCCTCTTTCACCTTGGCGTCAACCCAAGCTTGGATTAGAAAGCGTCATTTCTCATATTGACGTTTATTCGACGAGGTGCTGCATCTGACTGGCAAACCTTCCTCAGCTATCTCAGCTGAACCCTCACCGACTAAAGCACGTCGCGTCTAGTGGCCTCTCTCAGCCGGAAGACTCATCGTGCCTTTTCGTGGTGTACGCGTTTATCGTCGGGGCCTATAAGTTCCTCGCGTGAGCTCTCGTCCACCCCAGTAAAAATCTGTCAGTCGCAGCACGGATCTTATACTTCCTCTCCTTCCGTCTGATCCAACCCGTTCCGAATAGGCCAATCATTTTAGTCTCAAAGAGCCACCTCTCTCTGTGACTCTCTCCCACTCGTCTCCAGCCATGGCGCTCTCGCACTCAAGTATACTCAACCTCATCCCCGCTACTATATCATCCGACACCGTCGCTGGTGGTACTCCATTAGCGGGATCTATTCCATCCGGTCGTCTACTACCTTCCTCCACCATCTCCTCTAGTCTTCGCCACGTGCTTACTCCCTCTCAAGCCATATCCTCTGCTTCGCACAATGCCGCCTCCTCGCTCTTCCCCTCGCCTCTGCACTCCTTCCACCACGTGTCGCTTCCGCGCGCCACCACCGCGGGGGCTGCGCCGGCTGCTCTTTCCACGCATCCGCGTGCCATGCTCCCCCAAATCTCCCCGTTTCCTCAAGCCTCACGGGCGGCCTCCGCGTCGCCCGATCAAGTCGCACTTGCAGCGTCCGCGACGCCGACAAGCATTTTGCGTTCCGATAAAGACGCGCAGTCGTTTTCCAACGCACCGCAGCTTAACGAGCGCAGCGCGCAGGTTCTTTCGGACCTAAGAAAAGCATCCGCCGCTGTTGCGGTGTCCACCGCGTTTGCGCTTTCCGCGGGTTGCTGCGCGCCAGGCGCGGCGCTTGCGCTGGACCAACTTCCCCCGCCCGTTCCGCCGTCAGAATATCAGGTCGCCGTTTCAACGACAAACAGCGCCGAGAAATCCGGTCTACTTGCTGACGATTTTATTTCGCAACTAGAGTCCATCCCCCCCGCTCCCGCTCTCGCCACGTCAGCACCCTCCACTCCTGCGGCTTTGACGCGCCAGGTGTCACTGACCTCCGCGGGATCTTCGGGTCGAGTGGTCTCGCCCGAGGCGCAGGAGGAGGCTAAGGCAATGTTAATGCGACAGCTGGAAGAACAGGATAGGCTGAGGAATGCGGAGGAGCGAATGTGCGATGCGGTTCTGTCGCCCGTGAAGCAGGGCATTCCAGGTCCCGACTCGTCCTCTTCGCCGAGTCGCTCGCGCTCCGTCACCTGGGCCGACTGCGCCGCGGACTTTCCAGCTGACGTCATGGTGCCGCTATCCCTCTCGCCTAGCGGGAGCGTGAGCGGCGGAAGCAGCGACGGCGGAAGCGGAAGCGGAATGCGCAGTAGCAGCGGATCGATCGTGGCGGAGCCCGCAGTGTCATGGGGCCGGTCGGGGGGGGCGCGGCGGCGGCTTCCGCCGCCATGGGCGGAGTGGCGACGGGCGGCCCTATCGCCGCAACTGAGGTGTCCTTCGCGGGAGCTGCGGCGGCGAGCCTCACCTTGGAAAGCGCCGCCGCTGCTGCCATCGCCAACTCGTCTGGAGGTAAGCGTCTCTTGTAACATGTAACAATCGTTTTGCGACTCTGACACCCCTGAGTGCTTCGCGTCCGTTTCCATCCTCCCCGCACCTTCTTTCCTTCCCCGTTTGGCCCCTCACTTTCTGCGCCGTTTGCGCTGCTTGCGCGCCCTCCTCCAGACTTTCTTTAACCTCTCCCCCCCGCTCGCTCGTTCCCCTTTCACGCTCTGTTCTCCCCGCAGGTCTTTCGGCGAAACTCGCTGCCATTATGGGCCAATCGCTGCAGCATTTCGGCGTGGGCGGCGTGGCGGGCGCGGTGGGAGCGGCGGCTGTGTACCCTCTAGACACTATCAAGACGCGCATGCAGGCGCAGCGCAAGATTAAAGAGTCAGAATCGGATTCTGACGACTCGGGGCAAGGCGACGCGAACGGCGCCCATTTCCACTCCGCGGCCGGATCGCAAGCGCTTAGCGCGGCGGCGAGCGGCTCGTCAACGTTAACGTCACCGTCACCGTCAGCGACGCAAGTACAGTACCGCGATGAGTGGGACTGCTTTATCCGCATGGTCCGCGAAGAGGGCCCCGCGGCTCTGTACAGCGGACTCGGCGCGCAGCTAGTCGGAATCGCGCCGGAAAAGGCGATTAAACTGACCGTTAACGAGGTGCTTCTGGCTCTGCTCGAGTCGGCCGTCCCCGGAGCGCGTCTGTGGGTTCTCGAGATCATCGCGGGCGGCGGCGGCGGGTTCTGCCAAGTGGTGTTCACGAACCCCGTGGAAATCGTCAAAGTTCGCATGCAGGCGCGGAAAAAGCTCGCGGCAGGGTCGTCGAGTGATTCGGAAGCGGAGGGCGCTCTTGCTTCCGCCTCCGCCGCCGCCGGCGCCGGCGCCGTTGCCGGCGCTAGCGGAGCGGTAGTAGCGGAGCCGCAGCAGCAGCAGCAGGGGAAGACTTCGTGGCAGGTGGTGCAGGAGCTGGGTATTCGCGGGCTGTACAGCGGCTCGAGCGTGACTCTAGCGCGCGACGTGCCGTCGACCGCGCTCTTCTTCGCGTGCTACGCGGCGCTGAAGCAGGTGATGCCGGACCAGACGTTCGTCGACGGGTGCCTCGCCGCGGTCCCCGCCGCGTACCTCGTGACGCCGATGGACGTAGTTAAAACGCGCATGCAGATGGAGCCCGAGGAGGGGAAGGAGGCGTATCCTAACGCGTGGGTGTGCGTGAAGGAGATTGTGGAGGAGGAAGGGCTCGGCGCGCTGTTCAAGGGTGGGATTGCGCGCGTGCTGCGTATGAGCCCGCAGTTCGGAATTACCCTCATGCTGTACGACATGCTGTCGCAGTAACGCGGATGGGGTGTACTACTGTTGTTGTTCGCGTGCTCCTGCTGCTGCTGCTTATCGTGACTGACTCTCCCAGTTACAGTTTCATTCAGTGAATGTCTCGCGTCGCAACCGATCAATCCGCCGTTCCGCCATCACCACCACCACCCCCTTCAATTCCAACCCGCTCCATCCCCGCCATCCCCGCTATCTCCGCCCCCCGCCGTCCCCGCCATCCCCACCACCCCGTGCCATCCCCGCCATCCCCGCCATCTCCGCCATCCCTGCCATTTCCACCACTCCGCGCCGTCTCCGCCACTCCTGCCATTTCCGCCATCTCTGCCATCGTTTCCACCACCACCATATCCACCGTCGCTCATCCTTTTCCTTGTCATCCAGCCGTCCATGCCATGACCGTCCTCCCTCCCATCCATCCAACCGTCAAGCACCGAAACTTCACCTACACCTACCATCTGCCCCATCCAACTACTTCTTTAAGATGGTACGGTATGTACACATGCAGACCGCAGGTCCGTGCCTCGAGCATCCCCCTGTGCAGTCACCTGTATGGTCGTTCATACACACCGGTATGGTGCTTCCCTTGAGGAGCAGTCAGCATTTTATGTACAGCTGATTCAGCTTGTAACTGTACCGGTGCATATACAGCATCAGCTAAGGTGGTGGGTGGTGGTGGTAGTGGTGGTGGTGGTGCTGATGGTGATGATGGCAGTAGTGGCAGCATCGGGTGCTATCGTTGGTACCACCACCAAAATTCATTGGGTTGTGTGGAGGGGTAGTTATTGCCTAGGCTGATTCATTTTCCTGTATTCGAATTCTTCTTGTTTGATCGTAGGGTATGTGTGACTATCTCAGCCTGTAATGTGCAGGTCAGATTAGGTCCATTTTACTCTTTATCACCCTGACACTCATTTAGACATTTGTGTGGTTTCCTTGTTATGGTGTATATTGAGAAAGCTTGCTTTCTTGTCCTTATAATGGGGCATCGTTCTCATTGCAACTGGCTTATTACAACATATGCAACGTTCTTAAACACATGCTAGTACATACAAATATTACTAGCTACCGTAAGCCCCCGGATAGAAGCGCAGGCCTCGGATAAGCGCCGGCGCTTATAAAAGGATGAGGGCGCTTATATCCGCTCCTCGATTATAAGCGCACCCTTGGAGCCTTACGGATTATAAGCGCACCCCTAATGCAGTACACATTATAAGCGCCACCTTTTTAGAAGTTGCAATTATAATTTTAAGTAATTCTAATTGCTATCCTTATGCTATTCTACAATTTCTCAAGATATGCTACCAAGTTTCGCATTTTCTGCATATTCTACCACATTTTAAAATCATGCTAAATATCTACTCTACCTACACAACCTAGACATCCTCCTGAGCAGTGGCGGTGCCTTCCTGGGTGGTCTCGCCATCCGACTCTGGCTCGTCTACGTTGTTGCAGCAGAATCCATCTGCTGCAATCTCGTCGTCAAGTTCCACTTCGCCCTTGACGGCGTCCCGCCGGTGCTGCAGGCAGAGACTGTCCTGAGACCCGTCCAACGCGTTACTGATGCCGCAGGTGAGAAACGAGCGCTCGATCAACTCCTTGGGCACCGACTTCCAGGCCTTGGAGATCCACTTGAGCGTCAGCTCTGGTGGTGGCTTGCGGATGTTGCCTGCCACACGTAGAAAGATCCATCAGTTAGAACAGGGTCAATATTTTAAAAACACTCAGGCCTAGAAATTAAATCTCACCTCTTTCAGTCAGGCAGTCAACGCCCTCGCTTTCGAACCATGCCTGGTACTGCTGTCGCACAGCTGCTTTGAAGGAGCGGTTCACCGCGACGTCTAGGGGCTGCACCTCCGATGTGCAGCCAGCTGGTATGATGGCCGGCACGATACGCAGCTCGCCGAATTTCGCCCTCACTTGATCAGTCAGGTGCCCGCGGTAGGAGTCAAGCACCAGCATCGCCCTCCTGCTGCGCACTCCGAACCTCGGGTTGACGTACGGGCCCACTGTAGCGTCGAGCCACGCGAGGACGCCGTCCGCGTCCATCCACCCGTTGGGATGTGCGGCGACCACGACATCTGCACATCCGCACAACATTGAGAATGGCGTCAGTTGCAAAAAAAAACAACACTTGCAAATCCTACCGGGACTGCACAAGCTGCTCGGCTTACCGGAGGGGAAATTCCCCTTTGGAACTGTCTTGCGCTTAAAAAACACCCAAGGCTTGAGCTTCTCGCTGTTGGCGGTGCAGGCGAGCATCACCGTCACGCGTTCCTTTTGATAGCCGCCGCTGCGGATGCGCACGGAGCGGACCCCCACCTCCTCGACCGTGCGTTCAGCTGGCATTTCGAGCCAGAGCGGGGTCTGATCCGCATTAATGATCCAGCGGTTGTCAATGCCGTACTGTCGGCGGGTGTGTCGCACGAACTTCCAGAAGTTCCGCACCTGCGTCTCGCACTCTGGAAGGGACGGGGAGGCAGAAACGATAAAATACATTAGCACATCGAACGGGAAGAGCAACAGGGATAAACATGAGCGACGACAACAACAGACTCACCGGAGGAAAGTTTCTGGCCGACACGGGTCTTCGATCGGGTAGTGAGATTCCAGCGACGCCTAAAACGCTCGGTCCACCTCTGAGATCCCGCCCACTTTACCTCAGGATGCAGGCTCTTCATCACCTCTCGCGACCACTGCTGCAGGCGGCCGACCGACACTGCGAGGCACTTTTTTCGGGCGGCAAGTACTCGTGAGTACACCTGGATCTCCATGTCGCGGTACCACGACGACCGACCACGCCCGTGAAGACGCTTGCGAGCCCCATGCGCGCCCTCCAGCTTTTCCTTCTGCGATTTCCACTCTGCCAGGGACTTTCGGGAGATACCAGTGTCGCGCGCCATCTTCCGCACACTCACAGCACCGGACTCCAACTGTGAAATCCAGTGCAGCTTCTCCTGAGAAGTATAGGAGTGGTGCTTGTGCCTTGAGCGCCTGCTCCTGGGAGACGGGGGGCGAGCATCACGATTCTGGGTGGAGGGGTGGGGCCTTTTTTTATTGGGCGGGGGAAAACTTGGGACAGGCAAGTCCTCGGGAAGACCGTCGGCCGCCCACCACTCAACGTCGTCTTCGGCACCGGTGGCAGATTCGTCGTGCGGGCAGTCTTCCGGGTCTCCCCAGCGTGGCGAAAGACCGGGACCGGTTTCATCTTCGTCGCTGCGCTCGGGCTCGGGCTCGGGCTCGGGCTCGGAGACGTACGCGTCGAAAGCAGAGTAGCCGCGAGGGAGAAGCTGCAGAACGGGCACACCGTTGATGACGACGTTAGGAGGAGCGGGAGGAGCAGGAGGCGCTGGAGGAGCAGGAGGCGCAGGAGGAGCAGGAGGCGCAGGAGGAGCAGGAGGTATGGGAGCTGGGCGACTCTGCCATTGAGTGTAATCGGGAGTCTTGGCAGCATGACCTTGGCGGTTAAAGAGAAAATGGGTGCCGGGAAGGCCTGCCATGGCAGAGGCAGGCCGAGAGAAACAAGAAACCTGGAAAAAACGGTGAGAATGAAGCCTGTTTCAAGCCCTCGCCCGAGACCCCTCCAACTTCGCGGCCCGAGTTCCTCTGCAGGGAGAGGGACTACACTGTCAAGATCTCCCCGCAGAGGAACTGATGTGGTGAGGTGTGGGCGTTGTTGGCAAGGAATCTTGCCGCATATGCCCGGTTCGTGGTTGTTCTGCGTCGTGGTTGGCACGGCCATCGACCCTGATTGGGCAGTCCCACACTACACAGCGTGTGCGCTGGCATGCGCGAGATTCATGTACGGTACGATGAATCTGGCCAGGCCAACAAGGCGTGGCGGCAGTGATGCCACGCCTTGTTGGCCATTTGACGCGTTTTTCATGCACGGGTACGAACATTCTGGATGTTGATAGAATCCCCTTTTGAAACAGCTTCAGTTACATGTAAAAAAAACATATTTCACATTTGCCATTTTATAGGCGCCGGCGCTTATAAAAATCCTCAATTATAAGCGCACCCCCTAAAAAACAGTGTTTTATTACAACCCCAGGGGCGCTTCTATCCGGGGGCTGACGGTATAGAGTCGTCCGTCCAAGCAGCAGTGGTCTTGTAGTTGGTCCGGGGTGGGTGGTGGGGATGTTGATTGAGCCGTTGAAAAACGAGAAACGTGGGTGGAGGGAATGAACTCCAACCCACGGTTTTTGTAGTTGGAGAAGGGCGTTTAGCGCGCTTCGACGCTGCCAAATATTCGGTACAGGCAGCTTCGCTTTCACAATACACAATTTTGAAAACATCAATGTGTTTAAAAATTATAATATTGAGAAAGCTTGCTTTCTTGTCCTTATAATTTGGCATCGTTCTCATTGCAACTGGGGCCTCTGAGACATGGGCAGTGGTGGCTTCCGGTTGCGTAAGAGTGCCTCCGCGTGCTGTTCTGGGGGCAGTGCGTATGTCGGGTCCTGTAGGTCGCGGGATGCCTTGATAAGATGTCCGACGTATGGTGTCACGTACATCTCTCTGGCTGTGTCACTTCGCCACCTGCCCATCCTTTTGAAGATCCTGTCCGG
The DNA here is from genome assembly GCA_947470075.1 of Closterium sp. Yama58-4. Classification (NCBI taxonomy): domain Eukaryota; kingdom Viridiplantae; phylum Streptophyta; class Zygnematophyceae; order Desmidiales; family Closteriaceae; genus Closterium; species Closterium sp. Yama58-4. The sequence goes on along the minus strand of CANIUD010000292.1, from coordinate 449,892 downwards.
AACGCCGATGTTGGCTGCTACGGTTGCCGCGCCCTTTCGGAAGGAGTGCGTGCCGAGCTGCTGCTCCCCAAGTCCAACTTTTGCGAATGCTTCTTTACACCAGTTCCGGATCGTTGTGTACGAGGGTGGCTTGGCCTGGCCCTTGTCGGCGGGAGCATGGCCAAAAACGCGAATCAGCGACCCTTCTGAATGCGGGCCATAGCCTGCGAGTTGGATGAAGCGTTGGGTGCAGCGCACTGGGCAACAGGGGTCCGTCGTTGCTGCGATGGGGATCCAAGTTCCACGACCAGCCTGGTCCGTTTTGGAGTGTGGGATGAGGATCCACATGACTTCGTCGTCGAATTGGATGTCTTGCCACTGGATGGCAACCAGGTCGGAGTAGCGTAAAAATCCGGAGTACATGAGGATAGGGATCAACCCCTTCTGAAATTCAGCAGGATTGGCCGACTGCAAGTAGTTCGCGGACATGTCCCGAACTTGTTGGATTGATACAGGCTCCTTCAAACGACTAGGGCGAGGGCAGTGTCTCTTCGCGTAGTCCCGCACTTGGGTGGTGAACGGTCCGACAGTCGGGCATTTGCTTCCAGTCATGCGATGGGCGAAGCTGACTGCCGAGCACGTGAGCTGTACTACAGACAAGGTTGCTTTGCGTTGGATTGCGTGCACCAAGTATAGCGCGAGGGCCATGTCGGACGCGGGAAGAAAGGGAAGATCCACCTTTGTGCAGAAGGCCCGAAACTTGGTCCAGTACGGTTCGTATGTACGGATCGTCGAATTCGCTCGCGATTGTGTGAGCATGTTGATGAGTTGGTTGTGTAGCTTTGGTAGCAGATCTGGACACAAGGCACGTACGCTCTCAATTAGTCAAATACCACCCGAAGTGCGATCATTGGGCTGTGTGGTAATCCGGTGCCTGAAAAGGCAGTGGAATGTGTTCCCGCTGCCAGGCACTGGCTGCCGTGTGTCAAGGGAATGTGCGCGTGGATGTACGGTGCCCAGTTTCGTGGGGAAGGTTGTATGAGTGGCCACCAGTTTGCACCCGGCCAGTGTGGGATGATCAGTGTGAGCGATGCATGGGTGCGTTGTGCGTGATGGAGGACGGCCGGTACTAAGTGGGGCGGGGGGAAAGCAAAGCTATTTTCTGCTGTCCAGGCGAGCGAAAATGCGTCTACTGCGGTGGCTAGTGGGTGAGGAATTTTCGTGCAGAAGCGTGGCAGCTGAGAGTTGCGGGGATTTGCAAAGAGGTCGATGGAATGGGGACCCCAACGTCGTTCTAAGATGCGGAACCACGGCGTCTTCAACAAGTAGTCGTCATGATCGACTGCTTTTGAGAGCTCATCAGCGTGTGAGTTTAGCTCGCGTGGGATCCATTCGATGATTAGACGCGTGCCGTGCTCCATGCATATCCGAATGATGGCTTGGCAGGCCGTGGTAAGGTCGGGGCTGCGCGAGCCACCTTTGCGAAGGATGAAGAAGACGCCCTGATTGTCCACCCGCACAAGAACATGTTTGTGTCTGATCTTGCTGGAGTATGTGCTGGACGTCGCTTGCAGTGGCTCTGGCATTGTTGCGCTGGCTTCTTCGAGGCCGCCAGGGAAGGTGGTCAAAGTGGCGCCCCAACTGTGAGCGCTAGCGTCCACATGGATTACAGCATCGTAGCTGTTTCGAACGTGAAACGGCGCACCGTTGAACCGATCAAACTCTTCGAGCCAGAAGTTTAGCTCCTCAGCCGCAGGTGGGGGGATGATCACGCTGCTTTTCCATGAAGGTGCGTCATTGATCACTTGTAGCATGGCGTGGCTGAAGGCACGAGCTGTTGCACCCAGCGCGACGCCCATTGACGCGAGCATGCCTGTGATTCTGGCCACTTGGCGAACTGAGACGGGTCGACAGGCCTTGCTTGCGCTCAACAGGTTCCGAATGGTTGCATGAAGTGAGGCTCGTCGTTCGGGACCGATGGTAAATCGGCCGGTGACCGTGTCTAGCTCCACACCCAAGAATCGAAGGTGTTGCGATGGTGACAGTTGTGATTTCTTTGCATTTATCACCAAACCCGCTGCTTTAAGGTCCAGTATCACACGGTGGCACGTGGCCTGCGCGTGGGCTTTTGACTGGCAAAGGAATAAGATGTCGTCCACGTATGGTACTACTCGAATGCCTTGCTCTCGCCAGCGACGGGCTAGCTGCTTGATGAGTTGCGTGAAGACGAATGGGGCTGTCGCAAGACCGAACGGCAATGAACGAAAGGAGTAAGTGCGCCCATCGAATCCGAAACCGAGAAACTTCCAGCACGAGGGATGGATGTCGATGTGATGGTACCCGGATTTGAGATCGATAGAAAACATCCAATCCCCAGCTCGTGCGACGTCTGCCACGCGGCTGAGTCCTTCGTACTTGAATTTTGGAACGATGAGGTTTGCGTTGACTTTTCTCAGGTCAAGGATGAGCCTACATTTTTCTCTCTGCTCGACCACGTTAAGTGGGCTTATGCACGTAAGCTCGCTTGCGGCTGTCTCGACTGCAGCCCCGGTCTCTGTGAGTTCTTGGATGGCAGTACGTGTGAACGTAGCATGCGCGTATGCACCGGCGTGGTTCCGCTCCCGGAAGGCCGGTGGTGGGCCGTGGCTCCATGGAAGCCAGTAACCGTTGGCGATTATGGATAGAACAAGGCTGCAAGGGCACCATGAGCTCCACCACGCAAAGGTCGAGCGAAGCCGACCGCACATCCGTGTGACGGTTTTGTCCGTGACGGCGAATTCGTACGGGTCTTCGTCGCGAGGCACCTCGTATTGTTGTGCTCCTGTTTGTACGGCAAGGAATTGAACGGGACCAATCAAGTTACACGCCTTAATTAGTGAATGCGTGTGACATATACATGCATGCGCGAAAGATGAACCGTCAGCAGTGAGAACCATACGAACGGTTTGTCATCATTCCATATTGGGCGTCCGATCGCACCTTGGCAAACTCTTTCCCATGCTCTATTTTTTTTTTTTTTGAACCTTGCTCTAGGAATGATGCTTGGGACCGCGATCATGCTTCACTCTCTCTCTCTCTCTCTCTCTCTCTCTCTCTCTCTCTCTCTCTCTCTCTCTCTCTCTCTCTCTCTCTCTCTCTCTCTCTCTCTCTCTCTCTCTCTCTCTCTCTCTCTCTCTCTCTCTCTCTCTCTCTCTCTCTCTCTCTCACACACACACACACACACACACACTCTCTCTCTCTCTCTCTCTCTCTCCCTCTCTTTTTGTGCGTGTTTCCATCATTGTTTGAGCATTTGCATGCTTCGCTTGCCATGGGCTCGTGTCTTTCCGCGCGAGCACTCGCTTGGGCTAGGGACATTGCTATGCCCCCCTTTCTCTCCCTTTTTTTTTTGTACTTCTTGCTCCTTCTCTCCCTTTTTGGTCTTCCAAATATTGAACCAGGGCTGCCCATCCCTGCCATGCATGGTGGCGGTTTGAGGGAGGAATGTGCCCGTTTTCCCCCTCCCCCTTCTCCTCCTCGCGTTCTCCCTTTTTTTTTTTTTTTTTTTTTTTGTAATCCTTCGCAACCAGAGGGGGGCCTTTAATAAAATCCATATCTCGCATGGTCATGCATTGTCATGCCTACTAGCATGCTTCTCATCCTATCAATTGGGGCATCCGGGGGACCGAGAGGCATTCTTCCTCTTCCCCAAGGTTAGGCCTACGGCCATACTTTATTACCCTATCCTAGGGGACCGAGAGGCATTCTTCCTCTTCCCCAAAGCTAGGCCTATGGCCAAATTCTACCACCCTATCCTAGGGCTGGCCCATGGCCACCGCAAGCCCTACTAGGCTGCCCACGGTCTAAGCACTCAAGAGTGCACCGTGCATCGCGCCGAGTGGCGCACTTCGCCATAGCCCGAACCCTACACAACCGGTGCGGGTCCTTGGCCCCCGTGCCCATTCCGAGGGCAGGCATTGGCAACGTGGCCTGGCTGGCCGCAGCGGAAACACGAACCACGAAATTGCCCGAGGTTGGAGGGCCCCGTTTTGGGGCGAACGCCATGGCGCCATGGGTTCCACCGCGGTGGGAGCGAGCGTGAGCGCCCGCCGCTCGGTCCATGGCAGCCACGTCCGCGACGGCTTGCTTGAACGGGCGTGAAGTGAGAAGGCTTTTCTGCAGGTACATTTTGTAGCGCTTGGCAACGCGGTCGTCGGAGGCGTCTTCGACTTGAAACATTTCGAAGCGCGCGGAAATGTCGTCGAGGGCGGCGACGACCATTTCGAGTCCGCCCGCCAAGTCGCCGTGCTGCAGCTTGTATTCTGCGTGTTTCAGGTAGGCCCGCATGTCCTCCAGAATTTCCGCTTTCGCCCGCACGTGCGCGTCGTTGAACGTCGCCGCCGACCAAGTGGTGTTAGTAGTAGAGGGGAGGGGGGGAAGATGCTCCATGGAATTAAAATTTTTGGTATGGACCGGAGCCTCACCATCATCGTCGTCGGAGCCGTCGGTGTCGTTGTCGGCCACTGGCGCAGGTGGGATGCTGGCCGGTGCTTCCTTGTCGTGCCGGTTCGCCGTTGTTCCTCGCGCTCCTTTTTCTCTTTTTGCGTTTTCCTTTTTAGCAGATGCAGAGGCCGCGGGTTGTGCAATTTCCGTAGCTGTAACGCTGGCCGGGTGTTGCTGTAACAGGGACAGAAGCGCGGCGACCTGGTCCGGAGTCAACGCGTTGGTCAACGCCGGGGTCGTCGCGTCAGAAGAAGTCGCTGTTCGGCGCCTCTGGCGCTGACGCGACGGTCCAGCCACAGGCGCCGGCGTGTGCTCCGCGTCAGGCGCGTGTGGCGCCACAGGTGCTGCAGGTGCCGCCGTCGCCACATGCGCCACACGCGCCTCAGGCGCCACAGGCGCCACAGGCGCCACAGGGGCCGAGGGGTGCTGCTGCTGGGGCGGGCTCGAGTTTTTGTTGACCTCGAGCCCGCCCAACAGCACGTCCACGGCGGTTGGGGCGGGCGATCCTTCCTCTGCCCGGCGCTTGTTACGGCGATCGCCCGTCATTTCTCGGGCGTTACGGTCGGTGTCGGAACTCGGCGCAGACGAATTGCCGCGGTTAAGTGCCGGCGTAGACGCCATTGTAGAGCGGTTGTGGTTGAAAATGTCTTGCAGAAGTGTTGAGGGTGACTCGCCTCTGGGGAGGGTGCGAGTTCTAGCCAGCTTGGACGGGGAAAAGAACTACTCGAACGGAAATGTTGATTGAGCCGTTGAAAAACGAGAAACGTGGGTGGAGGGAATGAACTCCAACCCACGGTTTTTGTAGTTGGAGAAGGGCGTTTAGCGCGCTTCGACGCTGCCAAATATTCGGTACAGGCAGCTTCGCTTTCACAATACACAATTTTGAAAACATCAATGTGTTTAAAAATTATAAAATTTTAAACGAGACTGCAAAATTGTGACCCCCGGCCCAGCTTGAAATGGCCGCATGGGTCACTCACGGGAATGGGGGGAAACTTACTGTTAGGTCTGACATATCTGACGGGAGAAACAAGCTTGTTTAGCAACATGATTGGCCAGCGATTGAGGAAGTCAGAGCAGAGGTTTGCAATTGGTTGCGGCAACTGACAAACGTCGCTCGCAAACCGGCTATGCAGTCACTCACGGAACGCTGGAAACCAATCTACGTGTGAACAGGGTCACAATCCCGGGCACGAGCGTCAATGGACTGCGCGGTCTTTCAAGTTGGGTCCACTCGAATTTCAAGCTGGACTTGGGTTACACGACCCTTTCCGGGCCCGCTAGTTCCCTTCGTTAGCTGAGAGAACAAAGAAGCTCCGTGGCCGGCTTTAGCGTGAACGTAGCCCCAGGTCCGAGCCTGGATAGATTCTGCCTATTCCAGACACACTTTAGACATTCCGTAGGACACTCTGTAGTTCGACCTTGAGTGCACATCACCTCTATTGAGAAACCATGCAGGGCGTATATCCGCGTTTCTCAGCTGTCTCGTCCCCTTCGATCCCCACTCCTCTCGCGTTTCGCAATCGCGACGATCGCCGCCGTTGTGGGCGTCCCGCGCTGCGTGTCTCGGTGCGATCGCCCTGGCCGTAACGCTTCATGCGCGAAACGTACGCTCTTGAATACAAGCGCTTAGAAACCAGTCAGGGAGATCGCCAAACACGCCTGCCCACGCACCTCGGAGTCTCGCAAGTCGTCGCGCTTCCCTCCGACCCTCGCGCACCGAAATCGAAACCGCCGACTAAGCAGGTAGCGATCCCGCGGAACGCAGGTAACCGCGAAACACGCCATGGTGATGACTAGGGTTCAGACGGCCTGCACGCCCATGAGTTTCAGGCCGTATCGTTCTTAGTGAAACCGCGAGGTAGCGTGCTGAGGGTGTGGACGATGTCGCACATTCCTCCTTCCCCCATGGCCTGCTGCCCCATTCCGTGATCCCCCATTCCCCGCTCCCCCAGCAGCGGGCGCCTCAAGGTACGCGCCCTCACCGCTTTAGACATGTCTCACGGGCAGCACAGACGCGACATGCTGTCCGCGAGACGTCAGACGGTCAGCAGATGCGCGAAATGCAGCCCGTCATTTTCTGACGGATGAATAGGCGCGAAATTCGTAATGCGTCTGTCTGACAGGCGGCATTCGCGCGCTATGTGAAAAACGGCCGACAGACGTCACTGTCCGACGGCCAGGATACGCGAGCCCTGCCCAATGCGGCTGTCCGACAGTGACGAGCACCCAACCGCGTGAAATGAGGGACATCCCTGCCTGACGGGCAGCAGGCGCACGGAATGATGCCCGCCACTGTCTGACGGGCAGCATGCGCGGCCCATTCCCGGTTCCCCCCTTCCCCGTTCGAACATTCCCTGCTCCCCCATTCCCTGCTCCCCCATTCCCTGCTCCCCCATTCCCTGAGATTCATTCCCTGCTCCCCCACACCCTGCTCCCCAATTCACTTTCCCCCCATGTGTTGCTCCCCCAATCCCCGTCCCCCCGTTCCCCGTTCCCTCATTCCCTGCTCCCCCATTCCCTGCTCCCCCATTCCCTGCTCCCCCAGTCCCTGCTCCCTATTCCCAATGTGCATTCCCTAAGACAGAATTCCCCGCTCCGCCATTCCCTCACCCCCATTCCCCGCTCCCCCATCCCATGTTCCCCCATTCCCCGCTCCCCCATTCCCTATTCCCCCATTCCCCGCTCCCAAGTTTCCTGTCCCCCGATGCCCTTACCACAACAATTCCTTGTCCCCCCATGCCCTATTCCCCCATTCCCTGTTCCCCAATTCCCCGCTCCCCCATTCCCTGTTCCCACATTCCCCGCTCCCCCGTTCCCTGTCCCCCGATTCCCAGTCCCCCTAGTCCCCGTCCCCCCATTCCCCGTTCCAGCATTCCCTGCTCCCACATTCCCTGATCCCCCATCCCCTGCTCCCCCATTCCCTGTCCCCAAGGCTTCCCTGCTCCGCCATGCCCTGTCCCCGAGCTCCCTGCTCCCCCCTTTCCCTACCTGCTGGTTCCCCCTTTGCCATCTCTCTTAAACATCAATCCCATCCCTCCCATTGCCAATAACCAATTTACCTAGCATCAAGGAAAGCGGAGGGGGTAGACAGAAACGTGGTGCCTTGGTCGTCTTAGCCATTGTTTACACCGCTGCCACTCATTCTACTCCCCCTGCTTACCCGTTGTTTCCCCCCCTCTCTTTCTTTCTTCTCCCCTGCATACCCATTGACTGTATTCCTTCTTCTCCCCCTTGCTTCCCCTCCTTCTCCCCCTGCTTCCCCTCCTTCTCCCCCCTGCTTCCCCTCCTTCTCCCCCCTGCTCCCCCCTGCTTCCCCTCCTTCTCCCCCCTGCTTCCCCTCCTTCTCCCCCCTGCTTCCCCTCCTTCTCCCCCCTGCTTCCCCTCCTTCTCCCCCCTGCTTCCCCTCCTTCTCCCCCCTGCTTCCCCTCCTTCCCCCCCCTGCTTCCCCTCCTTCTCCCCCCTGCTTCCCCTCCTTCTCCCCCCTGCTTCCCCTCCTTCTCCCCCCTGCTTCCCCTCCTTCTCCCCCCTGCTTCCCCTCCTTCTCCCCCCTGCTTCCCCTCCTTCTCCCCCCTGCTTCCCCTCCTTCTCCCCCCTGCTTCCCCTCCTTCTCCCCCCTGCTTCCCCTCCTTCTCCCCCCTGCTTCCCCTCCTTCTCCCCCCTACTTCCCCTCCTTCTCCCCCCTGCTTCCCCTCCTTCTCCCCCCTGCTTCCCCTCCTTCTCCCCCCTGCTTCCCCTCCTTCTCCCCCCTGCTTCCCCTCCTTCTCCCCCCTGCTTCCCCTCCTTCTCCCCCCTACTTCCCCTCCTTCTCCCCCCTGCTTCCCCTCCTTCTCCCCCCTGCTTCCCCTCCTTCTCCCCCCTGCTTCCCCTCCTTCTCCCCCCTGCTTCCCCTCCTTCTCCCCCCTGCTTCCCCTCCTTCTCCCCCCTGCTTCCCCTCCTTCTCCCCCCTGCTTCCCCTCCTTCTCCCCCCTGCTTCCCCTCACGACAGGGTGGAAGATAGCAATCAGCGGCTCGCGTCGACGTGTGTATGAGCAGCGACACAGATCGGCGGCGAGAGGAGGGATTCAGCTGCTAAGGCGCGGTTGTGCGAAGGGGTTCAAACGTCCCCCCACACAACCTGCTTTGGTATGTGAGAGGGGTCTTGTCGGGGGCCTGTTCCATATGCTCTACAGCCCCTCGCACTCACCGCTGCGGCCACACCACTCCCCTCCCCTCTGACCGCGTCTCCCTTCCCACCTTGCCGCGTCTCAATCTTCCCCTATTCTCTGCGTTACATACCCTTTGCACCTTTCTCCCTTGCTTCATACCTCCCCCTTCCCCAGGTATACTGCCTTTTACCCGTCTCCTGCCCTTCCCTTCTCCACCTTTCAACCGTCTTCACCCCTTCCTCTCCCTGCCATTACAGCCTACATTCAAACTCTCATCGATCTGCCTTGCGCCCTCATTCCCCCCGTTCCCTCTCTTCCCTACTCCCTTTCCCCCTTACACCACTCTTCCGTGTTCTTTTGTCCCCCTCTCCCTCACTTCCCCTCCCCGCCATCCTTATTCCCCAACTCTTATATCTGCTTAGCACCCCGTCTTCCCCTTCTTCCCTTAGCCCCCTCCCAAATAGCCCCCCATCTACCTCATTCCACTCTGCTACACCCCTTTCGGTCCCTTACTCCCCTCGGCTATACCCCACGCTCCTCAATGCTAACCTCACTTATACCCCGTTTGTGTCCCCAAGTCCCCATGGGTATACCCCTTTCTCTCCCTTGCTCCGCCTGGCTATCCCCCTCTCTCACACTTACTACCCTCTGATACCCACCTCTAGCAATCGTACTCCCCCCGGCTATACCCATCTACCCCCCATCCTCCCCACGGGACTATCCAGGTCTGTCCCTTCCTCCCCTCTGCTATTCCCCCGACTCTCCTTGACCCCGCCCCCATGACGCGCCCTCTGTACGCAACACCCTTTGTCCCCTTTCGCCCGTCTTCGGTGCCACACACCCTATTCCCCCCTCTCTAGCTTACCCCCTGCTTCCCCCTATCCCCTCACCGTCAACCGCTCTTTCTTCCCTACACTCTTCTTCCCCACCGTCCCCTCTCTGCCTTTCTCTCTGACTCCCCCATTCCCCTGCCTCCTTACACCCCACTTCCCCCACCATGCGTTCAGCCCCACACACCGTGCATCCCCCTTTTTCCTCACTTCCATACACCCTATGAAACCTATTTCCCTTCTCCGCCATTCGCCCGTCCTCCCCCCATCGCCTCACTTCCAACTTCCAGCTCTCTGCCTTGCACTCTTTTTCCCCCTATCTCCACTCTGCCTTACCCCTATCTACCTCCTTACCATCCCCGGTGCCTTAGGCGCAGCTTCCCCCATTTCCCTCTCTTCCGAACACCCTTCTTCCCCTTTCCCCCTCTCGTCCTTACGCCCTTCTTCTCCCTTCCCCCTCTCTCCTTACACTTTCTTATTGCACCATGAGTTCTCTGCCTAACGCCCTGCTTCCCGCTGCTACCCCCTTCATCTTCTTCTACCGACACTGCATTACCCCCTCCATTCAAGTTTCCACCCACGGTGCCATACACCCTCCTTCCTCCTTTTCCCTCTCGTCCCTACACCCTTCTTCCCCCTCACCCCTCTCTGCCTTACACCCGTCAACCCCCTTTCCCCTCTCATCGTATTACGCCCTTCTTCCCCCGTTAGCCTCTGACCTACGTCCTCCTTCCCATATTACCCACTCAGCCATACCCCCTTCTTCTGCCTTTCCACCCTCTCTGCCTTACGCCCTTCATCCCCCTTTTCCCCTCTGTATACCACCCGCCTTCCCCCTTCCCCACTCTTCCCTACTCCTTGCTTCCGCCTCACCACTCTCTATGCCTTACTCTTATTCGCCCTTTCACCGCTCCACCTTACACCCTGCTTCATGCATAGTGCAGTCTCCACCTAACGTCCTAAGAAACACAGTTTCCATCACTACCCTACACCCCTATTCCCCCTTTCCACACCCTAACTACCCTTTTCCCGTTTCTGCCCTTCCCCCTACTTCCCCCCTGTGGCCTCGCTTCCATACTACCGGGTTTCCCTCGTAACTTCACTCCATGCCATAATCCCTGCTTTCCCACTTCCCTCAATTGTCTACACCCTTCTTCCCCCTATCGCTCCATGTGCCCTCTCACGCAGCTACCTCCATGCTCCACCCCTTGCCCTCTCGTGCTACGATGTCGACTGTCCACTCGCGCCTAAATCACCTTCTCCATATTACCATTCTCTCTTTCAAACTCCATCTGCTCCCTCTCCTCTCTCTGTCCGATCTCCCCTCCTCGTTCTAATTCCCCTCGCCAACACAGCGCCCTACGCATCGGCTCCTCTGCACCTCTCTGCTCAAAGTCTCCAATCCGCGACACTCGCCGCCGCCGCGCCACTCCTGGGGGTGTAACATCAACACTCGCATAGACGAACCAGGTGCATCACACCAACACTCTCCGCGCCCCTCCCCTCCCTAGACCTTCTCTCGTCTCCTGATCCTCTCCGCTCCGACTTCCCTCACGCCCCACACTGCCTTACTCCCCCCTCCGCCTTCCTTTTCTCAACCCTCCACCAGTCACAAATGCTACTCCGAAACCTCTCCTCCCCCACTTTGGCTCCCAGCCCTCTATCCCTTCAAAGCCCTCTCTCCCCTCCTTGCCCTCCCTCGACCCCTTGCACTCCCCTCCCTCCCTTCCCTCCCTCCTCTCAACGATCTGTTACCCCTGTCCCACCCTCGTGTTGCACCCCGTCCTGTCCCCGATCCCACGCTCTTTCATTTCCGTGCTCGTCGTGCCCCCTCGCCCCCCTGTTCCAACCCTGGGTTGTCAAGCCCGTATTCCCACGCATCACAGATAAATGTGAGTTCTACCGTCTTATTATATGACCGCTGTCTGTCCGCGTCTGCACCCACTCCATGTATTAGCATGTCCCCATGTTGCAGCAACGTTGTCTCCCAACTGCCGCACATTGTCCGTGCCCCATTCTTTGTCCTGTTGCACTGCAAGATTTGGCACACAGAGCGCTCAGCCACCCTCTCCATGCTCGTCGCCCTTCCCCACCCTTTCAAACTAGTCTACCAATCCCTCCTGCCATCAGTGTGAGGGCAGGGTGCAAATGTCGCACCGACCAGGGACGGGCAGGGGCACAGCTAAGCGCGTCCGTACTAGGGAGCCTGTTAGGTAAGCCATTCCTATTTCCCATTACTACGCCTGCAGCACCTGCTCCCTTTGGAAACATCGCTGATTGCTAGTTATCTTGTTACCCCATGCTCATTCATCCTTGTCACTATTTTGAGCAGGCCGCGATGTCGAGCTCTCATGCGTCGCCGGCCGGAAGGGGTACGCATGGCGTACCAGGATGATAGTGAGGAGACCGAGGAAGAGATGCAGCGGGAGAGTGCTCCTAATTCATTGGAAGTGGTTGAGTCTACGAGCAGTGTTTCGAGCAGACCAGCGCCGAGGATGACTCGACGGGTCCGGGAACGCTCCGGCCTGCCCCCAATCATTGTGAATCCTGCGTTCTGCTGGACGATCAATGAATTTGCTAGGCGTGTCCCAAAACAGTATGATGTCTTGCAGAAGTGGGCGGCCAGCTGGTTATCCTTCCCCTCTGAAGATACTGTAGGTCGTTTTGCAACCCAACGTACAGTGGAGAATGTGGTACGAGTTGCGTGTGGCGCAAACCTAGATGTGGGTGTGGACGACGTGGAGGTAGAGCCTAAGAACCACCGTTTCCGATGTTACGTGGGGTATTCAGATTTGTTGGGAGAGGACACTAGTGACCAGGTCGTGCTTCCGTGGCTGATATACGTTGTGATTGCCTCCCTGTACCCAGAGCCATCATCGGGGGGGTATTACACGGGATGTGGAAGGGACGACGTGTTGTGGTTCAACGACTACAGTCCGATGCCCGAAGTGATCGACTTTGAATGCGATGGTGTTGCGGGATTTATGCGTATTCATTCGATTGACAGCCAGTGCATGCACATGTGTATTAGACACGCTTAGACTACAATCTTATTAGTTGAAAACTACTTGTCTTCTGAAACAACCTCCTGCCCACGCTTGCAGTGCTCAAACATCCAGCGAGATAAGTAAGCGCACATACAAGGCATAAAAGTGATAGCCAGTGCATGCACATGTGTGTTCGACACGCTTTGACTCTTTACTTGAGAACCACTTGTGGAATGGAAACAACCTCACAACACATGCTTCGAGTGCCCCAGACATGTGGTGAGGCGTTGGGCTCGTGGTGAGTAGTAGGGCCCGTGGTGAGTCGTTGGGCTTGTGGTGAGTCGTTGGGCTTGTGGTGAGTCGTAGGGCTTTTGGTGAGGCGTTGGGCTTGTGGTGAGTCGTTGGGCTCCTGGTGAGTCGTTGGGCTCGTGGTGAGTCGTTGGGCTCGTGGTGAGTCGTTGGACGTGTGGTGAGTTGTAGGGCTTGTGGTGAGTCGTTGTGCTTGTGGTGAGTTGTAGGGCTTGTGGTGAGTCGTTGGGCTCGAGGTGAGTCGTTGGGCATGTGGTGAGTTGTATGGCTTTTGGTGAGTAGTAGGGCCCGTGGTGAGTTGTAGGGCTTGTGGTGAGTCGTTGGGCTCGTGGTGAGTTGTAAGGCCCGTGGTGAGTCGTTGGGCTCGTGGTGAGTCGTTGGGCTTGTGTCGTAGGGCTTTTGGTGAGGCGTTGGGGTTGTGGTGAGGGGTAGGGCCTGTGGTGAGTTGTAGGGCTTGTGGTGAGGCGTTGGGTTTGTGGTGTGTAGGGGGGCTTGTGGTGGGTCGTTGGCCTCGTGGTGAGTCGTTGGGCTGGTGGTGAGTCGTTGGGCTTGTGGTGAGTCGCAGGACTTCTGGTGAGGCCCCTGGCTTGTGGTGAGTCGTAAGGCTTATGGTGAGTTGTAGGGCCCGTGGTGAGTCGGAGGGCTCGTGGTGAGTCGTAGGGCTTGTGGTGAGTCGTAGGGCTCGTGGTGAGTCGTTGGTCTTGTGGTGAGTCGTTGGGCTCGTGGTGAGTCGTCGGGCGTGTGGTGGGTCGTTGGCCTTGTGGTGTGTTGTTGGGCTTGTGGTGAGTCGTTGGGCTTGTGGTGAGTTGTAGGGCTTGTGGTGAGTCGTTGGGCTCGTGGTGAGTTGTAGGGCCCGTGGTGAGTCGTTGGGCTCGTGGTGAGTCGTTGGGCTTGTGGTGAGTCGTAGGGCTTTTGGTGAGGCGTTGGGGTTGCGGTGAGTTGTAGGGCCTGTGGTGAGTTGTAGGGCTTGTGGTGAGGCGTTGGGTTTGTGGTGTGTAGGGGGGCTTGTGGTGGGTCGTTGGCCTCGTGGTGAGTCGTTGGGCTTGTGGTGAGTCGTTGGGCTTGTGGTGAGTCGCAGGACTTCTGGTGAGGCCCCTGGCTTGTGGTGAGTCGTAGGGCTTGTGGTGAGTTGTAGGGCCTGTGGTGAGTCGGAGGGCTCGTGGTGAGTCGTAGGGCTTGTGGTGAGTCGTAGGGCTCGTGGTGAGTCGTTGGGCTCGTGGTGAGTCGTTGGGCGTGTGGTGGGTCGTTGGCCTTGTGGTGTGTTGTTGGGCTTGTGGTGAGTCGTTGGGCTTGTGGTGAGTTGTAGGGCTTGTGGTGAGTCGTTGGGCTCGTGGTGAGTTGTAGGGACCGTGGTGAGTCGTTGGGCTCGTGGTGAGTCGTTGGGCTTGTGGTGAGTCGTTGGGCGTGTGGTGGGTCATTGGCCTTGTGGTGTGTTGTTGGGCTTGTGGTGAGTCGTTGGGCTTGTGGTGAGTTGTAGGGCTTGTGGTGAGTCGTTGGGCTCGTGGTGAGTTGTAGGGCCCGTGGTGAGTCGTTGGGCTCGTGGTGAGTCGTTGGGCTTGTGGTGAGTCGTAGGGCTTTTGGTGAGGCGTTGGGGTTGTGGTGAGTTGTAGGGCCTGTGGTGAGTTGTAGGGCTTGTGGTGAGGCGTTGGGTTTGTGGTGTGTAGGGGGGCTTGTGGTGGGTCGTTGGCCTTGTGGTGAGTCGTTGGGCTTGTGGTGGGTCGTTGGCCTCGTGGTGAGTCGTTGGGCTTGTGGTGAGGCGTTGGGCTTGTGGTGAGTCGTAGGGCTTGTGGTGAGTTGTAGGGCCCGTGGTGAGTCGGAGGGCTCGTGGTGAGTTGTAGGGCTTGTGGTGAGTCGTTGGGCTCGTGGTGAGTCGTTGGGCTCGTGGTGAGTCGTTCGGCTCGTGGTGAGTCGTTCGGCTCGTGGTGAGTCGTTGGTTGAAAGGCACTCAATCCCCACACACTGCACCCCACCTCAATCCCCCGTGCTCCCCACCTCAATCCCCCATTCTCCCCACCTCAATCCCCCATGCTCCACGCATCAGCCCCCCTTGCTCCCCACCTCAATCCCCACCCTACATCACTGTCGACACCTTACTCTTTCCCACAGCCACTTCAGACGCCCTTCTTCCCGATGTACCCCACCCCTAATAGTGTCGAATCGAGTATGGGCTCTTCAGTGTCCTGGCCCACTGCCACCCCTCCGTTTCGCACCCACTGCCAGTCATGGCCCGACGTGTGCGCTGAGGCACAGGTCAACCACCTGAAGTGCATCACCCTGAGTGGTGTTGAAGGTTGCCGGCATCTGACATCAAGTATCCAAAGCAGGTTACGATGCTTGAGCAATGGGCTGCGGAGTCGCTTGTGTTGAGGTCTGACAGTGAGGTGCAACATGGAAGGGCGGCAGTTGAGAACATTAGCAGTGTGTGTCGTGGGTGCAATACCCCAAACAGAATGATGGGTCAACCGTTGTTGCCCAAAAATCATCGCTTCCGCTGCTATGTCACAAACTCCCACTTGCTTGGTGACCACCATTTTGCACAGTTTCGATTGCCCTGGCTGATATATGTCGTGATCAGCTCACTATATCCAGAAAGCGGTGATGGAGCATTGTAGTCCGGGAGACATTGATCACTTTATTGGTGCCGGATGTCATTGACTTAGGGATAGATAGTTGGAGTAGTTGAGCCAAGCTGTCCATGTGTACGGCGGCTATTTGTACTTGTATAAGATCTACATGTGTGTGTGTACCAGACCACTAGAGAGTATGTGAAGTTTGGCAAAAGCATTGCTACCTAATCAAAGAGTAGTGAATAGGTACGCAACACGGCTTGTGGTTGACGCAGGGCTGTTTGACGAGCATGGACACAAGATGCTGGGTGCCTGTTTTGTGGGAAGCCCAACAAACAACATTGGGGAGAAAACGGAAGGCGTGAATAAGGATGGCAGAAACTACACCAGCACAGGAGGCCACATGAGAAATCAAGATTGCAAGCAGCAATATCGATTTTACACCTACGAACCGAGGAGCGGTTTAGGAGGTAAACGGTCTCGAGCGGGGTATAGCAACTACCCAGGTTGGGGGCAACACTTGCACGAGAGCAGTGTGAGTGGAATAAATACTCTGATGCAAAGGGGGGAAAGGGTGAGAGGAATCTAGTGATTATCGTGGGCGGGTGGTATGCGTGCCATGTAGAAGTTATGGCAGGCTCTGGAGAGTGTGGGGGGGTTTGTCACTGTGTGGGGGTGTCTGGAGGCCTGAGTAGGCTGCAGGGATGCCGGAGTAAACACTGGAGGGTAGCTTGGAGGGCAGGCTGGAGGGCAGGCTGGAGGGTAGGTTGGAGGGTAGGCTTTACGGGCAGGCTGGAGGGTAGGTTGGAGGGTAGGCTGGAGGGTAGGCTGGTGGGTAGGTTGGTAGGTAGGTTGGAGTGTAGGATGGTGGGTAGGCTGATGGGTAGGGTGTGGATAGGCTGGTGGGTAGGTTGGAGGGTAGGTTGGTAGGTAGGCTGGTGGGCCCATTGGAGGGTAGGTTGGAGGGTAGGTTGGAGTGTTTGTTGGAGTGTATGTTGGAGTGCAGGCTGGTGGGTAGGTTGGAGTGTTGGCTGGAGGGTAGGTTGGTGGGTGTTTTGTGAGTGAAAACTTTGTGAGTATTTTGTGAGTGAAGTGGAGGCTAGTAGGCTATGAGCGAGACGACCCAATGAGCATATGAGGGAACTCAGCGAATCATATGTGTGTTGCAGGGTGGATTGTGTAAACAGTACCTCTTGGAAATCTAACTGTTTTGGTGGCTCCGTAGCTGTTTTTGGGGCGGCATGAATGGTCTGCGCACTGGTGGGTCACCCTCTCCTGCTCACAAGGGATCGGGATACATATAGAACGTGAATTTAGACACTTGAATCCCGTGCGGCCTTGTTGTTAAACAAGTTACACTAAAGAACGCACAACAATAAAAACACACAATACTTTACCCATGAACAATTAAATGGGGTCAACATGGCAGCGAGGATGCGCGGCGCCACTCGGCAAAAATGTCCTGCGTCCATTGCCAGTTCATCGGTCCAAGCACGCGATCTTTCTTCCCACGGCGCACACGAGTCGCACGGCGGATCCGGATGATATGTCTCAGGACCAAGCGCTCCACGGTGTTGTTCCAATGTAGAATCGAAAGTGCAATCCGTGCTTCCATACTCCCCCGAAAATGTACCCTCTTCGGTGCATATTTGCAAATCACCGAATGAAACGACTCGTTCAGCCAACTGGACGCCCCAAGCACGAACGGTTGCATCTTTTCTGCGGAATAGTGTTTCCGTAGCCAGCTCCTGAAGGCTAGATGTGTGGTTCCACCGTATTCATACACTGCACTCTTTGGACCCCACCCATCAGCGACGCACCGAGGCACAATGCCATGTCGAGCACAGCGAGAGTGATCACCGGCCCAATGCTCGGCTGATAGAGCAAGCTCAGCCTCGACGTCTTCCGCGGTCATAGTACGGCCTTCTTTGGCAAGAGTAGCACCGCGCACCATCACGTGATGAAAATGGATACTAAACCGCTGCGGAAAACTCACTTCCTCGACAACTGCCATATCATCCGATGGACCATCCCCCCCTTCAGCACTTGGCTGCCGACTCCGCTGGTTGCGCCGCGTTCTTTTGGCCTTGCGCACCCATCGCCGTTCCCCCTCTATGGCTGTCACGCCTGTCTGAATAGCACCTCCCATCGGATCGTTACCACTAGGACCCCGACTCTCGCCCGCATTGTC
This sequence comes from Closterium sp. Yama58-4, assembly GCA_947470075.1. Taxonomy (NCBI): domain Eukaryota; kingdom Viridiplantae; phylum Streptophyta; class Zygnematophyceae; order Desmidiales; family Closteriaceae; genus Closterium; species Closterium sp. Yama58-4. Next base: position 432,399 of record CANIUD010000292.1, on the reverse strand, counting down.
CCACCAACCACGGTCTCTTACTTCTTGAATCTCTGCTTGCGTGGCCGCAACCTCCTCTGCTCACAATCCATGTGGAGTATTGGCAAACAAGTTGGATAGAACGGCGGACTCACATTCTAAAAGTTATACAGCATGAACGAACTCGCATTAATAAAGTTAAGGTGTTGTGATTTTCGAAATGGCTCTTCCTTCTTACGAAACAATAGCAGGGGTGGAAATACAAACTCTTACAAAGGTTTTTCACGCATTGGATCGAGCAGTTTACCTTGCTCCGTCATGTCTGCCCCGAAGTCGAATGATGCTCCCACTGTGTCCGATCGCCCTGCAACCTCCTGTACCAGTAACAGCGATGCATACGACGACGGACGTATCCCGTGCACTGGGTGCGGATCCCAGGCGAACATCTCGGCCACATCCTGAAAAATTATCCATTCTCCGTCAACGTCTGTATCTGTCTCATCCGCTGTTGCCCTTGGGGCATCCACAGTTGCCGTGGGGGCAGCTGTGGGGGCATCCACTGCTGTCGTGGGGGCATCTGTAGGGGCATCCACTGCAGTTGCAGCAGTAGCTGCAACTGAGTGGTCTGATCCCGTGGCTGACCCGTCCATCCGCACCACCACACGTCGCAAATCTGGGTGCTTGTACGACGCCTCCCCAACATCACAAGTCTTGTACTCGATACCAGCTAGGTCGCCACATACCGCTCTGATGAGCGCGTCTCTAGTTGACGTAACACTCAGCTTCCCTTTCGTCCCAGTTTGGTCCAACCAACGGACCAACAACTTCTTCTTGATATGCCATAGATCCTCTATGGTCGTGGCATCCTCAACAATCATTGCGTCATCTTTACGACTATCCACTAACTCCCTGAATAATGATTTCACTAGGGTCCTCGCCATGTGCCACACGTCTTGCTGATGCTCCAAACCCATTTCTGCACATACCGTTTTAAAACTGGTTCCACCATCAGTTATCACTCCGTCCACCCTAAACCCAAAAGCTGCCAGGTCGCGCAAGCCGCGCTCAAACGCTAACTTCTCCATTGCCGTTGAGGAGCACCCTTCCTTCCACTTGTTGACTGTAACACAGTGGAGCACCTTTCGAGTCTCTCTATCCATTAGTGAAACCGTACACCATTCACCTTCTCTCGCTTGCGACCATCGCCCATCCGCTGTAATCCATATCTTTGCATCACCTCTGGCCATAACTTCCCGTCGTGCATTCGCCATAGACAACGCACTCTGTTGTACTATGGTCGCCCATAGACCATAAGGACTCTTCATGTAGGAATAGAACGTTCCTGCTGCTGGTATTGGGACCCCTATGTTGCGCGAAACTGACTCTAGTGTCTGATATCCGCAACCACTAATCACGTAGGCTCCCATCACCGTTCTAGATAGCCAAGGCATCTTGGGACCCTTTTTCGACTCCTGTCCAACATCTGGTGTACGATCACAGCTCCACCACACCTCCGTACGTTTACATCTTAGTATCTCCATAGCAACCCGAACGCACCCAATGAACCTTTCCATGATTGCAAAAGCATTGCCCCTCCACATGCCATGCCAGCAGTGCACTGGACTGAAAAATGCAGCATTAGTTTCACGAACCAGACGGTGTCCATGTAGCACATGGTACCCTTACGTGTTTCGGTAAGGCCTGGAGAAGATGGCCAGCCTTGTGGGACCCCACAACCAAAATTTTGATGTCGTGCGGCCTCCCTGGTGGGTACGTGTGGATCAAAGGCACGCTCGAAATCGTGTTAAGAGACGTTGTCATAAATAAACAGAATATGGACAATAGGGGCACACATGAATCTTGCAAGGGTTGCAAGCATAAAACTCACAGTATAGAAGAGCTTTGGGGCTCTTCACATGACGAAGCTTCTATCCCCTGTCGGCCAGCATCATCGCCACTCGGCGTGCGTTGCACCCCTAGGACGCCCAAGCCAGACATATCAGGAGGGGGTTCCACACAATCGGTCTCGCACCCGCCAAATCCATCCATCGCAACCCCTTCAGAGCCTTTCTCTTGTTGTCGATCGGCTGCCTCGTCCCCATTCTTCTCTATGCTACCATTCGCTGCATTTACAACCGTATCCATGGACTCGTGGGGCGACCCTTCAGCCAAAGGGACAGGTTCGGTTTCTCGTAGTATCCCTGAGCGTGTAGTGATGCGCGGCAGATGACTGATGGACCTGGATCTCGCCCTTGTCTGAAAAGTACCAGGCACTGTGTGAATGGTGATGGGTGAGTGGGACCCAAACATGACAGCACACAACCCCAGAATAAGGAGAGATTATGCGGTATATGAAGTACACCCAAGGTCAATATTGTAAGAGCCACAACAATTGGAACCCAAGGATACAAAACACATTTACAACTTACCCGACCCAATGAGCGCCTGATATGCTGCACCACGTCTAGCCCCACCCCACTGGAACCCTGGCCCAGTGCTATCCACAGTCGTCTCCTCTGTCGACCGCACAAAACTATAAACAAGTCCACGGATCGATGTCGTGGGAAGTGCATACAGCTCCCTCACGGATGGCAGTCCACTCCCTCTCTTTTTCACTCGCGCAGTTGCAGCATGTGCGTCCACTCCTGCCGTAAACGCTGCCCTGATGCCATCTCCCCGCACCCCTGCGACCACAAGCATACATGAATTGAACACATATTCTGCCCCCAATACATGTGACGCACCATCAAAGCTTGGGCATGATTCATACCTGCCCCTTTTGCTGCTTCCAGTAGATGCTCCACCAAGGTTGGAGCGGCTTCTATCAACAAAAGTACCATGTCACTGTCCCGAGGAACCAAGCCACCACCCATAAGGCTTGCTAACCCACATCGTAGGATGGCCCATGGTGCAGTCAAATGGCCGCTAAGTGAAAGCTTCCTTTTGTTTAGCATACCATTCAGGGCCAACCCCACCGACGTGTTCGAAGTACCGACCTCACCCTCTGTATTAGACATCTTGGGCCAGCCCTACGTAGGAATCGTTCTTGTGTAGTGTAATGAATGATGGGCAATAGGAGGGGGGGTGGAAAAGGGGGGTTGTGCTGAGAGACAAAATTTGGGGCAATAGGTTTAGATTGATAGCTACTGGCGTGGTATAACGGCTTGCCATGGAGTGGCAGCAAACCCATTACACTCACTTTTTAGGTTCAGTGAATGTTTGAGAATGGCAACAGTGTCATGGGATGGCAACAGAAGGGCAAACATCTGGCTGCTGATAGATTCAACGAATGACAGCAGAGAGGACCCAGGAATGGCAGCACATAGTGAAATTCAATGTCTGCAGTGTGTGGAACACAATGGCCACAGAGCTCTACATGCGTAGGCAGCAGTAAGAGTATTGAACCGGAGGCAGTGAGTATAGTGTGACAGCAGCTGTGAGCATAAAGGAATGGCAGCATTGACTGAAATGTGAAGGCAGCACATGGTGAAATATTACTGTACTTGTGTATGGGACAAGGCGTGGGGGAACATGGAATAGGGGGACAGGGCATGAGATAACATGGAATGGGGGGTCAGGGAATGGGGGGACAGGGAATGGGGGAACATGGAATGGGGAAAAGGGCAATGGGGGAACAGGGAATTCGGGAGCAGGGAATGGGGGAGCAGGAGATGGGGGAACAGGGAATGGGGTAACGGGGAATGGGCGAGCAGAGAATGTGGGGAATGGGAATGGGGGAGCATGGAATGGGGAGGCAGGGATTTCCCATCAGGGAATGCGGGATCAGGGAATAAGGGAGGGCTGTGATTGGGGGACGAGGATCAGTTGAGCGGGGAATGGGGGAGCAGGGATTTCCCACTCAAGAAATGGGTTGGAGGGAAACGGGGGACATGGAATGGGGGAGCGGGGAATGGGGGAACAGGGAATGAGGGAGCAGGGAACGGGGGAGCGGGGGATGGGGGAAAAGGGGATGGGGAACAGGGAATGGGGTAGCGGGGAATGGGCGAGCAGAGAATGTGGGGACAGGGAATGGGGGAGCATGGAATGGGGGGCAGGGATTTCCCCATCTTGGAATGGGGGTTTAGGGAATGGGGGAGGGGGGAATTGGGGGACAGGGAATGGGGGAGCAAGGAATGGGGGAGCAAGGATTTCTCACTCAGGAAATGGGAGGACAGGGAAACGGGGGACAGGGAATTGGGGAGCGGGAATGGGGGAACAGGGAAATGGGGAGCAGGAAATGGGGGTTATGGGAATGAGGGGACCAAGGAATGGGGGAGAAGGGAATGGGGGAGCAGGGAATGGGGGATCAGGGAATCTGGGGACAGGGAATCGGGGGACAGGGAATGGGGGGAACCGAGAATCCGAGGAACAGGGAATGGGGGAACAGGGAATGGGGGAGCAAGGATGGTGGGGATCAGGGAATGGGGGAGCGGGGGTTGGAGGAACAGGGGATGGGGGAGCAGGACCTGGGGGAACATGGCAGTATTGTGTTTTTCACAAAAGATACCGTGGGAGAATGACTAAGACTCGTGTAATTGAAACTTGGAAGGTACTTGGATTGAACATTCAGTGCAAGAACGAGGCAGTGTTACTCACAAGAGGGCTGTAGTAAGTGAGATCGACTAAACCTCAATGCTTGGCGGTTGAGTTGCGGGCCTAACCTGGCAAGAAGATCTAGTCACGAACGTAGCTTATAGGCCCACTGCTATCAGTTGAGGAGGTGACAGCGATCTTAGTGGGGTTCCTACAGGCAACTGGGGGTTGGTGTGGCAGGTGAGAGTGATTTCAGACGAATGAGTCGGGCAGCATAAGAATGCATGAACGCTGGATAGAAGGTGACATAACTGACGTGTACTGGGTGTGAGGGATCAGGGAATGGGGGATCAGGGGATGGGGAATTAGGGAATGGGGGAGGGCGGAATGGGGGAGCAGGGAATGGGAAAGGTTGGAATGGGGGACAGTAAAAGGGGGTACAGGGAATGGGGGAGCAGGGAATACCGAAGCAAGGAATGGGGGAGAGGGGAATGGGGGAGAGGGGAATTGGGGGACGTGGCATGTGGGTACAACATGGGAATGGGGGAGCAAGGATTTCCCACTCAGGGCATGGGGGGACATGGAAACGGGGGACATGGAATGGGGGAGCAGGGAAAGTGGGGACCAGGGAATGGGGGAGCAGCGAATGGGGGATCAGGGAATCTGGGGACAGGGATTCGGGGGACAGAGAATGCGGGGACGGAGAATCCAGGGAACAGGGAATGAGGGAACAGGAAATGGGGGAACAGGGAATGAGGGAACAGGAAATGGGGGAACTGGGAATGAGGGAACAGGAAATGGGGGAACAGGGAATGAGGGAACAGGAGGTGGGGGTACAGGGAATGGGGGTAATGAGTATGGGGGGACGGGGAATGGGGGGATGGGGAATGGGGGGATGGGGAATGGGGGGATGGGGAATGGGGGGATGGGGAATGGGGGGACGGGGAATGGGGGGATGGGGAATGGGGGGATGGGGAATGGGGGGACGGGGAATGGGGGGACTGGGGATGGGGAAGCAGGGAATGGGGGAGCAGGGAATGGGGGAACAGGGAATGGGGGAGCAAGGAATGGGGGGACGGGGAATGGGGGGACTGCGAGTGGGTTTTGCAGGGAATGGGGGAGCAGGAAATGGGGGATCAGGGAAAGGGGGAGCAGGAATGGGAGAACTGGGAATGGGGGAACAGGGAATAGGGGACAGAGAATGGGGGGACGGAGAATCCGGGGAACAGGGAATGGGGGAGCAGGGAATAGGGGAACAAGGAATGGGGGTACAGAGTATGGGGGGACGGGGAATGGGGGAGCAGGGAACCGGGGAACACGGAATGGGGGAGGTGGTAATGGGGGTGGAGGGAATGGGGGGGCAGGCAATTGGGGGATAGGGAATGGGGGAGCGGGGAATGGGGGAGCAGGAATGGGGGGACTAGGGATCGGGGGACAGGGAACCGGGAGCGGGGAATGGGGGATCAAGAATGGGGGAGAAAGGCTGAAAGGGAGCAGGGAATGAGGGGACAGGGAATGCGGGAGCGGGAAATGGGGGACAGGGAATGGGGGAACAAGGAATGAGGGGGCAGGGAATCGTGAAGCAGTGAATGGGGGGACGAGGAATCGGGGGACTGGGAATGGGGAAGCAGGGAATGGGGGAGCAGGGTATGGGGGAACAGGGAATGGGGGAGCAGGGAATGGGGGGACTGCGAATGGGGGAGCAGGGAATGAGGGAACAGGGAATGGGAACATGGAATGGGGGAGGGGGGAACGGGGGAACAGGGAAATGGGGGAGCAGGGGGGGAACATGGAATGGGGAACAGGGAATGGGGGAGCAGGGATGGTGGGGATCAGGGAATGGGGGAGCAGGGAAGGGGGGAGCAGGGCATGGGGGATAAGGGAGTGGGGGATAAGGAGTGGGAGAAGAGGGAATGGGGGAGCCAGGAATGAGGGGACAGGACAGCGAATGGGGGAGCAGGGAATGGGGGGACAGGGAATGGGGGGAACATGGAATGGGGGAGGGGGGAATGGGGGAACAGGGAAATGGGGGAGCAGAGAATGGGGGAACATGGAATGGGGGGGCAGGGGTTTGGGGGACAGGGATTGGGCGAGCTGCTCGTTTGGGAAACAGGGAATGGGGTAGCAGGGAGCGGGGGACAAGGAATGGGGGAACAGGGAATGGGGGGACGGGGAATTGGGGGACATGGAATGGGGGAACAGGGAATGAGGGGGCAGGGATTGGGGGAACGGGGTATGGGGGAACAGGGAATGGTGAAAGGGGAGCATGCGGTTGTGGGACCAGGGGATGTTGACGTCAATGGTGGGGATACCGGCCAGCTGAGCGAGGCGCAGCTAGTCATGCGCCTGCTGCACGTCAGCCTTACCGTTATTCAGGCGCCTGCAGCGCGTATTGCTGACGCACATTAGCATTTTCGCGCGACTGCTGCCCGTCAGACTGACGCGGTAGTGCATTTCGTGCGAATGCCTCCCGACAGTCCCAGCGGGCAGCACTTTGCGCGCCCGCTGAGCATTTCGCGCGGGGGCTGCCCGTCAGACAGCCGCACTCTGCCCTGCGCGCGCATGCAATGCGTCACTGTCTGACGAGCAGCATTCCGCGCGGCCGCTGCGCGTTTTGCGGTGGCTGCCCGTCAGACATGCGCATTCCGCCATGCGCGCGGAATGATAACCGTCGGACAGAGACGGCATTTCGCGTGCCCGTTGGGCATTTCGTCGTTTGCTGCCCGTCAGACAGGCGCGTTCCGCCGTGCGCGCGAATGCTGCCCGTCAGACAGAGACGGGCGGCATTTCGCTCGCCTATTTTGTCGACCTAAACCCTATGCGTATGTGTGACTGTCACCATATAGTATCCATGCAATGCGTACAATAGCTGAAGAGTCGGGGAATAGCGGAGGTATAGGCGATCCAGCGGCCGGCCCTCCGCGTCAGACCCCAGTCTCGGTCGAATGCAGTGGACGTCTACTTTTGCTGGACTAATTACCGTAACGTCTTTAGCTGTGGACGGCAGCGTGCGAGAGGAATGCGGCTGGGTGTTGGCAATATGAGGGTGAGTGTGCTTGGCGTGTCGAGTTTGCGTAGTATTTTGGTAGGGCGTGTCCAGTGTGTGTTGTGTTGCTCTAGGAAACGTTGGGTGGGTGGTCAGTTTGTTGATTGGGAGCGGCGGAACACAGTCGCACTACTGTGCGAAAACCATATGGGCCCGTGTGTGTCTCTGCACATTGGGGCGATGCTCTTGATTGGTCGTGATTCCTGCCCAAACGTTTGGGTACACCAGCCCTGCTCGGTTGCTGTGAAGCTCGATATATTTCTATCCTATGCAAAAAAGAAGATTCAAGTTGGACCCAACTAGTAGGGGGGGGTCACTATTTTGCCTGCTGGCTTTAACCAGCCCTCACTGATTCAAAGACTCTGATTGACACAGCAGCCCCATGCACTCACCGCAACAATGCATCTGAGGCTGGATTGGACTCTGAATCACCACCATATGCGTGCATCATTTCGTGTACCACCACCACCCCTGGTGCTTCTAGTCCTGCACACCCACCATTAAAAGCGCCATCACCAGGTGGATGAGAACCAGGGCTCAGGTTATCAGTGTAATTTACCCTTCTACACTGATTACAAGGGTGAAATTTTGGGTCTACACTGATGTGCTGGGGTAATTTTTTTATGAGTTAGTGTTACACTGATCAGTAAGTGTATCGATGTAGGCCACACTGATGCCTTGGGGTAAAGTTTCCCTTAGCGAGGATTACACTGAAGAGCGTACACGGACCCCCACACCCACCCCCCCCCTCCCCCCTCCAACCCCCCCCCCCCTCCCCCCCCTTCCCCACAAACAATCGGTCGAGGGGGAGGGGAGGCGAAATTCTCGCCAATTTCGTAAGTCCTCCCCTTCCCCCCCCGCCCCTCACAAACAATCGATCGAGGGGGAAGGGGAGGCGAAATTGTCGCCAATTTCGTAAGTCCTCCCCTTCCCCCCCGCCCCTCACTGTCAGAATCAACGGACTGGAATGATTGAACTAACAGAGAAATCAGTACAAATAGCAAACCCTAGAATTGTGTACCCCATATAGGCTAACCCACTGTAGCCTAACAAACCCAACATATATAATGTTTGACACACCCCCATAGGCAAAGTGGGGGAGACCTAGGGGTCACAAGACCAGTCAAGGCAAAGCAAGGCAACAACAAGCTCAGGGTGGATCTCGAGGATTCCACACAAATTCCGAGCACAAGCTAGTGGTCACAAGACCAGTTCACATGCAGGTTTATAACAGAGCCAGAGATACAGTGATCACAACCTAGCAAGAGTAAACATGCAGGTATAGATATATATAGTGATCACAGTACGAGCAAAGTCAAGAGGTAAGCAAGTGAGGTCCAGTAGGCACAAGGCCTAGTAGAGTGCAGAAGCGCTGATGGTCACGAGGCTGAAGCGCCTTGGTGAACACATCAGCAGTGTTGGCCTCAGTGGCCACGTAGCGAATACAAAGCTGACCGCGCTGCTGCAGCTCTCGAGCAAGGAAGTACCGCAGGGCGATGTGCTTCGTTCTGTGCTCCAGTCTGTGCTCCTCACACAAGGCAATGGCAGCCTTGTTGTCGACGTACAGTACTGGAGGAGAACGAGGCGGCTCTCCGAGGTCAGTCAGCAGGTAGGTCAGCCAGCGTAGCTCCTGGGCAGCCATGGCTGTAGCGTAGATCTCAGCCTCGCAACTGGAGCCGAGAACAGAAGAAGAGCGTGTAGAGCGCCAAGAAACTGAGCCAGAGCCAAGGCTGAAGGTGTAACCCTGAGACGACCGCTGAGTGGCCTGGTCGTCTGCCCAAGAAGCGTCTGAGTGCCCTGTGAGCACAACTCGGTCTCGCCCTCCAAGCACAAGCCCCATGCCCGACGTACTGCACAAGTAGCGCAACACCCTCTTAGCGGCATCCATGTGCTCCTTCCTGTGACGGCCAGGAGCGACATAGCGTGCAAGGATGCTAAGAGGGTATGCAAGGTCAGGTCGAGTGCAGGTCATCAGGTACATGAGGCAGCCCACAAGCTCTGGATACGGGCCACTCGGCTCTACGGACTCATCCGAAGGCAGAGCTGAGAGCAAGTGACCGGTAGGCAGAGGAGTGGACTGAGGCGAGGAGTACGTGAAGCCAAAGCGCTGGAGAACCTGCTGCACCATGTGTGACTGAGTCAGGGTGATGGTGCGCCGTGCTCTGTCCCGGGTGATCCGCAAGCCAAGATAGCTTGTCAGCTCACCCAGGTCTGTGCACGTGTGTCTCCTCTGCAGCTCCGACTTCACGTAGGCGAGTCCTGCAGTGTCAGCAGTGGCAAAGACCAAGTCGTCGACGTACACGAGGATGTAGAAAGGCGGCAGTGAAGTGTCGGTGCGCAGGAACAGCGACGGGTCAGCTGTAGAAGGCGCGAACCCAAGAGCCGCAAGTGTAGTCCTCAGTGTGTCGTGCCACTCACGCGGAGCCTGGCGGAGACCGTAGACCGGCCGCTGAAGCCTCCACTAGGTACCAGGAGGAAACGACCCAGTGAAGCCAGGTGGGCGGCGCAGCCAGATCTCCTCGTGCAGGCTGCCCTGCAAGAAAGCAGTGCTGAAGTCAAGTGAGTGAAGCTCGTAGTCGCGCTGAGCGGCTATGTGCAGCAGCACCCGAAGAGTAGTCATCTTCGGGGTGGGGGAGAAGGTCTGGAAGAAGTCAACTCCCTCTCACTGACTGAAGCCTCGAGCCACGTAACGCGCCTTGAAGACAGGCGGAGAACCCGGCGGCCGCTTCACCCTGAAAATCCACATGCCACTGACGATGTTCGCCCCAGGAGGGGGAACCTCGTCGACGTAGGTGCGTGTGGACTTCCAGGAAGCCATCTCTGCGTCCATAGCTGTCTGCCACTGAGAGGAGTAGGGACCTGCCATCGCCTCTGCGTAAGAGCGCGGGGTCGGGATGTCTGGTGCATCCGGGTCTCCCTCAGGGGCAGCTAGCAAGGACACGAGACGGGGCAAAGCAGCAGCAAGACACTGGAACTCCTCCTGTCTGTCCTCAAGGACGTCCGTGCCAAGAGCACACTCACCCCCGACGGACGGAGGACAGACAGACTCAGACGCAGACTCAGCAACAAGGCTAGCAGCGCAGTCTAGACGACAGGCAGCAGCAAAGTCAACCAACTCAGCGACCAGAGCAGACGCAGCCGAGGACTCAAAGGTAGGGTCAGTGACAACAGTAGCGAGGAGACGCGTGACAGTAGGGTGCTCAGCACGATACCGGTCAGACTCAGGGTCCGGAACGTCAGGCAAAGAGGACGCAGGAGGTGACGGTAGAGGGACACGCTGAGGAGCAGTAGAGGGACGCAGAGTCATGTAGTGAGTGCCTGGGACAGGAGGAGGACGCTCACGACGGACACGACTACCAGTGCGAGCAGGACGAACAGGCGACGCAGGACGAGACTCAGGCTCACGACGCTCTGTAAGACCTCCTGTGGGACCAGTGTAAGGAGAGGGAGCAGGGAGAGGCGAGGTAGGCGGTAACTGTGACTGCGGCTGGACAGGCGGAGGACACTCTACGGAGGGAGGAGGACAAGGAGGAGGAGCCTGCCCAAGAACCTGCTGAAGGAGCGGTACGAAGTACGGTCGCGGCCGCGCAGCGTCTCCAGAAGCAGAGGAGACTCCAGCGGCCGGGTCCTCAGGACCAGTAGGAGCTCCAGCGTCCGGGTCCTCAGCACCAGTAGTAGCTCCAACGCCCGGGTCCTCAGCAGCAGCAGCAGCGCCACCGCTCGGGTCCTCAGCTCCAGCAGCAGCTCCAACGTCCGAGTCCTCAGCACCAGCAGCAGCTCCACCAGGCGGGTCCTCAGCACCAGTAGTAGCTCCAACGCCCGGGTCCTTAGCAGCAGCAGCAGCAGAGCCACCGCTCGGGTCCTCAGCTCCAGCAGCAGCTCCAACGTCCGAGTCCTCAGCACCAGCAGCAGCTCCACCAGGCGGGTCCGCAGCACCAGCAGCAGCTCCAACGTCCGGGTCCTCAGCACCAGCAGCAGCGCCACCCCCAGGGTCCGCAGCACCAGGAGCACCACTCCGAAGACTGCAGCGCCGTGTGTACCACTCGCGGATCTGCTGAATGGGGGGGAGCTCCTGGGTAGGAGGGGAAGTACCGGGACGAGCTCCAGCAGCACCTCTCCGGAGGCGGCAGTACTCGAGGTACCTCTCCTGCAGCTGCTGGGAGGAGAGGGCTCCTCCAGGTGTAGCAAGCTCAGGCTCAGCACCCCCAGACTCAACACCCCCAGACTCAGCACCCCCAGGCTCAGCACCTCCAGGCTCCGCACCCCCAGACTCAGCACTCCCAGGCTCAGCACCCCCAGACGCAGCACCCCCAGGCTCAGCACCCCCAGACGCAGCACCCCCAGGCTCAGCACCCCTAGCAGGACGAGAGTCAACAGCCACCTCGACAGGCTCACCCGGGTCTACCTGGGACACACCTGAGGGAGCGGCACCCTGAGGGGGGAGGGGGTCTGGTACCTCAGCACCTGGAGCGAGGAAGAGAGGCGGGGGGGGGAGCGGGGCAGTGCGGTAGGGGAAGAGGCGGTAGTAGGGGACGGACTCGTCAAAAGTGACGTCCTGAGAGGCCAGGACACGCCGCGAGGTGGGGTGGTAGAACTGCCAACCAGGGGCGTCCGGGACAAAGCCAAGGAAGACGCAGGGGACAGCGCGACGGGAGAGCTTGTCCGCGGACGTGTCGCGGACAAAAGCTCGGGATCCCCAGACCCGAAAACGCGACGCATCGCCAGCCTCTCCCGTCCAGCGCAGTGTCGGAGAAGTCTCGGGCAAGGAGACACGGGGCCAGAGGTTGAGCTGATGCGCAGCGTATCGGACTGCAAACGGCCACAGAAAATGGGGGGCAGCCGCATGGCTCAAGGAGGTACGAGCGACCTCCATGACCAGACCAATGCGGCGCTCAGCAACCCCATTCTGCTGTGGAGAGTCCGGAAGCGTGTACGACTGCTCAATGCCCTCCTGCTGACAGAAGGCCTCCAATAGGCCAGAGGAGAACTCCCCACCTCTGTCAGAGTGCAGACGCAGGACAGGGAAGTCGGAGCGGAAACGCTCACTGAGTTGGAGACGAGATCTGCGGATCCAAGGGATCAAGACATTAGGGACGTCACCCTTGGCGCGCAAGGGGAAGACCGTGGTGTAGCGCGAGAAGTCGTCAACAACAATCAGGAAGTACCTCTCCTGACCCTGACCACGGACTCGGGCTGGGCCCCACACGTCCATGTGAAGCGTCTGCAAGGGGGCAGTCGTCGGGGGAAAGGAGGAGGAGTGAGGAGCGGCGCGCTGCCGTCCCTCGACACAGGGAATACAGGGAGGAGCAGGCGAGTCGGGAAGGGGAGGGAGCACCCTGGGAAGACCAGCAACAAGGTCCCGCTGGTGCATGGCCCGAAGGCGCTGCACAGACGGGTGACCAAGGCGGTGGTGCCAAAGGACAGTCTCATGTGCCAGAGAGCGACACGAGCAGGGGGCGGACAGCTGACCTGACGCAGACGCAGACGCAGCTACCTGAGGGGACACAGTGGTCAGTGTGTAAAGGTCCGACCCCGGCTCCCGAGTGAAGGTAGCCAGGTGGCGACCCGTCCGAGCACACGTGCAGTGTGTCACGCGCTCGTAGGCAGGGGTGAACTGGTGAACACCCCCGTCCTGGAGCGCACTACCTGCCACCAAGTTCGTAGAGAACGAGGGGAGGTAGAGACCTGACAGCGTGCCGGACGGGACCGCCGGACAAGGAAGGATAGTGGAGGAGGTCGCAATGACCGGACCCCCAGAGGGGTCAGCAAGGGAGACAGCAACTGGCCGAGCGAGGGGCTCAAGGACAGTGCGGTCACGAAAGAAGGAGCGAGAAGCACCTGAGTCCAGTGTGAAGGTGTGCAGTGCGGCAGTCGACTCAGTACCAGGGGGCACAGACGCACTAGCACCTAGGGCAGCAGCCTCACCATCACCTGGGGTAGCAGACACGTGAGCACCTGTAGCGACAGACGTACTAGCACCTAGAGCGGCAGCGTCACTCACAAGACACGGCAGCTGCACCTGTCCGCTACTAGAAGCTCCCGAACGACGCACGCCAGAGCGACTACCACGACGGCCACCCCGATAGCCCCAACTGGCGTACCACTCACGAGCCTGCTGGACCGTAGGAGGGCACGGCACCTGTCCACTACCAGAGGCTCCCGAACTACGCACGTCAGAGCGACTACCACGACTGCCACCCCGACAGCCCCAACTGGCGTACCACTCACGAGCCTGCTGGACCGTAGGAGGGCACGGCTGCTGCACCTGTCCACTACCAGAGGCTCCCGAACTACGCACGTCAGGGCGACTACCACGACTGCCACCCCGACAGCCCCAACTAGCGTACCACTCACGAGCCTGCTGGACCGTAGGAGGGCACGGCTGCTGCACCTGTCCACTACCAGAGGCTCCCGAACTACGCACGTCAGAGCGACTACCACGACTGCCACCCCGACAGCCCCAACTGGCGTACCACTCACGAGCCTGCTGGAGCTCCATCTGGCCACGTCAGGAGCAGCAGCAGTAGCGGCAGCTGTAACGGTAGCAGTGCTGGCAGGGCAAAGCTCACCAGTGGTCGGTGCGGCGGGCGCAAGACAGTGGCGACAGCGGGGCCGCTGCACCAGCGGGACGGGGCCAGGTCGCAGCAGGGAGCTCCGCGGCAGCTGCTGCAGGGTCGGCGGCGGCCGCTGCTGTAGGCTCGGCGGCGGCAGCTGCTGCAGGTCGAGTGGCGGCTGCTGCTGCAGGGTCAGCGGCGGCAGCTGCTGCAGATCGGCGGCGGCTGCTGCTACAGGCTCGGCGGCGGCAGCTGCTGCAGGTCGGCGGCGGCTGCTGCTGCAGGTTCGGCGGCGGCAGCTGCTGCAGACGAGGTAGAAGCCGCGAAGGGGCGGCGGAGGGATCGCGACGGCGGCTGGGAGGGCCGCGACGGGCGGGTAAGGGGCCACGACGGGCCGTAGGGAGGCGACGACGCCACGGGGAGGGCGACGCGGCGGGCGGCGAGAGCCTGCAGCGGCGGGCAGCTCGCGGGCAGTGCGCGGGCAGCGGATTAGGGTTAGGTAACGCCTCCGCGGGCAGGCGACGGTGTCGCGGGCAGGGGTCGACGTCGCGGGGCGGATTAGGGTTAGGCGACGCCGCGGGCAGGCGACGACTCCGCGGGCAAGCAACGGCGCCGCGGGTAGAGGTCGACGCCGCGGGCAGGCGGCTTCGACGCGGGCAGGCGACGACGCCGCGGGCAGGCGGCGACGCCGCGGGCAGGCGACGACGTCGCAGGGAGGCGCGACGCCGCGGGGAGGCGACGACGCCGCTGGCAGGTGACGACGTCGCGGGGAGGGCGACGCGACGGGCGGCGAGAGTCTGCAGGGGCGGCTCTCGGGCCTGACGGGTCTGCAGCGGCGGCTCGGGGGCCTGACGGGCCTGTAGCGGCGGCTCGGGGGGCTGACGGGCCTGCAGCGGCGGCTCGAGGGCGCACGAGGGCGCACGAAGGCGCACAAGGAGAAAAAAGGCGCACGAGGGCGCACGAGGGCGCACGAGGGCGCACGGGGGGCGCACGAGGGCGCACGGGGGCGCACGAGGGCGCACGGTAGTAGGTAGGTAGGTAGGGTAACGGTGGGCCCTAAAGCGGTTGGGGTACAAGACTAGAGTGTCGAGAATGTTTCTGTACCCTCTAAGGCTAGCCCCAATATAGCCTAGATACTAATATGCATATGTTTTGACACACCCCCATAGGCGAAGTGGGGGATAGCCAACACAAGGGGTCACAAGACCAGTCAAGCAAAGCAAACCGAAGCAAAGCTCAGGGTGGATCACAATGTCACCACACATTCTGAGCAAAGGTTTAAGGCCTCAAGGCCGGTTCACATGCAGGATGATATATAGAGGTAAACAAACAAGAGCAGGTATATACAAGACACAGTACAAGCAAGGTCAAGAAGTGAGCAAATGAGGCCAAGTAGGCACAAGACCTAGCATAGTACAAAAGCGCTGATTATCACAAGGCGGAAGAGCCTTAGTGAAGATATCAGCAGTGTTGGCCCGAGTGGCCACGTAAGCAAGGCGCAGCTGACTACGCTGATGCAGCTCACGAGCAAGGAAGTAGCGAAGAGCGATGTGCTTCGTTTTGTGCTCCAGTCTGTGCTCCTGACACAAGGCCAGCATGGCCTTGTTGTCTACGTACAGAACTGGAGGAGAACGAGGCGGCTCTCCAAGGTCAGTCAGCAGGTAGGTCAGCCAGCGTAACTCCTGTGCAGCCATGGCTCCTGCGTAGATCTCAGCCTCACAACTGGAGCTGAGAACAGAAGACGAGCGAGTAGACCGCCACGAAACAGAGCCGGAACCAAGGCTGAAGGTGTAACCCTGTGACGACCGCTGTGTAGCCAGGTCGTCGACCCAAGACGCGTCTGCGTGACCTGTGAGGACCACTCGACTCCGCCCTCCAAGCACGAGCCCCATGCCTGACGTACTGCACAAGTAGCGCAACACCCTCTTCGCTGCAGCCATGTGCTCTGGTCGGTGTCTCCCAGGAGCAACATAGCGTGCGAGTATGCTGAGAGGGTAGGCCAGGTCAGGTCGTGTGCAGGTCATCAGGTACATGAGGCAGCCAACAAGCTCTGGGTACGGGCCACTCGGCTCTACGGACTCATCTGAAGGCAGAGCTGAGAGCGAGTGGCGAGTAGACAGAGGAGTGGCCTGAGGCGAGGAGTACGTGAAGTCGAAGCGCTGAAGGATCTGCTGCACCATGTGTGACTGAGTCAGAGTAATGGTGCGCCGTGCTCTGTCCCGAGTGATCTGCAGGCCAAGATAGCTGCGCAGTTCACCCAGGTCTGTGCACGTGTGTCGCTTCTGCAGCTCGGACTTCACGTGGGCGAGTCCAGCAGTGTCAGCTGTAGCAAAGACCAAGTCGTCGACGTACACGAGGATGTAGAACGGCGGCAAAGAGGTGTCGGTGCGTAGAAACAGCGACGGGTCTGCAGTAGAAGGAGCAAACCCAAGAGCCGCAAGCGTAGTCCTCAGTGTGTCGTGCCACTCACGCGGCGCCTGGCGGAGACCGTAGACTGGCCGCCGGAGGCTCCACTAGGTACCAGGAGGAAACGACCCAGTGAAGCCAGGTGGGCGGCGCAACCAGATCTCCTCGTGCAGGCTGCCCTGTAGGAAAGCTGTGCTGAAGTCCAGAGAGTGAAGCTCGTAGTCACGGTGAGCGGCTATGTGTAGCAGCACCCGAAGAGTGGTCATCTTCGGGGTGGGAGAGAAGGTCTGAAAGTAGTCAACTCCCTGCCGCTGACTGAAGCCTCGAGCCACGTAACGCGCCTTGAAGACAGGCGGAGAACCCGGCGGCCGCTTCACCCTGAAAATCCACATGCCACTGACAATGTTCGCCCCAGGTGGGGGAACCTCGTCAACGTAGGTGCCCGTGGACTTCCAGGAAGCCATCTCTGCGTCCATGGCTGCCTGCCACTGAGAGGAGTAGGGACCCTCTATCGCCTCCGCGTAAGAGCGCGGAGTCGGGATGTCTAATGCATCCGGGTCTCCCTCAGGGGCAAGCAGTGAGGACACAAGATGAGGTAAAGCAGCAGCAAGACACTGGAACTCCTCCTGCCTGTCCTCAAGGACGTCCGTGCTAAGAGCACACTCACCCCCGACGGACGGAGGACAGACAGACTCAGACTCAGCAACAAGACTAGCGGCGTAGTCTAGACGACAGGCAGCAGCAAAGTCAACAAGCTCAGCGACTAAGGCAGACGCAGCAGTAGACTCAAACGACGGGTCAGTGACAACAGTGGCTAACAGACGCGTGACAGTAGGGTGCTCAGCACGAAACCGGTCAGACTCAGGGTCCGGAACGGCAGGCAGAGAGGACGCAGGGGGAGACGGCAGAGGAACAGGCTGCGGAGCAGAGGAAGGACGACGGACAACAAGGTGTGCGCTGGGGACAGCCGGCTGACGCAAACGAGGAACACGACGAACGGTACGACCAGAACGAACAGGCGAGACAGGACGCGACGCAGGCTCACGATGCTCAGCAGGACTGCCTGTCTGCTCAGTGTAAGGAGAGGGAGCAGGTAGCGGTGAGCCAGTCTGTAACGGAAGACCAGTAGACGACGGGAGAGTAACAACCTGACAAAGAGCAGAGTCAGGTGGCGGCAGAGACGACGGAGATGGCGGAGCGAAGAACAGTCGTGGCGGCGCAGCTGCACCAGTACCAGCACCTCCAGCAGCCCCAGCGCCTCCAACCGCTCCAGTACCTCCAGCAGCTCCAGAAGCTCCAGCCGCAGAAGCGGTACCTCCAGCGCCAGCACCTCCAGACTCAGCGTCACCAGTAGCAGCACCCCCAGAACCGGCACCTCCAGTCCCAGGGTCTCCAACCTCAGGGTCTCCCGCAGCAGCACCCCCAGAACCAGCACCTCCAGTCCCAGGGCCTCCAACCGCAGTGTCTCCCGCAGCAGCACCCCCAGAACCAGTACCTCCAGTCCCAGGGTCGCCAGTCTCAGTGTCTCCAGGAACGACGCCTCCAGGCGCAGCACCCGCAGCCCCAGCAGCTCCAGCACCTCCAGTAGCAGAGCCCCGGGCTCCAGCAGCGCGACGCTGACGGTGACCGTACCAGTCGTGCAGCTGCTGAGGGGTGAGAGGCACACGCGGACGAAGGCGGCCACTCCAAGTAGGCCGCGCACCAGCAGTCCCAGTGCCCTCAAGCGTCTCACCTCCAGACTCAGTACCTCCAGACTCCGCACACACAGGCTCAGTACCCTCAGGCACAGCACCCCCAGGCGCAGGACCCCCAGTCTCCTCACACGCAGGCTCAGCACCCCCAGACTCCGCACCCCCAGACGCAGCACCTCCAGGAGCACCACCCCCAACAGCACCAGAGTCAACAGGAACCGGCTGCAGAGGCGGCGAAGAAGGTCGCGGGGGGAACCCCGGAGGGGTCTCCAAGCGTGGTGCGCGGCGGTAGGCCGCCGGGGCGTCAGCAGCAACGTCACCCCCCTCAGGTGAGCCAGAGGTGTCGGAAGTGACCTCCAAAGGCTCAGCCAAGGGGGGGGGGTCTACCTGAGACACACCTGAAGGAGCAGGACCTTGAGGGGGGAGGGGGTCTACCGGGGGGGGACCTGGCGTAAGGAAGAGCGGCGGAGGGGGGAGGGGGGCAGTGCGGTAGGGGAAGAGACGGTAGTACGGAACCGACTCGTCAAACGTGACGTCCTGGGAGGACAGAACACGGCGCGAGGTGGGGTGGTAAAACTGCCAACCAGGCGCGTCAGGGGGGAAGCCAAGGAAGACGCAGGGAACAGCACGGGAGGACAGCTTGTCCGTAGACAAGTCTCGGACAAAAGCCCGAGATCCCCAGACACGAAACGCAGACGCATCGCCAACCTGCCCCGTCCACCTCAGAGTGGGGGAGGTGTCCGGCATGGAGACCCGGGGCTGGAGGTTGATCTGACGCGCCGCGTACTGAACCGCAAACGGCCACAGAAAATGGGGAGCAGCCGCATGGATCATGGACGTGCGAGCGACATCCATGACCATGCCAATGCGGCGCTCAGCAATCCCATTTTGCTGTGGAGAGGCCGGAAGCGTGAACGTCTGGCGGATGCCCCTCGCACGACAGAAGGCTCGCAGAGGGCCGGAGGAAAACTCTCCACCTCTGTCAGAGTGCAGACGCAGAACAGGAAAGTCCGAGCCGAAACTCTTCCTGAGCTGGAGACGAGCTGCGCGGATCCAGTCGATCAACACCTCAGTGACCTCATCCTTGCGGCACAAGGGGAAGACTGTGGTGTAACGCGAGTAGTCGTCAACCACCAGCAGGAAGTAGCGCTCGTGACCCTGTCCACGGACACGGGCTGGGCCCCACACGTCCATGTGAAGAGTCTGCAGCGGAGCCTCTGTCGGCGGAAACTCGGAGGAGTGAGGGGCGGCGCGCTGCCGCCCCTCGACGCAGGGGACGCAGGTAGGGGCAGGCCCCGGGGGAAGGGGAGGGAGCGACCGGGGGAGACCAGAGACCAGGACACGAGAGGCCATGCCTCGGAGACGAGGCAGGGAGGGGTGACCAAGACGGTGGTGCCAGAGAAGAGTCTCGTGGGACAGGAGGCGACACGAGCAGGGGGCAGACTCAGGACCAGACCGAGACGCCGCAGCAAACACCTGACCCGACGCAGCTACCTGACCAGGCACAGCAACAGGAGGATACTCGGTAGTGAGGGTGTACAGGCTCGACCCCGGCCGACGGGTAAACGTGGCCAAGTGTCGGCCCGTGTCTGTACACGTGCAGTGGGTCACCCAATGACGCACAGGGGTGAACTGGTCAACCCCCCCATCCTGTAGATCAGCACCCGCCACCAAGTTCGTAGAGAACGAGGGGAGGTAAAGACCGGACAGGGAGCCAGACGGGACCGCTGGACACGGCAGGACAGTGGAGTAGTGAGCAAGGACAGGACCCCCAGAGGGGTCTGCCAGGGAGACCGCAACCGGCCGACTGAGCGGCGTGAGAGTGGTGCGGTCTCGAAAGAAGGAGCGGGAAGCACCCGAGTCAAGGGTGAAAGTGTGCGACGCCGGAGCAGACGTGGTACCTGAGAGAGCAGACTCACCAGCACCTGGAGCAGCAGACTCACTAGCACCTGGAGCAGCAGACGCACTAGCACCTAGAGCAGCAGCTGCACCGCCCGGGTCGGGCGGAACACTCAGGGAACAGTGAGGATAGCATCAAAGTCAAGAGCATAGACATCTACCCTCTGCCGTAGCAGCTCCACCCAGTCGGGGAGCTCAGCCGCGTCGCCAAACTCTGTACGCCAGGCGTCGCTCAGACTGGCGAAGCAGCGGGACTCTGTGTGACCAAACGTCCCGCAAGGCTGGCCAGTCCGAGCGCCAGTGCGAATGACGTACGGGCAGCGAGCAGAACCCCGTGACCCCCCCCCGCTGAAAGTACCACTCATGAAGTTGCGGAGGCGAAGGGACCGCGCGCACACGACGTTGCAGCGGCACCTGGCTACTACAAGAAGCCCCGAGACTACTCACGCCAGAACGACTCCCACTACGGCCACCCCGACAACCCCAACGAGCGTACCACTCATGAAGCTTTGGGGGCGTGAGGGACTCACGCGGACGGCGCTGGAGCTGCATCCGGCCACGTCAGGAGCAGCAGTAGCAGTAGAAAGGGGAGGAGCCGTAGGAGCAGCACGAGCAGCAGTAGCAGGAGAAAGAGCAGCAGCAGCAGGAGCAGTAGTAACAGCAGTACGGGCAGGACAGTGCTCACCAGTGGCAAGAAGGGCCGGCGTACAACGGCGGCAACGGCGAGGCCGGCACCACTGTAGGGCGAGGGCTCCGCGGCAGCTGCAGGTGGCGGCTGCTCCAGGGGCCAGGGGCGGCTGCTGCAGGGGCGGCTGCTCCAGGGGCCAGGGGCGGCTGCTGCAGGGGCGGCTGCTCCAGGGCCAGGGGCGGCAGCTGCAGGGGCGGCTGCTCCAGGGGCCAGGGGCGGCTGCTGCAGAGGCGGCTGCTCCAGTGGCCAGGGGCGGCTGCTGCAGAGGCAGCTGCTCCAGTAGCCAAGGGCGGCTGCTGCAGGGGCGGCTGCTGCAGGGGCCAGGGGCGGCTGCTGCAGAGGCAGCTGCTCCAGGGGCAGGGGCGGCTGCTGCAGGGGCGGCTGCTCCAGGGGCAAGGGCGGCTGCTGCAGGGGCGGGTGCTCCTACAACAAGCAAGTAGTAGCAGCTGCAGCAAGTAGCAGCAGTGGCAGCATGTAGCAGCAGCTGCAGCAAGTAGAAGCAGCTGCAGCAGGTAGCAGCAGTGGCAGCAAGTAGCAGCAGCTGCAGCAAGTAGCAGCAGTGGCAGTAAGTAGCAGCAGCTGCAGCAAGTAGCAGCAGTGGCAGCAAGTAGCAGCAGCTGCAGCAAGTAGCAGCAAGTAGAAGCAGCTGCAGCAAGTAGCAGCAGTGGCAGTAAGTAGAAGCAGCTGCAGCAAGTAGCAGCAGCGGCAGAAAGCAGCAGCACAGGCGCAATGCAGCGTGCAGGCCTGGCGTGGGCTGTTCCGGCCGCGCGCGGGCCTGACGTGGCCTGTACGGGCTGCGCGATTGCCTGGCGAAAGGTGGCGAAAGAGCCACAGGCGGCGGCCGAAGGGGACGCGGTGGCGGCGCGCGGCGGTCGACGAGCGGCTAGGGAGCCGCGCTAAGTGCCGCGCGAGGCCAGATCAGGCTGCGCACGGGCGGCAATGACGGCGCGGGCGGCTAGCGGGCTGCGCGCTGAGGAAAACGGGCTGCGCGCGGGCGGCTTACGTAAGTCCTCCCCTTCCCCCCCGCCCCTCACAAACAATCGATCGAGGGGGAAGGGGAGGCGAAATTGTCGCCAATTTCGTAAGTCCTCCCCTTCCCCCCCGCCCCTCACAAACAATCGATCGAGGGGGCAGGGGACCTGGGAGGCAGATAACTTTCTCGCCACCTGTCATACACACCTAATTTACACATGGTCAGTGCTTGAAATAAAACCACACTGATGATGCAGGGTAAAAATTTCAAAACCTGATGTTACACTGCTCTATCAGTGTAATGGAAAAGTACACACTGCCCATAAGGGTTTTTGAAAAAGCTACACTGCCAATCATGAGTAGGCCAAAACCAAACCTGAGCCCTGATGAGAACTCTATTTATATAATGTCCATCGTTCACCTTAACGGTAACTTTGGGAGTTACGCCACCAGATGAGCTTAACAAGCAGTATAGAAGGAAGATGCGAGCGCTGCCATCAAAAGCCCTCAAGGCAGTCAGGCTGGCACAGCAGCTGTCCCATCCTGAGGTAGATGTGTCAGTGACCCAGGATGTATTGCAAGCTAGGGTCATGCATGACCAATGAACCTCAACATAAGGTACTGTACAGAATGGTGTGCCAGCAATAGAATAGTTTAAAGTAACTAACATACCGTCATCACCCGGATATAAGACAGTGTTGAATAGTAGACAGGGGTTGTCTATTATACGGGTGTCTCTTATAAACAGGCTAGCCTCATTATAAGACACCTATTTGTGTGTACGGGTTAAGAAAGTGTAGGAGTTAGGGGCAAATGTACCATATCGCCCCGGATATAAGCGCCGTCCAATTAAAGGCGCCGGCGCTTCTATCTGGAGCATGGCGCTTATGGCCGGAACTCGATTATAAGCGCCCCCCCTGTGAAACCCTGATTTATTATAAGCGCATCCATAATATTATGTTTCAATCCTGATTAAAGCGGTAACGAGTTTTGAATTTCAAGCGAGTCAGCACCCATTTTCACTTTGTTTGACTTTCGCGGTCCTGACTGCTTTCGCGTCCAGTCAGGATGAGGTGGCACGCTGGCAAATTGACGTGTCAAAATCTCTGCGCAGCGTCAGCGAATCGCCCTCACGCAATTCTGATTCTGGACGCTTTAAAATATCGACTCGATTGAACTACCGAGACTGAAATGTGTACATTTTGATGCGTTTAAGTTGTATTTCTGTACTTGTCATTATATAAGCGCCGGCGCTTATGGCCGTGACTCAATTACAAGCGCCCCCCCCTAAAAAAACCGGTTTTATTATAAGCGCACATGCGCCTATATCCGGGGTTATACGGTATAGCGAGGGGGTATCTTCTAAACGGTTCTTTGTCCATTTATAAGATTTATAAGACACCCTAAACCATCCC
This sequence comes from Closterium sp. Yama58-4, assembly GCA_947470075.1. Lineage (NCBI taxonomy): Eukaryota > Viridiplantae > Streptophyta > Zygnematophyceae > Desmidiales > Closteriaceae > Closterium > Closterium sp. Yama58-4. The sequence continues at coordinate 409,237 of CANIUD010000292.1, read as the reverse complement.
GTTTACAAGATAACTCAAGCATTTTTGCCCGTGTACGAGATAAGACATATATGTCTTATATCCGGGCGATGACGGTACGTAAAGTACCCTTGGTTTCAACACCAGTAAGGCACAGGAGCAACTGTAAAGGCCCCATTAAAACAATATATAAATACAGGCACGCAGCAATGAAGTGTATCGCACGTCCTTGTCAAAGCGTCCGATGCTGCTCATGCCACTGGTCCACATTATGTGCAACGTCACTTATAAGGTATTTAAGAACTAAAAAAAAACACCCGCAATGGAGTGTATTCCGTGCTTGCTCTCATCACACCGCCGCCGCTGCTGCTGCTGCTGCTGCCACTGGACCAAGTCTGCTGCAACGTCGCCCAGAAAAGCCGGGCACAGCTGGGATAGCAATGCCGAGAGCATTCTGACAGGCGAGACAGAGAATCAGGTCGAGGGGCGAGGGAGGGACATGGGGGGAGATGGAGGTTCAGAAATTGCATGAGGGGTGGGTCTCTTTACCAATGGCCAACGCAGAAATGAAAACAGACTTTTGACAGAAGAAAATAGATATTCGGGTCAAGTTATGAGGGGAGGAATACACATGGGACATCCTTTCCGCATTGGATGGGTGAAGAGCACGGTGATAGAAGCAGGAAGAGGAAACTGGAGAAAAGTCGAGCAGGGAGGAAATGGGAGAACTGGGGATAATGGAGGAGTGCTGGGTAGTGTTGACTCTCAACTGTCAAGGGTAGTGAAATGGTGAAAGGAAGAGGAGGGAGGTGAAGTGAAGGGAGAATGAAAGGTGCATGAAAAGCATGGCAATAGAGCAAAAGAGGAGTCAACAACGTACCAGAGAGAATTGGAGAGAAAGAGAGTTGCACCTTACACACAAATCAATGAAGGACTACTTGAGAGAGTTGCACAAGTTCCACACGGTAAACGCACAGGAGTTTTTTTTTTTTTTTTTTTTACACAGTAAGCGTACAGCAGGGTACCAGGTTCCCAGTCTTTACAAGACACGAGAGAGGGTGAAGGGGAGTGGAGCTGGTGGTTTTTTGAGGTCAGAAGGAAGGGTGGCTCTTTTGAGGCGCCTCAAAACTTTTGAGGTCAGGGCCGCCTCAGAAGCCGTTCTGAGGCGCCTCAAGAATGGAGCTGCCATGAGACCTGCAAGAGGTCAGGAAGATGGGTGGTCCGACCGAGGGCTATTAGGGGGCTCCAGAAGGAGGGCCTGTTTTTTGAGAATTATAAAAAACCAGCTCGTATCAATGGAGCTGCCATGAGATCTGCAAAAGGTCAGGAAGACGGGTGGTCCGACCGAGGGCTATTGAGGGGCCTCCAGAAGGAGGGCCTGTTTTTTGAGAATTATAAAAAACCAGCTCGTATCAATGGAGATGCCATGAGATATGCAAGAGGCCAGGAAGATGGGTGGTCCGAGGGCTATTGAGGGGGCTAAAGAAGGAGGGCCTTACTTGTTTCCTGGCTTCTCAACAGCAGAAAGCGGGAGGAGGGTGAAGGGTAGAGTGTAGACCTGCATAGCGAAAAAGAGATAGGCACAGAGGAGAGGAAGGAGAGGAGATGAACGGAGAGGAAGAGACGAGAAGAGGGGAGAATCTTGGGGCGACTCATTGGTTGTTCAAGATGCTATTTATTGCCACTTTATGGCAACACGAGTGGGAGAGAAAGGGGACGAGAGAGCACACAGAGAACCACACCTGGCCCTCCCCTCTTCACCCTAACCCCCTACCTACCCTCCCTAAGTCCCTCCCTCTCCACCCTACCCTCTTCCATTGCTCCACTTTACCAACCCGTCATCAGCCCTCCCCCCTGTCCCTTCTCCCCTCTCCATCACCCACCCCCTTGAGCCTGCGCCGTTCTTACTTACCACCACAGATTCCTCTCACTTTACCTACCCCAAGACAACTTTCCACCATTCTTTTCCCTTCCACCTTACTTTCCACCTTACCAACCCCATGCATAGACGTCTTCTTTTTCCCCTGACCCCCCTTCACCCTCTTTCTCCCCTCTCTCTCACCATCAGTGACACTTGTATCTCAGAGAAGGCACCATGTGGGCCTCACCCCATCCCACCCCACCCCACCCATCTCCACCCCTCCCCAACACCCCGACGCACCTCCAGTGACACTCGGATCTCAGAGCTCATGGAGAGCACCACATGGCCCTCCCCTTGCTGACATGGCTGCCACGTCATCACGTTCTTGAGGTAACCTGTGGGAGTGAGTGACGTGGCGAAGAGATTGTTGAGGAAATAATGTTGCAGCAACAGCATCCGGGACGAATGTACGGATTCATCGAATCTATGCATACGTTCACATGTATACACATGTATTTGTATGCATAAATGTCTACACATGCGCTACGGGAGGTATCGGCATGAGAGGCAATACAGCACGGGAGCTGTAATAGCAAGGTTCAAAGGAGGGAAATAACTGCCCCAACTGAAACCAACTGACCCCAACTGGAGAAATAAGGCGGCAAAATCGACACATGAAGTTCCTTCTCCCCCCCCCCTCTTCCTCCCAAAACACCTCACACTCTTTCTCGCACTCGCAACCAGCAGCACACACCTTCAAACACTCGGTTCTGGTTGCCCTGACTTGATGTCCCCAGCTGCGCACATAGAGTGCAGAGGCACGAGGGAGGAGAAGTCGGGGGGGGGGAGGGGGGGAGTGTAGGGATGAGAGAGGAATCGCATCCACCAGCAGCACACACCTTCAAACACTCGGTTCTGGTTGCCCTGACTTGATGTCCCCAGCTGTGCTCACAGAGCGCCGAGGCACGAGGGAGGAGAAGTCGGGAGGAGGGGGGGGGGAAGCATAGGGATGAGAAGAGGAATCGCAGGAAGAGCACAGGGAGCAGGTAGAGCACAGGGAGCAGGTAGAGCACAGGGAGCAGGTAGAGTGTAGCCAAGGAGCAGCAGCAGCAGCATTTTGAGGCGCCTCAAAATGCAGTCTCCTCAGCAGCAGCAGCAGCAGCAGCAGCAAATGGCTGCTCGAAGTTCCTGAAATTCCACCACACGAAAGCCAAGGCACCGGCCCAACCGAACCCACCCACGGTCCACCTTGTGATAAGATGATTGGGACTGCGACTCTCCTTCCTGTAATTTTTTTTTTTTTTTTTTTTTTTTGGTTATCCAGCACAGGAGCATGAGAGGCACGTAAGATCATAAACTAAGCACTCACTTGACAGGATAGCATTTCCACAGTGCAGGTGTCGTGAGAGGATGACACGTGGAGGTCCATGATTGGCTGCACGGAGATGCTGAAGAGCTCTAGCGGATGCAAGTAACACCTGGTGTGGGGTTTGAGGAAGATGGGAAGATGGGTACAGAGCAGGCATGGTAAGACAGGCATGGTAAGACAGGCATGGTAAGACAGGCATGGTAAGACAGGCATGGTAAGACAGGCATGGTAAGACAGGCATGGTAAGACAGGCATGGCAAGACAGGCACGGTAAGACAGGCATGGTAAGACAGGCATGGTAAGACAGGCATGGTAAGGCCGGCATGGTAGACGAGCTAGAAGTTTTTTTTCACAATGTGAGCAAGTGTTTTCGTTTCCATCCCAGGTCTTGAAAATAGATCGCACAGAGTAGATACGATCAGAAATATAATCAGAACCAGACTGAGCAGGTGAATGGGCGCAGGTGAATGGCGCAGGTAAAAGTACCTGAACAGATTGTCCGACAGAGGCTCCAACTGCCATGATGGTGGTGATGGTGATGGTGATGGTGATGGTGATGGTGATGGTGGTGGTGATGGTGGTGGTGATGGTGATGGTGATGGTGGTGATGGTGGTGGTGATGGTGGTGGTGATGGTGATGGTGATGGTGATGGTGATGGTGATGGTGATGGTGATGGTGATGGTGAAGGTGAAGGTGTTGGGCATATGGACACAGGCACACGGATGGAATGGGACGGGTAGGCGTGTGAATGTGCATGCATCCATGGATAAATCACACCAGTAAGGCAGAAAAGAAAGACTCCACAGGTGAACAGGTTAACCACAGAGCAATGAAACACAGAAGGAACCACGACAAGGTGACTTTTGAGTCGACTCAAAAGGAACCACAACAACCTAGAAGGTGCAATTACCTGCTGCAAGGCAGCCTCGTTAAGTAGCTTGCGCTGCCCCTGGGACGACTGCAGGTACCGAGCCAGCAGCTCAGCAGCCTCGGCAGAGGTCCGGTTCTCAGCAGGCTGGCTCTCAGAGAACTGGGAGGACGAGTGTGCCAGGGAGGAATCGATCCCAGGACCATTCGCGTTCTCCCACGGGTGAATGCGGATGCTGGACGTGTGGACTGCTCTCAAGCGCGCCACTCGCGGCCCCTCCTCTGAGTCCTCCGAATCCGAATCGTAATACGAATCCGTGTCTGAAGCTGACGTTGACGTTGACGTAGACGTTGACGCCTGCTGCTGCTGCTGCTGCTGCTGCTGCTGCTGAAGCTGTTGCTCTTGTTGTCGTTTAAAGCCCCAGGCAGCCAAGACAACAACACGGTGTCTCCTCCCAAGCTGCACCCTCTCCCCCTGCACACCTGTCTCCTTCCCTCCCCAGAGACCCCTCCCTCCTTGCAACCCCCATCCGCTGCCTCCTACTCTCCGCAGACCCCCTATGAATCCGGTTCTCGAACCATCGCTTGCAGCGGTTTTATATGTAGAAGCGAACCTGCTGGTAAGCCTCCATCTGGATTGTCCCTCGTGCCAAGAATTTCTTAAATTACATGAAATTCTTCCTGCTGTAGCCCTGCGAGGCTCACATTCTCTCCGATGCCGGCTGTCCGATTTTAGCTGCGAACACGTTTCTTGCCATTTCTGCTGACGCGTGCAGCTCGCGGGGTGGCATGTATAAAGAAAAGGCGATGCTGCTGGTGTAAGGTGAATTCCTCTTCTGCTGCACTGGGTCTGCTTCAAACGAGGACACAGCGAGGGGAAAAGAGAAAGGCAGGAAGGAGGGGGGAGTGGGGGTGGGGGAAAGAGCGAAACAGGGGAAAGGGGAAGTACGAAAACTGGTTGAGGTTCAGAGCCATGGCATTTCCGAAAAAGAACGAGTCTCCCGAAGTTTGGTAATACCCACTGCTGCTGATCTATAGAATTCGACGAGATTCAACGCAACAAACAGCAAACTGTAGTCACCGCTGCCGAATAACAGATAATGCCGGAGCTTACTACCGCTACGATCGGGTTGCTCGCATGTGCCACCGCGAGCGACATTTCCTCCCTCTCCTTTACTCCGGCTTGAACCTGAAATAGGTCTGGGTAATCTATTCGCGACCGGATTTAGCCACGTGGTTCCAGGAGTAGCTATCTGGTCGGGTACTGTGCGGCTCTTGTTTTCCGGCTCTAGAGACGAGAAAAAGCGATTGCGAACAGATTAGCGAGAAGTATGTAGGAACTTGGAAGGCTGCAAGGACTACGCGATGAATCACCCATTTGAAATCACTCGTTACTAATCCTCAGGGCGGATTCCCCAACCTGCAGGAAAGCAGGGATCATAAGCCGACATAAACATTTCCATTGAGATATTCCATAAGCACACTGTACCTCACCAGAAATCTTAGAGCAGGTAGGGGTCCACCATTCCATCCATTATGTACCCAGGGATGCAACGAAAACCGTTCTCGAAACTCCATACAAATTAGCCGCTCTGTCACGCACGACATCGCAGCCCACCGCAACAAAATGAGCTCATCTGACATGCCCTCGGCGTCAAAATCTGTATGAAGTTTTGGGAGGTTTCTATCCGAAAACTTACGCCCTCGGAAACACCTGAGTTCTAAGCTCCCCAAACCTCATTGGGGAATTTCACACGCTTGAAAAGAAGAGTAGTGGTGCTGGTAGCGAGCTCAGAGATTACGGGGATTGGTATCAATTGAATCTGACCAATGAACTGCAGCGCGACACGTCGGAAAAGCGCGCGTCGCGAGCCAGCCACGTCAGGGACGTCAGAGTTCTACACCAGGAATTACTTCAAATATTTTTTACATTCATCCAGATATTATATCATGGACTCAAATCTCCATATGCCAAGCAAGGACCAAACTCATAATAGAACATGTCACGACAATGCATGTATTCCACCAAGTGGATAACTGGACACATCCGGACCAACCAATAATGGCTGAGCTAACAGCACAAGATGCTAGACAGTGGGCCAGTGTGGGTCCAGAATGGTGGCGGTGAAGGGAGAGGAAGGTGGGCTGATGATGATGGAAAAGGAGGGTAGAGAGATCTAGAGGGGGAGTGAGAGGGAGAGATGGGGGGGAAGGGAGGGGGAGAAGGGGAGATGGGGGGAAGAGGAGGCCGACAACGTCGAAAACTATCAAGCAGAAGTAGCACATTGAGGCCAGTTGCTGACACTGCACAATCACCCCCCCGGCCACCCCACCCCCCACCCACCCCACCCCCCCCCAACCCCCCACCCCTCTCTCTCCCTCCCTTTTCCTACCCCCCTCACGAAAGCTGCAAAGTACCATGCGAGTTGGTGCATGCAAGCTCATTCCCAGCCTCCCAAGTTTTTCTGGCACCGGCAAAATCAAATGGAGCTGGTGCGAATGAGAGCACCACTATCGTATCAGCCTAGCACGACTGTACTAGGCCCAGCCTCTTGCGAGCCTTCTTTACGGCGCCAGAAATGAAATAATACTAATTTCAAATAGAGTTGGTGCGAATGAGTCCACTCTCAGCTTCACGCGAACCCATCGCCAGGGAAACTGACGCTGCTGCCACAGAAGACACTTCGGAAGCAGCTGAAAACGCAGACATAGCAGCTTCGGCCGCAGCGTGCATGCGAGAGACTGACACCGAGCTCAGGTTTAAATTCAGGTGAGATGCAACACGAGGCGGGAGGCCTTGCGGAGGGGTAAATCCTTCCCGCGTCCATTCCGCTCTCTCCTCCTCCCGAATCTTCTCCATCTCGTCAAATCCCCCCCAACCCCTTCCAACCCGTACGCCCCCTTTCAAAGCCCCTCCAAGCGCCCCTCTGCTGCGGCTGTTCCTGCTGCCGCAAGCAGCACTGGCGTCACGGAACAAAGCACCTGGAGGGAGAACAGTCCTATGATTGACCTCAGCAGCGGCAGGTTCCTCTTCATACCTAGCGAATGAACTGACAGAAATGGAGGCACTGCGGAAGCCCCTGGGACGGGTACGGTCCGGGACTTTGATCGAATCAACGGCTCTCGCAGGGGCACGCGGGGCATTGGTGGTGTTATCACTGTTGGATGCAGATGATTGGACGGTTTCTCTTCCTCCCCCTTTCTCCCTGCTTCCCTCATCTTCTTCCCCAACTTTCCCCACTGCAACCCCAGTCGGAAAGCTTAAGCTACGGCTATCTTCCCCCACATCAAGCATCTGTGACTCGGCACTGCTGCCCTCCCTCCTCTCGCTCAAAGAGACTGCACTCACCCCACTGACACTGCTGCTCCCTTTAAATCTAGACTCATTCCTACTGCCATTCGCACTTTCAGTTTCGCTATTGCCGCTCCCACGACCACCACCACGGCCATTGCCATTGCCACTGCCACTGCCACTGCCACTGACACTGACACTGCCACTACTGCTGCTGCTGCTGATGCTAACACCCCTGTTTGTGCTGCCACGTTCTCTGCTCTCCCTACCCCCGCCTCCTCCCTCCCTGCTCTCCCTGCTCTCCCTCTCATCCCTGCTCTCCCTCTCATCCCTGCTCTCCCTCTCATCCCTGCTCTCCCTCTCATCCCTGCTCTCCCTGCTCTCTCTGCTCTCCTGGCTCTGCTGCTGCTGCTGCTGCTGCTCTGCTTGTACGCGCTGAGCTGCTGCTGCCGAGCCTCTAGTGCAGCAACCACTGCGTTCTTCTGCCTCTTGCGCTGCTTGAGAATGGTGGCCATGGACATGGTTCCCAGCCGGTCAAACGCCACCTGGTAACGGGGTAGAGGGAGAGAAGAGGCAGTGAGGGAGGGGAACGAGAGTAGAGGGGAGTCGGAAATAAGTCAATCTGTTCTTCTGCCGCTTGCGCTGCTTGAGAATGGTGGCCATGGACATGGTTCGCAGTCTGTCAAACGCCACCTGGTGGCGGAGGAGACGAGGGAGAGGAGAGAGAGGCAGTAAAGGGGGATGAAACGCTCTGCTCATTGCGCTGCTTGAGAATGGTGGCCATGGACATGGTTCCCAGCTGGTCAAAGGCCACCTGGCGGGGGAGAGGAGAGAGTGAAAGGAAGGGAGCGGAGGGAACAAGTGAGGGAGAGAAGGAAAGGGGACGCAAACTTGCATAAATTTCTCTACTACTAATGGTGGCCATGGACTTGGTTCCCTACCGGTCAAACGCCACCTGGTGGAGTGGCAGAGGGAGAGGAGAGGCAGTAAGGGAGGGGAACTAAGGAGTCACATTGACACGGCACCCACTTTTGAGGAGATGAGGGAGGTGCATTAAGGGTGGGGATGGGGACGCACCTGTAAAAGAATGTCCGGGTCATAGTGTCTGCTGCTGGACCGATTGAGTATTTCCACCACGTCCCCCAGGTGCTGTGCTGTCATGAGCTCCGCCTCATTAATCTGCCACAAGGAGGGAGAGAAAGAGAGAGGGAGAGAGAGCGGTGGAACGAGCACAAGGAAAGGTTGATTTCGAAGCTGTTCTTGAGAGGGTTTGAAAGCGTCCTCCAGGTGCTGTTCTGTCATGAGCTCCGTTTCGTTTATCTGAGACAAGGGGAGAGAAGTGAGATTGAAAAGAGCGTGGAGTGAGCAGATGGAAAGGAGGGGGAGAGTGGAGAGGGGAGGGGGATGGGGGCAAGATAGTGGGGAGAGGGGAAAGGGCGGAGGCTGAGGGACTGTGTATCAAGTTGGATCAAACTACATGAGTTAAGAAAGGACATCAATAACATTAGCAGGAAAGCGGGCCAGTGTGGGTTTGGAGTAGTGGGCGGGAGGGAGGAAAAAGGAGGGAATGCGACATAGAATGGGGGTTTGGGGAGGACAGAGTGGCAAGAAAAAAGGAAGAAAGCGCGTTACCTTGAATAGAGCCAGGGCGACTCTAAAGAGCACTTTGGCTCCCTCATTGAAGAGAACATCCCACACCCGCAGCGTAGTCTGTTCTTGCACAGAGCACATATGATGCACGCAATCAGCGACACACGTACGCGCACATGCACATGGGCGCCCACCCCCCCCCTCCTCCCCCCCCACTCTTCCCCCCCCCCCCCCCCCCTTCCTCCCCCCACACATACGCACAGACGCAGAGACGCACACACACATACACGCACCAGCACCCACACAAACACACATACAAAAACACATACTCACAGTCAAACACTCACAGACATACACACCCACCCATACACGCATGCCACACACACACACAGACACACATGCACAGAGTGTTATTCCTGTTGCGCAAGGAAAGCAAGGAGACACGAATACGGTCAATGCATGAAAGCTCAGAAAGGGAGGCGGAAGGAAAGAGAGTGGGGAGGGAAGGCAAGTCTAGCAACGCACCTCAGGGGAACCACTCAGTGGTGACCGGGGAGAGAGAGAGGGAGAGAGAGAGAGAGCATCTTACCCAGCCTCTAGCACTTAGCCTCTTCATCCTTCCCACCCCTATATAATGGCCTCTCGGCCTCTGATCTAGCTCATTATTCACTTGGTTCTTCAAAGCAATTTTTCCGGCGCTCGCTGGAGAGAGCGAGAGAGAGAGAGAGCATCTTACCCAGCCTCTAGCACTTAGCCTCTTCATCCTTCCCACCCCTATATAATGGCCTCTCGGCCTCTGATCTAACTCATTATTCGCTTGGTTCTTCAAAGCAATTTTTCCGGTGACAAGAACACCACAACCGAGGCCAACTAGCAAGACATTGACAACAACAATGGCGAGCAAGTACATCTAGGCACAATCACATGGAGCGGGTCTACACGCGCACGAGGGCTGCGCCTACATGCGGTCCGCCTCAAGCTCACCTAGCATTTCGCGCGTGGTCAGCCACATCAAGCGGACCACTGACGCGGTGGCGCCGACAACGTCAACAGGAGTTCCACGATCTCCTACAAGCGTCTTCAGATCCAGGGCCTTCTCAGCCAGCTGGGTGGCCAAGACTACTCCCGGCAAGGGCGCAGCCTGCAGTGGCGATACATACGAGAATATTGCTGACGCCGCCGCGTGACACCTTGCTCGCGGCATCTGAGAGAACATGCTCAGTGGGGTCACCGACATGGAGCCATGGGACTCCACTAGGACCACCTCAAGACCCTGCAGGCACTCCGCAAGCGACCATAAGTGCGCCAGGGTCGCCGTGGGCACTTCCTTCATCGCCGGCAGCCCCGCAGAAGCTTGAGCTTGACGAGACGACACTGCATAATCGCGTGGAGGTGGAGCAGGGCGCGGCGGAACAAACGGGGCCCACGGATCACCACCCCCCGCACCCACGAAGCCGGCCCCAGCAGGCAACGGTCGACCAGGACGCACGAGGGAGCCCTCGGGATCATGCGGCAGGAGGGCAGCGAGTGGAACAACGGGAGCAGGTGGACGCGCGGGACGAGACGACGATTCCGCCCTCGTACGATGAATGGCTTCTTCCATGCCGTCCAGCCTCTGGAGCACGCGCTCCATCGCGGACGGCGCCCGCGGCGCCGCCCCGCCACGGCCATAGCCTCCACAGCGCCCATGGCGCCCACTCACATTCGACCGCGTGGGACATTGCGGGCGAGATTGCACGCGGTGGCGCTGTCGCCCAGGGGATCGGCCCCTGCGACGAGGAGAGTGAAGCCGCTGGCGTTTTGACGGCCGCGACGAATGCGCAGCGGGGGATCGGTGACGAGAGGCGGGACGATGAGGTGATCGCTGCCGCGTCGAACGGCGAGCAGGGGACTGGTGGCGGCGCGTCCAACGATCTCGGGACCGGCTCCGCGATACCGCGGGCCGAGGCGAACGGGGGGAACGAGGCGAACGCGACGGAACGGGCGACGGAGATCTCTCGCGGCGATCACCGCGGCGGTTCGCCCGCCCCTCCTCGCGCGTCACCGACGAGCGGCGCCGAGGCGACCGCCCCCGGTGCGCCACTGCCTCCGCGCCGGAGCGTACGACGGGTTCCGCGGGCGCCTGATCTTTGCGCGACTGGGTCCGCTGCAGATCGCGCCGCTGCTCCTCGAATCGGCGGCGGATCTGTTCATCCACCCCCATCGGAGCGACAGGGACGCTCGCGGCAGGTCGCGCAGGAGGATGCGGGCGGGGAGCAGGCTCGCTCTCCGCGGTACAGTCGCGGCCGGGGGCAGCAGTCGTCTCCATCAAGGCGAGGGGAGGAATCCGCGCCAAACGCGGACGGGGAGCGAACAGGGGCGATTCCTGCTGGACGCGGGGGAAGAACAGCGGGCAGCGGAGGGCGAGCGCGCGGAGGCGGGCCAGAGAACGCCTACCAGCAGGCGGGAAGGCGGGCTTTAATGAATGGGGATACTGAAAGCAGTACTTCGGACAGCAGCTTTGTACCTGCTGATTCGACGGATTCAACTTCGAGTTCTGAGTCCGTGGATGAGACACACCACCAGACTCCAGTTAGAGCAGGAAGAGCCACACCATCCCATACTGGGGGAGGTGGCACGGCTCCGCGGTCCATAGGGCGGAGGGGGCCTCCAACACCAACCCACGCCGCGACGTGCATTATTGCTACACCACCACCACCAACCTCAATTTCCAACTTTCCAACCCCATCACAAACCGCCCCACACTATGCCACTGGTGGAAACCACACTCAACCCCAACCCCCTGAGGAAAGATCCTCAGAATCTCTTGCCAAGGATGACGCCCTTTTCGCCAGCGTGACCACTTGGGATTTAGCGAAATTGCGCGACTCTCGCCACGCCCCTCTCTCCCGCCACCTCCCATCAGACCCACGCAAACTCTTCGCCACAGCACTGCTTGTACCTCTCCTGCGATTGGCTGAAAACCCAGATTCGGATTCTGCTTGGACGTTGTTGCTGTTCGTCGCACGTTTGACTCTCCGCCAGATGTCACCACGTCGGCCAGACTGGAAGGCTGTTGAGACCCGCCTTCGCCAGTTTCTGTCTGGAGAATGGGACAAACTGTACACTGAAACAGTCGCATCCCTTTCGTGGCCCCAGCCACCCAGACACCAGCCCGATGACATTGGCGTCATCGCAAGGGCGGAAGGTCTCGCGCGACGTGGCAGCTTACGGCGTGCCGTGCTGGCGCTAGAAGCCACGCCAGTCAGCACTCCTTCCCCAAGTGTGCTGGAGGCCTTGCGCGCCAAGCATCCACCGGCACCTACCTCCGTACCGGACTGGACCTTCCCTGCACCTGACCCAGACCTATCTGCACCCTTCGCAGTGTTTTCCAAGGTGCTGGGAAGCTGTGAGATGGGAGTGGGAGCGGGCCCCTCTGGAACAACATTCGAACACTTACGTGATGCGGCGCTGATCAACCACTCCGTCGGGAAACACCTGCACGCACTCGTCAACACGATACTCACAGGAAAGCTACCACCAGCAGTAGCCGAGCTTCTCACTGGCTCGCGGCTGATTGCCCTCACCAAGCCCGATGGAGGAACGCGGCCAATTGCTATTGGCGAAAGCATCACACGCCTAGCTGCAAAAACAGCGCTTACCTTGACCGCAGGAGCCGCTAGAGAATTCTTCCTTCCGCACCAGTTTGGCGTGGCGGTTCCTAGGGGGGCAGAAGCAATTATCCACATCACACGCACCTATCTTACAATGCACACGGGGGCCTTGGTCCTCCAAGCGGATCTGGCGAACGCGTTCAACAGCGTGAATAGGGCAGCCATCGTCACGTCGCTCCGCGGATCCCCTCTCGCTTCCCTTTTGCCGCTGGTAAAACTGTTGTACGGCCTTCCCTCGGCCCTCTGCCTAGACGCCGGCTTCTCACACCCACCCCTTCTGAGCGAGACCGGAGTGCGGCAGGGAGACCCCCTCGGTCCACTGCTTTTTGCTGCTGCCATTCACCCTGCTCTGGCGAAGACGGCTCTTACCTTCCCGTCCGTGGTGTGCCTTGCCTACGCGGACGACGTCACCTTTCTTGGAGAGCCAGCCTCGTGTGCAGCGGCGTTTGACGATTTCACGGGGAACCTTGGGGAGATTGGGCTGCGCCACAATCCAGACAAATGCGCGGCGTGGTCACAGACAGGTCGGCGAGGAGCGGTGCTTCCAGAGGGCGTACCTTTCGTGGATGATGGAGTGAAGGTGCTCGGTAGTTTCATTGGTGGTACCGAAGCAACGGCGGCATTCCTGCGCGATAGCCTTGACAACATGGGCGGGCCCCTCCCCTTAATCGAGCGGATGGAGCCACAGTTGGCTTCACTTCTGCTCACGCGGTGCATCTCACGACGGGTCTCTTATGTTGCCCGCACCACACCCCTCTCTGCCTTACCTGTTGAGGAATGGTCCGACTGGGGCAAGCGCCTCTTCGAGACGTTGCTGACGGCTTGTGGCATCCGCCACCCCCGGGGGGAGGATGAGATTTCACGTACCTGGGCGCAAGCCTCGCTCCCGATCTCGCTTGGAGGCTTGGGGATAACGGACCCCTCGGTGGAAGGACGCGTGGGTTTCCTTGCAAGCTACACCCAAGCCCAGCACCTACTCACCTCTATTGACGAGGCAGCAATAGGCGCGCTGGCGGAAGTACGGATGCGGATGAAGGGGCCCTTTATCAACACGACCCCCCTATTTGATTGGCTGGAGCGGTGCGAGGAGTCGCTGCCGGACGAGGGAAAGGAGCTGCTGCAGAGCGACCAGGCGGATCCCAAGGGTGTCAAGTTGCAGCAGGGGCTGGCTATCGCGGTGCATGGCCAGCGCTACGCCGAGCAGGTGCAGGCCACACGCATCATGCCGCTGAACCCACTTAGCGGGCACACGCAGCGCATGCTCTCGCTCTCGGGGTACGGGGCGGGAGACTGGCTCAACGCGGTACCCTTCAACAGTTCGCTGCGCCTTGCCCCGGCCCATTTTGCTCACGCGCTGGAGTTTCGGATGGGGCTTCCCTCTTCGGCCCTAGGTGCCTGTGACTGCCGCAACGAAACGTTAATCCCAGATAGGCGGCTGCCCAACCATCTCCTGCGCTGTGACACGGGGAAGGGGAGGACAAACACTCACAACGAGCTGCACAACGAATGCTTACGGATGGCCAGCGACGCGGATTTCATGACTCACACGGCGTTCTGTCCCGTCACGAGAAAGAAGGCCGACATAGCAATCAGAGACAAGACCTCAGGGGCCGTGTGGATTGGGGACGTTACCATCACGGACCCCATTAGCACACGTGACCCCAACGCGGTCAAGGGCAGGGGGTGGGCAGCCCGTGAGGCGGCAGAGAAGAAGATCTCCGATTACGAGGGCTCAACGGCCTCGTGGGTCGGGTTCTTCCCACTGGCCGTCGACACTTACGGCTGCCCTTGTGCGGAAGTCCCCCAATTTCTCAAACTGCTAGCCGACACTGCCGCCCGCAGGCACTTCAATGCGGCCCCATCATCTTACCAGGCAACGAAGCTGCTACACCAGTTCCGCCAGCGGTGGTCCGTGGCGTTGCAGCGGGCTCAGTCCGTGGCCTTCATGACGAAGTGTAACTTCGCAGCTCAGGTGGAGAACCCACCTGTGGAGTTGCCGGGCGATGGCATGTCCCTTGGGGACTGCCTGGCCATCCTGGAGCCGGTTCTGGAGCTCCCTTAGAGGGGGCAAGGGTGTGAGTAGGATATAGGAGTGTTAAAGGCCCCTTGTTGCTTCTAGACCCTATATCCTTGGTGCATGTCTGTACTTGCTCGGATCTAATACACGGACCGCTTGAGAGGGAGAGAGACTGAGGAAAAGAGGGTTCACGAGCCCAGGCAGGGAGGTGAGAGGGGACGCAAGGGTTGGAAGAGGAGGGTGCATGCAGGCATACGCACCTCAGAGGGGAAGGTCTTGGCGAAGACACAGAGGAACCACTCAGTTGTGACAAGGGAAAGCTCAAAGCCAACCTTGTCCAAGTGACTAGCTAGCCTGGTTGAGGAGCGGGGAAGGGGGGAAAGGGGGGGAAGGGGGGGTGCGAGGAGTGAGGGGAAGGGGACGTTTGAGTCGACTCAAGAACCACTCAGTGGTGACAAGGGAAAGCTCAAAGCCAACCTTGTCCAAGTGACTAGCTAGCCTGGTTGAGGAGCGGGGAAGGGGGGAAAGGGGGGGGAAGGGGGGGTGCGAGGAGTGGGGGGAAAGGGACGTTTGAGTCGACTCAAGAACCACTCAGTGGTGACAAGGGAAAGCTCAAAGCCAACCTTGTCCAAGTGACTAGCTAGCCTGGTTGAGGAGCGGGGAAGGGGAGAAAGGGGGGGAAGGGGGGGTGCGAGGAGTGGGGGGAAGGGGACGTTTGAGTCGACTCAAGAACCACTCAGTGGTGACAAGGGAAAGCTCAAAGCCAACCTTGTCCAAGTGACTAGCTAGCCTGGTTGAGGAGCGGGGAAGGGGGGAAAGGGGGGGGAAGGGGGGGTGCGAGGAGTGGGGGGAAAGGGACGTTTGAGTCGACTCAAGAACCACTCAGTGGTGACAAGGGAAAGCTCAAAGCCAACCTTGTCCAAGTGACTAGCTAGCCTGGTTGAGGAGCGGGGAAGGGGGGAAAGGGGGGGAAGGGGGGATGCGAGGAGTGGGGGGAAGGGGACGTTTGAGTCGACTCAAGAACCACTCAGTGGTGACAAGGGAAAGCTCAAAGCCAGCCTTGTCCAAGTGACTAGCTAGCCTGGTATATGAGAGGGGGGGGGGGGAGTTGGAGGCATGAGCAGAGTGCGGGGAAGGGGAAGACGGGATAGGGGACAGGTAAGACGGAGTGATGGACAGGAGGCATGCGTTCTTTGCATAAGGTAAAGGTACGGAGAAGAGGCAAAAGGATGAAATGAAACAAACGAGATTCAGTCCTCGGGTTGACTGGAAAGTACGGATACGTGGAGGTTGCAAGCAGTGAAAAACAAAAAAAAAGGTGGGTCTGCCATATTTGTGTGACTTCTGAGAATTCTCAAAAGTCACACAAAAAAGGTGGGTCTACAGACAGCGAATCGCCCGTTACCTCTCCCTCCCTTGCCTCCCCCCCTCCTCACCCTCCTTTCTTTCCCATACCCCATCCATTATTACAAACCTCCCTACCTCTCCTCCCTCCCCCTCTATTCCTTTCTCCCTCCCTCCATCCCTTCCTCCCTCCCGCCCTCTCATTCTCCTCACACATAATTATCTCTCCTCCCTTCTAAGAGCCTCCTTGTGCTCCCTCCCCCCTCTCCTCGCGCCCTCTCACTTGGGCTGCTTCTTCTTGAGCAGGTCCTTGAGCACGCGCTGCTCGATGTGCACGCCAAAGTGACCCAAGAAAAGCACACACCAGAGAAGCCTACTTCCCCTCCGCCCCTTCCCCCCCACCCACTCCCTTCCCCTCCTACCCACTCTCGCTCACTTGGACTGTTTAGTCTTGAGCAGGTCCTTGAGCACGCGCTGCTCCACTCCATGTGCACGCCAAAGAGACCACTGAACCCCCCCCCCCCTCTTCTCCCCCTCCTCTTCCTCAACCCCATCCCCTCCCCTCCCACAACACTCACTTGGGCTGCTTCTTTTTCAGCAAGCCTTTGAGCACGCGCTGCTCGGCGTGCACGCCAAAGAGCCTTCCGAGACACACGCATCAAAAGCCCAACTTCTCCCTCCACCCATTCCCGCTCACCCTTCCCCCCTCCCCTTCTCCCTCTCACTTGGGCTGCTTCTTCTTGAGAAGGTCCTTGAGCACGCGCTGCTCCACGTGCAAGCCAAAGAGCCTTCGCAAAACACACATCAGAATCCCTACTTAACCCACCCCTTCCCCACCATCCCCCACCCACACGCGCTCTCCCTCTCACTTGGGCTGTTTCTTCTTGAGAAGGTCCTTGAGCACGCGCTGCTCGACGTGCACGCCAAAGAGGTCCTCGGCGAAGCAGTCGTCGTACAGCACGTTCTCCACCAGCGTCGCCAGCATCCAGAAGGCGTCCTCCTCGCTGCGCATCACCAGCAGCAGGTACGCCGCCACGTAGTTCATGCCCTGGGGGGTGGTGGGAGTATGGTGGACAAGGGGACGGAAGGGGGGTCGGTTGAAGGGAACAGTGTGAAGGCGCTGCCAGTACATGAAACGCGTCCTCCTCGCTGCGCATCACCAGAAGCAGGCAGGTACGCTGCCACGTAGTTCATGCCCTGGTGGGTACGGGGAGAGGGGGAGTGGGAGGAGCAGGGGAGGGTGGCAGGGGGCGTGGGGGAAGGAGGCGTATCACCAGCAGCAGATACGCTGCCACGTAGTTCATGCCCTGGTGGGTGGTGGGGCGAGGGGGTTGGAAGGTGGGAGTGGGACGAGAAGGGTGTGGGGGTAGGGGATTTGAAGGAAGGAAGAGGAAGTGAGACGTTGGAAAGGGCAAGGCGGGGATACAAGGCCAGGGATGCTCGTAGTATGACATCCCTCCCATGTGTGAAATGACCCAGAGCTGGCTCAGACAGACCCTGACCTGGCTGGCAGGCAGGCAGACGGGCAGGGGAGGCAGGCAGGCGGGTGGGAAGGCAGGCAGATACGAGGCAAGCAGGCAATAGACTCTGAAATCAGCAGTCCTTTTCAGAAGACTCTCAGACTCTTTTATTCCCTCACCTTACAGTGCCCCACGTGCGAGTCCCGGAAGGAGTAGGCCACGAGCATGCGCCTGAGAGCTGCCAGGCTCTGGAGGGGCCTCACAAGTAGCACTTGGCAATACCTTACGTGATTGCACTCAGACCCTCTCACCTGGCAGTACCCCACGTGCGAGTCCCGGAAGGAGTAGGCCACGAGCATGCGCCTGAGAGCTGCCAGGCTCTCTGGTGTGTCCATGCGAGGGTGCTTGGGGAACGTGCGGTGCAGGTCCTGGTTTTGAGGGGATGGCGGCGATAAGGGCGTCCGTAAGATGGGCGGAGATGAGGGGAAAGGTGGGGGGTGGTGGGCAGAGGGACGCGCGGGAAGGGAAATGGAGGGACGTTAAGGGAGATATGGAGAGCGATGGAGAGAAATGGGGAGAAATGGGGAGAGATGAGGAGAGATGGGAGAGATGGGGAGAGATGAGAGGGAGTTGGGGGGAGGTGGGAGGAGATGCGGGAGATGGAGGGACGAATGGGGAAGAGTTTGAGGGGAAATAAGGGAGACGGGGTGGAATGGGAGAAAAAAAGGGGAGATTAGGGAAGACGGCGGGGTTGGGGAAAGGATCGAAGGGTGTGGAGGGGGGTTGGGGAGGGGAGGGGGGGAGACTGGGGAGACATAGGGGGTGAATGAGGCACAATACAAAACTGCTCACGTGATCGATCTGTAACGTGTGGTCCGTCGTGCGCCACGTGGTCTCCTCCACGAGCGACGAATAGTAATCGTCCGGCGCAACCGCCTCCTTCTTAGCCGCGCCCGACACCGCCTTCCACACGCGCGGGCGCAGGTGCGGCGGAATCCCCTTCCGCACAAGCCGCTTCAGCACCGCGGGAGTAGACATGCTTCCGAACAACCCCGGACCCGGCAACGCCCCGGCCGCGCAGGTCGCGGGACAAGACGAGGACGCGGGTAGCGACGAGGAGGAGGAGGAGGTGGAGGAGGAGGAAGAGGAGAGGGAATGGTGGTGGTGGTGCAGATGCAAGGTTAGGTTATTCGTCGCCTGCTGCAGCGTCGCCTGGAGATTCGCTCGTATATGCACGCCCGTGATGCTCGCTGGTGCTTCTTCCAGGAACCAGAACGGGCCTTTGTTAGCCTCATAGCTCCACCATACGCGACCCTGCTCCCTCGCGCGCTTCTCCACCTGGTTCAGAGTTAGCGCTTCCTCTACAGTCACCTCGTGCTTGAAATCGTGCATGTCCGTGATATTAACGAGCATGGATGCCACGCCGTCGTCCAGCTGGCCTGGAGATGGAACCATGGTGACTAGACAATCTCTGAGGGTCCCCCTGCTGCTCCTGCTGCTGCTATTTCTGATGCCACTGTTCCTTCCTTGTTGTAACCCTGTTCCTATGCGGTTGCGGCTGCTACTGCTGCTACTGCTGGTGGTGTTTGCTGAATTCGCAGTTCCCACAGCTGCTAATGATGATGCGGGTGAAGATCTGCTGATTTTCCTGCCCTCTAACTCCGTTCCCGCAGTCCCTGACGACTTTTGGAACGTCTAAACAAAGAAAAACAAACGAAATCCGTCACCTGATTCCGTTCCCGCAGTCCCTGACGCTGCTCTCGTAGCTGAATTGCGAGCGTGAAGGATCAATTTAGAAATCAGCGTGAACGACGGGACAACAGGTTGTACCTAAGAGAAGACATTGTGGTCTCTTCGTGGCTGGAGATCGACGGACTTGAGTTGGACTTGAGTAGGGGCTTCTTTACGCCTAATAAATTACGCGAAAATGGAGACATTGAGTGGTCTCCATGAAAGAATGGCGAGATATCGGTGCCTTCTGTGCACGCAATGTGGTTACAATGCGACACGAACAACTAAAATGGCGTCGCTGACAATCAACCATACTACGCATCGCCCGAGGCGTTGGTACCGTCTTCGAGGTCTAGACTAATCCATAAAGTTCTGATTGCGTCGGAGTGACTACAAGCAGCGGAAGCGGCAATGTGCTTCTGTTGGATGGAAATAACAACGGATCCTATCAGCCCTAACGACAAAATGCCAAAATCAATGAGCGGGAGTCTGAAGCTCTTGAATCCTAATTATAAGTATTGCAGTCGCAATTCTATCCACATTAGGAGAATGCCGGGTCGTAGCCTGAGCAAATATCCGTCAAAATGACAGGTCGAGCCAACACCGCTAATTTACCTGGACTGGTATAGAACTAGTATGTAAGGCAGGTGGGACTGGAAACGCTGGAAATGGTTGCATTGTAGGAGGGCATGAGTTGTGTGTGTGTGTGTGTGTCTCTGCCTGCCATGTCATGACTCTGGCCTGTGAGCGAATGGTTGTGCAGTTGAATTCCATACACTGCGGACAGGTTTCCCATGCCATTGGGTGTTACGGAGGAGTGGATGGGATGGGATGGGGCGATTCCCCATTGGGAAAGCATGGCATGAGCGGTGTTCTGCATCCAAGCTGCATGCTAACTGTGCATACCAACTGCGCAGTACAGTAATCCTGAGCCAACCCACACCCGTGTCATCCATTCGCAACGAAAAACAAATGGAGTGCATGTTTTTCAGTTTTGTTCAAGGCAACTTTACATGTTCCCTTGCCTTATTTGGCTCTTGTGGAACAAAAAAGTCAGGAACTGCTAAAAATGTGACGACTGCTTGCTTCTCGTGCGTACATGTTGCAGTCGATATCAAAGAGGTCAAATCAATGTTCATCCCAAACAACCGTCAATGTCACATTACCCTTACAAGGTTACAACATTAGGAGTACAAATAGCGGGAAACTGGTGTACACAACTGTGCAGCAGTCGGCGGCAGCACCTCGTGAAATATGTACAGTACGGAGTGAGGGTGAGGAGGAACGGGCGGTCAACGGGATGTGCTTATGAACTGTGAAGACCCCGTCGCACGACGGAATCGACGGTCAGAATCACACCATGTTGAAACGGGCAGCCGTGTGTGAAACTGCTGTGTGCTCTTCGTGAAGGGGGCGTTGACGTGGGCGCCCAAGTAGGACCAGCAGAGATGCTTGGGAAGGAAGGAAACCGACAGATAGCCACGGTTGGTGATGGGAGGAGAGGGGAGAGTTCAGATGCTGGTGCAATCTGCCATCCGCTTTCTAGAGAGCTTTGGTTGAGAGAAGGGCTCCATCCATGCCATTTGTCAATTCTTAGGGTCGGATTGGTTGTTTTATAGAACAAAAACCACATCATTACGTTAGCATATTATTACACAACAGAGAGCACTAGGATGACCCACAGCCCTTCACATCTATTATGTGGTAACTCTAAATGAGCTCCAGATCCACTAGCTGTGGACTGTAAGCATATGCATTGCACCCACACCAAAAGAATCCAACCCCCAATCCACACACCCCTTTTTGCTCCCCTCAGCCCTCACTCCAACGTCACCAGACCAAACCCCACTTCTCCAGTCACTTCCTCCCCCCCCCACTTCCCCTTGTTGTCTCCATTGTTTTCCCATCCCAAAGAAGCCCTACGGAACCATTCTCCTATTTCCTGCCCAAGCACCACCCGTGACTTCTCAGCCGATAAATGCATTCAGCTGATTGCCCTACCACTCTCCAGACGACCTATGTCTGGGCGGCTGCTAATATGACACGAATTGAGGGTCTCCAAGCATAGCGACATTCGTCCAGCCAACGGTGGTGATGGAGTTGCCCTGGATGGTCACATGGCTTGATGTAATGGCGTCCCAGCTGTACTCCTTATAGATCCGCTTGTAGTTCTCCTTCAGGGACGTGCGCCTGACTTGCCGAAGGGTCGACTTCTTACGGTTCCAGCGATCAAACCCGCTGATCTTGAGATTCACGCGGAATTCCTTAGATTGCTGGTTCGCGATGGTAACCGACAGCCGGCGAGCCTTGGGAGAATACGCTGCCACTATCGAGTGCTTGCACTCGTTGCGAATAAAAAGCGGGTAACTTCCTCTGTGAATCCATCGCGTGAAGTGCAGCATGCCGAAAAACTGCTTCGTCAGCTTCGGCCGGATTGGTCCGAACGACTTCCACTTCGCCTGAATGGGACCCCAATTCGCTCTATTAAAACTCTGTACAGGCAGCCAGTGGTACCACGCCTCTACACCCATGATGTTGATATGCTGTGCAATCGAACGCGCCATGTATACAGCAATCTCCAACGGAGTTCCAGCGATGTGCAACGGTCCCCACTCCGTTTGCCATATCTTGGTATTGTTGTGCTTGCGCGCCTCGTCCCGAATCGCCTTGTACTCGCTCTCGTCCCCTGATATCGACATGATACGGAGCGATCTGTATCCGTGCACAGAGATGACATCCGGAGCCTGCCCCAGCGGCCAGAGCGACTTGCGAAGCGCGTTCACAGTGTACCCAGGCCAACTGTCCACTCCCACGATGCGCGTCTTCGTAACCTTCTTACTCTGCAACCCTTGGCGAAGCATAAAATTCAGTTTGTGCATTCCGGGGGCATCGAACGTGCAGCCTTCGTGGTACCCTCCCTTGTGCCACCATGCTTCCAAAGCCTCGTTAAACGGCGAAATTCCCGCGAACTGAATGCCCCACTGATTCTGAAAGTGCGCGATAACAGTCGCGAGGTAGTCCGCGTAAGTCGGGTAATGACGCGCCATAAGATTCGGCTTGCTCTTCACGTTTCCAGACGCGTCTTTACTCAGCGTCATCCACCAGGGAGGGGAGTAGCAGATTGCGTCGACCTCGATATTGCCGCGCTGCCGGGCCTCCTTAAGCGCCAGTACTTGCTTCCAATCGCCGCCCCAGTTGAAAACCCCCTTTCTCGGGCTGTACCCTCGGTACTTATCTTGCTTCCAGATTTTCGGACTAAATCGCGGTGCGTAGCCTCCGGGTATGGCGTAACGGACGAGATTAAAGCCGATGCCCTTCTTCTTGTGAAAAATCAGGTCCATCATGACCTTGCGCCGGAACGGCTGCGTCAAACCGCCGAGGAAACGTCCAGCCCTGAGAAAAGAGGCAAAAGAAAAGGAGAGAGAAAAAAGCGGTTTCATTTTAATGGGCTCCGCAAAGAGGAGGGAACGCGTAGAGTGAGAGTGAAATTTTGAATGGCTCATGGAAGAGGAAAAAAGGCGGGGGGGGGGGGGGGGGGGGGGGGGGGGGGGGGGGGGGGGAGGGAGGGGGAAGTGAGGGGAGTTGGGAAAAGGGGAGCGGGCTGGGGAAGGGGCGAGGAGGAAGGGAGGGTGAGGGAAACGACTTGCTACTTGGAGGCGGCAAAGCTTTCCAGCATACGAAGAAATTGCTGACGGGAAAAAGACAATGGCAATAGCCAGTGGTCGCCCTTCCTACATCCCCACTCGACTCTATCACCGCTCTCCTCTCCCCTCGTACCCGTGTCAATCCCTCCCCACGCCCCCTTCACCTTCCAAAGCCCCCTTTCCACCTCCACCTCCTACCAATGAGCTGTCCGTACTAACCAGGCAAGAGAAGTTCCCCAACCGCGCCACTTGGTTCCCACGGCCTGCAGCCCGATCTCGAGTGTCACACTGTCTGAAGCACGAAAGAAATAGGGACAAGGAGAAGAGGGCACCACAGAGACGACACGGGGGAGAGAGGGATCAGAAAGGAAGGGGGAGCGGGAAAAGTGCGGGACAAGAGAGGGCGTGGGGAGGAGTGAAAGGGAGGGGGGGGAGAAGATGGGAGGAATGGTGGGGTTGAGAAAGCGATGCGCGGCGCAAGAGGGCAAGGGAAGACAAAGACGAAGGGGTCAGAGCACGAATGAACACGTGAGCATGTGAACCAACAAGCTGTACAACTGTTACTGGATACAAGTGGAAAAACTAGTTCATAAGGATCTTAATGGGCAGTACGCAGCACGAGCTACCATACGCATCGACCAGAAACCTACCATTGTTCATCTTGGTGCAAGTCGGGTAACGAATCCTCTTATCCATGCGCGTGTATCTGATTCCGTCCACAACTCGGTACTGAGACGAGGAGGACGTCGAAGGTGGCCCCATGGTTACTACAGAGGAGTCCGATGAGCTGTTTGCCAGGAAAGCGGTCGCGCTAGGGCTGAGGTCGGGAGCACCCGTGTCGTCGAAAAATCCGGGAGAACGCTGGTCGTAACCGTTGGAGTACGGCTGAGCGTGAGTCACGGGAAGCGCGATTTGCGCGAGGAGGGTGCAGAGGAGGACGAGGGTGGAGAAGGACGCGAGAAGCCGTGCGCTGTGGTGGGAATGTGATGGCGCCATTTTGAAAAGGGGATTGGTTAACGGAGGCGGCTTATATGGTGTCATTGGGAACCTCTGCGGTTGGTGGCTGATGCAATGTCAAGAAAATATTGACAGTATCGCTAGCTTAGTTCCCCCTAGCTGCAGTAGTGAGCAGTTTGCTTTTAAGTTTGTCCGCAACGAGCGGGGATCATCTTTATAAACGCAGTAAGCTGGACTGGAGGGTGAAGGGAAGCTTTGCGCAGAGCTAATGAGCCGCGGCGCCGAATATCAGGGTGGGTGGATGCTGAGCTAAGAAACAGCAATGCAGCGGCGCAGGAACTTTGTCTGGGATGGTTGTGGGACCTGGATGTCGCTAGCGGCACATTGACGGTTGGCAGGCAAGAAAAACAACGAAATGGCAGACAGGCACATGGAATTGCACCGAGTACAGATGTTGGGGGTCAAATGAGGGGGTAGTGTGAACGGTGTTGTTGGGTGGGAATGTTTGTTGTGGTCGGTGCTGGTGATGCCCTTGATGTTAGTTGGGGCAGAGCAGCTATGGGAGCAGACAAGAGAATGGATGGCGAAACGAGTCGCGTTACGGGAAGCAAGCGAACACCTAACCAACCACGTGCCGAACCTGCGCAGTCACGAACGAATACAGTACACATCACCACCTGCTACTGTACTCACGCTGTCGCGGGAGCTGCTGCTTCGTGTCGCCCTCCGAGGCTGGCTGATGATGGGCTGTAGTCGGTGGTTCGTGAACAGCGCGTGACCCAAACAACAGGGGGCCACCGCATGATTCTGGTTTGGGTCGTTCAAACGGAGGTTGAGTTTCTGGTTTGACACACAGCGGCGTCTAGTTCGTGCTTTGGGCATAGACTTCGTGGCAAAGTCAAGCCGACCTGTGAGGTTCGAGACTAGTCACACCAGGCGGTTTGACTAGCCAAACGCGTTTCGGCTCGTCTGGTGCACGACGGAGCCCTGATGTAAGCTTCCTTGCACGTTCCCCACGACACGAAACAAGCCGCTCGTGTAGCCCAGGGCGGCTGTACCTTGGGGGTGAAGCCCACAGGGCGCAGAGTCACTGGGCTCAAAACCGGTGTTGGAGAAGAAGCTAGGGAACGAAAGAAGAACAACTTTGCTGTTTACCTAAATTCCCGAAAAAAAAAAAAAACACTTAGTACACACACTAGCTCATCCATAAATGGGTAAATTTCCCAGCTTGCGATTGAACCGCGTCCATCCTTTGTGAGGGACAGGGTGGGCGGAAACCAAGCAGTTCCGTCCCGTACAGTGAGGTCGTTTCAAACCTACGAAGAGGACAAAACGTGTCGGCTGGATGTTTGAAACGAATGGCTGTGAGATGGTTGAAAGCGGTCCGACAGTTGGTGTAGAAGGGGGATATCTATCTACTTGTGTTGTGCTGTATAATGAGTGAACTTATATAAAGGAATGTAACATTTTGAAGCATGTTGTGCGAATTTCCGCTACTCGCAATGCCATTCGTTGCGGTTACGCCACTTGAATGTTTGAAATTCTTCGGCC
Organism: Closterium sp. Yama58-4; assembly: GCA_947470075.1. Classification (NCBI taxonomy): domain Eukaryota; kingdom Viridiplantae; phylum Streptophyta; class Zygnematophyceae; order Desmidiales; family Closteriaceae; genus Closterium; species Closterium sp. Yama58-4. The sequence goes on along the minus strand of CANIUD010000292.1, from coordinate 383,942 downwards.
AATAGCATTGATACTCAGATTATGCCAGGCGCGGTTCACGAACGTAATCAACCAACATTATCTCGGTATAGTAACTACATTTACATGGTGAAACTAGTTTTAAGAACAATTCTAAAACAAAGTCGCCACCAGCACCTCAACCTGACGTGCCCTACAAAACAGGAAAATTACTAAAACGCGTGGATATTAGCCTTAAATGAGCCGTCAAGTGTTTAGAACTATGCCTTCCGATTGGATTATCTCAACAAAGAAATGACACCGTCCAGCAGAGATTGCTGCCCACATGCAATTAAAACTAAGCTCCATACGGAAAGGCATCTAGTCCGGATAGCATCAACCTTAAACACCTTGTCGCATGACATTCAAGGTGGATGCCTACGTTACATAACATGCCATTTGATGTGGTTTTAGTTTTCTTCTGTTTTATGTCAGCAGGTCCATGGTCGACGGAAGGTTGACGGTGCCGTCGACCCCATTCCGTTGAATTATTCCCAGTCTGTATCCTTTTTCCTAATATTTTTTTCCAACGCAATTTGCGCTTGATACTATTTTTATTTATTGGGTAGCACCTCGACACAATTGTTCATATTTAACTTAGGTAGTCGCGTTTTGTTTCTGTCACATTTCGGATGAGTTATTAGCGTGAAAGTGTGATTGAAAAGCGAGAACCAATCAGCGATGAGAAATCGAGGTTGAGTACCGATGCAAACTTTCTCAGCCATACTTTGAGTATCAATGATATTGGCCGGAAATTCTTCATTCAGGCCTTGGTGTTCAGCGTGTACGCGTGGAAGTCCTGAACATCTACACGCAGAGCACCACAAACAGAGCAACACGTACTGCAGCACCCGAATTTGACCATTCACAGTGTCTCGCGCGCTATTTTTGCTACTGACCTCACCCATATTCCCGATATAATCTTACGGATGTTCCAACTTCAAGGCATGGATACTCCCCATGCACCAGTCTTCGAGCTGGGGGAGGAAAGCTGAGACTTGTAGTGATCGGGTTGTAAGGTCGTCCCACGTTGCGTGTGATCGTCAGCAGCAGAGGAGATACCAAGGCGAGGGGTGCGTTCCTCGGTGTCTCTTGCTTCCTTGTACTAATAAACAGCGGACAGCCTTTGTCTGGAAGCCCTGACTCCCGTCATCCTGTTGACGCCTCGTTAGCTTCGCCAGCTTCGTTCTAAGGCGCTCTGAGTTAGAACGCGTGAAGGTAGCGTTCTGCCCGAAGGAACCGCTAGTCACAGATCCGGGCCTTCCAGCTCGTTGCGTCTCGCAAGCCAAGGCCTTTCTTTTGGTACCTCACACCGAGCACGCGTCAGCGTTACGCAGAAACACCTGCTTCGCTATCATGGCGGATCTATCTCAAATAGAGGAGCCCATCTTGAAGCCGAACAGCCAACGCTTTTGCATGTTTCCAATCAAGTACAATGACGTCTGGGAGTTCTATAAGAAAGCGGAGGCAAGCTTCTGGACTGGTAGGTTTTCCACTTCAACGTTCCCAAGCGTATCGTTCAATGCGCGTTTTCTCAGACAATCATCGACTTCTGGAATTCCCACGCCCGCCCGCTCGTTTCCGTATCCAATCGATGCCAACCTTTTTGCTGCTCGTTTTTGTGGTCGGTTCGTACCCTTTCAGCGGAGGAAGTCGATCTTTCACAAGACGTGCAGCATTTCGAATCTCTGAGCGAAGACGAACGTTTTTTCATCCTGCAAGTGCTCGCTTTCTTTGCCGCCTCGGATGGCATCGTCCTCGAAAATCTCGCCGTGCGATTCATGAAAGAGATTCAAATTCCTGAAGTAAGACTTCGAGTATTCACCTCCTAGCAAATTCAGCAAATTCTTTTGAGCAATTTTGGCCGAACCATCACACGGTAGGTTGTTAGCCTTTCTAAACTGACTTCTTTTCAGTGTGTTCCTGCGCGTGGTGCGATGCTGATCTCAGGCAAGGGCGTTCTACGGGTTCCAGATAGCCATCGAGAATATTCACTCAGAAATGTATAGCTTACTGTTGGAAACATACATCAAGGACCCCGCGGAAAAAGATCGACTTTTTAGAGCAGTCGAGACTGTTCCTTGTGTGAAGAAGAAGGCTGACTGGACCATGCGGTATATTGAAGGCTCCCAGAGGTAATTATGACCGGCCTCGCTATTTTGCTCTCAGATGTTCAGCCGCTCCATCCTCATTACTTTTTTTGTTTTGTTTTTCAACGGGATTCCTTACTCATCCTTTCCGTCTATGTTCGTGGGACCATGCGCGCTTACAGTTCCACTACGTTTGCTGAGCGTCTGGTGGCGTTTGCTTGTGTCGAAGGCATCTTCTTTTCTGGAAGGTTCGTGGTGCCGGTTGAATTGTTTGTTCGTGCATCTTCCATATCCTCCTCCCCGCCCCCTTTCCTTCCCATGCTTCAACTTCCTTTCGTTTTCGTGCCTAAGCCTTCTGAATTCTTCTCCCACATTCTAACAGTGCTTTCCTTGCTGTGGTAATAAGTTCTTCCTTCCTTCAACCTACTCATTTCCTCTGCTGTCCCATTACTTCCCTTGCTTGTTCAGCTTCTGTGCTATCTTCTGGCTTAAGAAGCGCGGGCTGATGCCAGGGCTGACGTTTTCCAACGAGCTTATTTCCCGTGACGAGGGACTCCACACCGATTTCGGCTGCCTGCTGTATTCGTAAGTTCATCTGACCTGTACACGGGGTCTGGGGTTTTAGAATTAAGGAGTGACACCCTTTTGCTTCACGGTTATGTGTTTCCTTTTCACAATATTATTGTTTTCCCGTCCCTGTTTGGTTGTGTGGTGCCTTCAGCCTGCTTCATAACAAGCTAAGTGAGGAACGTGTAAAGGAGATTCTTTGTGAAGCGGTGGAGATTGAGGAGGAATTCATTCGTGATTCTCTGCCGGTGGATCTAGTGGGCATGAACTCAGGGCTCATGTGCCAGTACATTGAGTTTGTTGCTGATCGTCTACTGGTAAGATTCAATCGTCATCCGGTCCACCATGAGTGCTTGCTTTGTTGGTGTGCGTGCGTGCGTGCGTGCGTGCTTGCTTGCGTGCTTGGTCTTTGATTCAGTACGTAGTCTTCAGCTCGGTTCTGTGTTGACATTCAGCTAGATCTTGTGTACTTGCAGTTCACAACCCTTGAGTGTGATCCTTTTGAATGATTTGAGGTACCTTGTGTGTGTGTGTGTGCGTGCGTGCGTGCGTGCGTGCGTGCGTGCGTGCGTGCGTGCGTGCGTGTGTGTGTGTGTGTGTGTGTGTGTGTGTGTCTGTGTGAGTGTGTGAGCGCGCGAGAGAGAGAGAGAGCAGGTGGCGCTGGGGTGCAAGAAACACTACAATGTACAAAACCCTTTTGACTGGATGGAGCTCATCTCGTTACAGTGAGTTCTTGTGTGGTGTTAGTTTTGAGTGAACTTGCATTGTGGGTCTCTGCCTTGCAGCATTAAACTAACATATTTTTTTTCCCTTCCCCTCTGTCTTGTTTTTTTTCTGCAGAGGTAAAACGAATTTCTTTGAGAAGCGTGTGGGGGAGTACCAGAAGGCTTCTGTGATGGCGAATTTGAACGGGAATGGGGCAGCACAACGGGTGTTCAGCACAGATGAAGACTTTTAAGAGCAGACAAGCTTTGTGTACTTGATGTCTGTGTTAACCTGATAATGGCTTTGTGCATGTGATCACAATGGGACTATTCACTTGCCACCTCGGCCTGTGAAGTGGTAAAATGAAAACAGGCACATTACAGTTGCCGTAATTCTGTCAGCTAGCTACCTTGGACATTCCATATTGGATTCTCTAAATGGTAGAAGGTGTCCTACCAAAGCACCTACCATATGGGGCCCTGTTCCTCCGACCCTTATCAGGCTTGTGTCTAACTGCACTGCAACACTAGAAGTGAAAAGCATTGTACCAGTGCTGGGATGGTTGTTCAAGGGGCATTTGTACCAGAATCGTCTTGCATACTTTCCAGCTTAATAACATAGGTTGAACCTGAACTAAGGAGTTTGTGTGGCAATGGTAGACAATTGTCACAAGAACATCGGATTTGTTATGGTCCAATGGAGGAGTCGATTATACAGCAGTGTCAAAGCAATGATAGGCTTGCTCACTTGTGGGATGCTAACGTAATCTCTTAGTTAACAATATCCAACATGCGAAATAAAAAATAGATCACCTGAAACTGCAAGAAATCATGGCACCGCCAAAAATTGGTGTCCTTCGACACAGCATTGATTCCTCAGCAGAATCAGGCACCAGGAGAAGAGCGTAGCAGCAGACGGTCAGTCTACTCCTCCGTCTCCTTGTTCGCAGGAGGTGGTCCTTCCTTCCACGCTGCTTGCCATTGCTTGTCATAAAAGGTCCACTCCTCTGCAGCATTCTTAATCTCCTGGACATCCTCGTTCTTGCGAATCAACAGGACGCCAACGACAGTGATGAACAGCAGCAGCTTGCCGAGGAAACCAGAAGTCTGATCCACCAGGCCAGCACCAGTCGCGGAGTCAACGAGATAACCCATGAAGTACCCAACCATGGCAGCACGGCCTGTCAGGGAGAGAGAAATATACGTACGATAGCAAAAAGAAAACAGTACACGAGCAATGAAGCTAGTGATAAAGGACGCGAACTGTCATCGATCAAAATGGGTGGAAAAAAAAAACGACGAAAATGTCCGAACGCAGTAATCACGAACGAACAACGTGACCATTCATGCTGAGCAAAAAACGTGCGCCGCAGAGAACAACTTTTGGGTTTCGTTGACCACGAGTTAGTCAGGTATGATTTTAGGGTGAAGCTGTGCTATGGGACTTGTGCTATGCTAGAAAACGCATCAAGAAAGCTGTGTTGGTCTGCTTACCATTGAGCTTCTCAGCCTCGGGGAGATGGAAGCGACGGACCCACGCCCACCAGGGGACTTGCGAGGTGTCGAAGACCACGGGATCGTCATTGTTCGATGACTGGGGGTTAATCTCGAGCCACTGCCTCCTCGCGACCTCTACAAAAGGCAAGACGGTAAAACGAGAATAGGAGTTTGAAACCAACACGAATTGACCGAAAACAAGGATTGTCAAGTTATGGCTTCCACATCAGACACTATAAACCTTTACACCCTGGCTGGAACGAGAGCAGACACGAGGGTGGAATGATTACAGTAAAAAAAAATCAGCGGAGCACGAATGGATGACATGCGCCGCAAGGATCCCGTGATGGCTTAATCCCTTAGTGTGGATAGAGGATGTCGAGACGAATTCAGAAAAGGGCAGAAAACAATGGAACCATCAAAATTCACTTAAACAGGATAAAAACACAGCACGAGACGACACAATCACGATGTTCAGATAATGTGTTTACCGGCATCGATGACGGCGTCCCAGTCGGTCTTGCCGTCAACGGTGAACTGCGAAATGTCCCACGTGCCGTTCTTCCACCGTGGATCAGAGAACTTCTCCCCGGTCACAACCGCGTTAAGCTTGCCCAGCGTCGCGAGGCTGGGATCCTTGCCTGCAGCATCCTTGCCACTGAGAGTACCTCCCTTCTCGAGAGGGGAGACCCTCTTCTTCGGCTGAACGCCGACGGTGTCGCCAGCTTCAGGCAGAGCCGCGACTTCCGCGGAGATGCTATCGGAATCAGCAGACGCGCTCTGCACCTCAGCGGCAGCCCTGATTGCCAGTGATCGGCGGGAACCGGAAGCAGGCTTGGCGCAGACGAAGGAGCGGAGGGAGTTCGCCTGAGTGGTGCTGGACACAGAGGCGGTGCGGACGAGGCCGTCCGTCACGGCAATGCGTGACATTGTGGAGCTAACGGCAGCCATGGGTGTGAATCCGCAGCGCAGAGACAAAATTTCAAACCAAGTAGAAGCCGCTACTCCTCGCCGTGAATCCAAGAGATTCGGCGACGCACAAATTTCTGGCAAAAGTTAGGAGGGATGGCAATTCTTCGAAGGTTTTTTAGAATGTGAAGGGGGGCGGGGGAAGGGGGAAAGTTCTCCCGCTTCAGCTCCCCCCTATTCCCAATCCCCTTCCCCCTACTCGGGGAATGGCTGGATGATGGGGGAGAATCCGCAGACGGTGCGGATTGGCTGGGGATTGCCGAGTCACGCGATTCGCGCAAATTCCGAGGGGCTAAGGGATTTCCCCAAGGGCTTGTCACCTCACCTCTCCCTTCGGATGGCAGAGCAGTACAGAGCAGTGGGGTTGGGAGGCCACATCCTGAACCTGGCGCGCGGTGGTGGGGAATTGGGAGGGAGGATGGATGCCTCTCCAGCTGGAGAACATCCACAGCAATCTGGAAGCGGCACTTGAGCGTGCAGCCACGTGGCCCTCCTTCTGTTTTCTTGGGACTGACTTATCTTTAAGCGCCACGAAGGCAACGAGCTCAACCTGGGAAGACCTCACTTTGAGAGAGTTCCGACTGCGAGCACTACCTTTGAATTGAGACTTAAAAGATGCAAAGTTCACTAACAAATAATATCGTATGTATGGCATTTGCACATGTTGTGAAGATAGGTCAAGGGCGTGAAACAGTATCTGCACGTGCTTGAATTACTAGCCACACATTCTTTTTGTGTTTTTTTTCACTGAAATGATAAAATTATTGCTATTTGTACCAAATATAGTACTGCAATATTTTTTATATGCATCATTATATTATATTACATTAGTATGTTGTACAAATCAAACATTTGGTTTTCGTATGATAATGAAACTGTGGAATTCTGGTATTTAAGTTTCCACTGGCTCGTTTAAGTAGTCCAAATAGTTCCTTGGTGTTCCTTTGTTGTCACCAATTTGTTGTGACATCCCCTTACGTGCAGAAATATTGTTGGCTGTTTTCTCTGGAAACCGAGGATGTTTATAAGCGGGTATATTTTGGTGCCGGGTGGTGAAGCCTTGGTGCTTGTGGGTGGCACTGACATGGCAAGGATAGCCTCAAATTCTTGGGCAGTGGGTGTTCGGTCAATCCACCCGAAGCCATTTTGTTCATCAGTCTGACCCTCGTGGACCTCACGAAGGGCATCCCTCAACAACGGTATGCTGTGCTCGTGCGAAGTTCCCACACAGAACACTGCCCATCTGCCCGCTACTTTTCCGCCTCAAGTGTTGACACAGCAGAAGAGATGTTGGCTTCCACATCAGCCTGAAAAAAATGCCACGTGGCAATATCTCTGCCTACATGGACCCATCCCACACCCCATTACACTAGGCCCTCACCATTTCCGCCCGCTCCAAATCTCCCGCTTTCCGCTCTCGCTCCCGCTACTTCTCCCCCCACCTTCCTCCGCTTCTCTCCCCTCGTCGCGGGACAACCCAGTCCACCACCACCTCACACGTGGCACAGCCAGTTATCCCTCCTCACCCAGCCTCACACAGCCATTGATGCTGGCGGGGTTCTCTGGCTGGCGTAGGCACCTCCATTATGGAGCAACCCGCAATTACTTGGAAACTAGCGCCCCGCGCACCTAGGAGTCACCTTGTTGCGACTCCGCCTCTTGCCTCTCGGCCTCCCATCGCTCATGCGCTTTGCCCGTGTCCTCCGCAAAGCATCCCTCTCCCTATCCAGTTTAGATAAACATCTGTTTTGCTCCTTGTTCGCTGCACCTCGCATTCCCGTTCCTCGGCCTGAGAGCTTTAGTCTCTCGACTAACAGCTCAGATAGACCGCGGAGTACTGGCCTAAAAAGGTGCCAGTTAGTCATAACCCTCTCAGGCCTATCCACCATGGCTGCAACCGCTCTTGCTCAGGCCGCGGCCCCTGCGGCCCTGACCTCCTCGCTGTGCTCGAGCCAGCCTAAGGCGCTCTCCTCGTCCGCCTCCTTGACTGGCATCAAGGTCGTCGCTCCCACTTTCTCCAAGAGCAAGCAGGCGCGCCGCAACAAAATCATTGCTGCCGCTAACGCCAAGGCGGCCGCTGCAGTGTCCGCGGAGGCCAAGGCCGCTCCTAAGACTAGCAACCAGTATGCCATTCAGGCGTTCACCAACTGGCTGCTGCTGCAGGAGCAGGCTGGGGTGATCGACAACGAGATGACCATTGTGTTGTCTTCCATCTCCCTCGCCTGCAAGCAGATTGCTAGCCTTGTCACGCGTGCCGGTATCTCCAACCTCACTGGCGTGCAGGGCGCGCAGAACGTTCAGGGAGAGGACCAGAAGAAGCTGGACGTCGTGTCTAACGAGGTGAGCCTCCCATCCGCACCAGTATGCTTGCAGGGAGACAATGTGAAAAGCTAGTTAGGCAGAATAATAATAGAAACTGCTCGCTTTCAGGTGGCAAGATGCTAAGATTCAGTGTGCCTTTTCCCTGCCATCACCCTGACGTGCTTTTTCCCTGGCTTTTTTTTTTCTACAGCATTCCTAAATTTCTTCCTTATATCTGTCTTGATTCTATCATCGCAGGTCTTCGCTCACTGCCTGCGTGCCAGCGGCCGCACCGGGATCATTGCTTCGGAGGAGGAGGACACCCCTATTGCCGTCGAGGAGTCTTACTCCGGCAACTACATCGTCGTGTTCGACCCGCTCGATGGTTCATCCAACATCGACGCTGCTGTGTCGACTGGCTCCATCTTCGGCATCTACCGCGAGCCTGAGGGCGGGTGCCTCATCGACCTCGAGGAGGATGCCACGGTTAGTGCTCAGCCTTCGTATGTGTCACCTCGTGAACGTTTCTTCTTTACGCGGTATTTTTCACCGTTCTTTTACACCCGTTTATGCTTCGCATTGCGGGGCGCGGTACTGTTCCATCGTCATGAAGCATAGCATTGCATATTCATTTCAATGGCTGCTTCATAAATGTTTCTTATTTTCTTTTCTTTCCTGTTGAACAGCTTGACCAGATTCAAGCCACATGCGTCACCAATGTGTGCCAGCCTGGCAAGAACCTTCTCGCCGCTGGCTACTGCATGTACTCGTCGTCCACCATTCTGGTGCTCACCATCGGCAACGGCGTGTTCGGGTTCACCCTGGACCCCATGTACGGCGAGTTCGTGCTGACCCACGCCGACATTAAGATCCCCAAGTCCGGCAAGATCTACTCGTTCAACGAGGGCAACTACGACATGTGGAGCCCCCAGCTGAAGAAGTACATTGACAGCCTCAAGGTGAGATTCTCTGACCGTGTCTTCAGCGTGAGGCGTTTGGATTGGGTTGTTTGGAGTCATTTTGGGTCTTCAAGGGGATGAGTTCTTTGAGTGGTGGTTGTCCAATGTCTGAATTGCGGTTGGGATAAGGATCTGTCATAATCACGCTGCTTACTGTCAATTGGAGCTTTCCCCGTTCGTCGGCCAATGCCTCATCTCACACTACCCTGGTACGAGTCCAACAGTTGAACTATCCAATGTGGTGATTTATCTGATATAAATCAGCGGTCTCATGCATCGTCTGTCAACTCTTTCCCATTCTCGCTCATCAGGACGCCAGCTCTGGAAAGCCCTACTCGGCGCGCTACATCGGCTCCCTGGTGGGTGACTTCCACCGCACGCTGCTCTACGGAGGCATCTACGGCTACCCCCCTGACAGCAAGAACGCCAACGGCAAGCTGCGCCTGCTGTACGAGTGCGCGCCCATGAGCTTCCTGGCGGAGCAGGCTGGCGGAAAGGGCTCGGATGGTTTCCGCCGTGTGATGGACATTGAGCCCGAGCAGGTTCACCAAAGAGTGCCGCTTTTTGTGGGCAGCCCGGATGAGGTTGAGAAGCTGGAGAAGTTCTTGGCTGAGAAGTAAATAGCATGTTTTTTTTGTTGTGGGAACTGAATGATTTGGAATTAAGGGCATTTGCTCCATATTATTGGTTACAGTCATTCCAATTATTATGATGCTAGTTTTCCGGTTTTTACACGCAGCTTGGTGCCTCATTCAATGGCATGAGCTTTGACTGCCAACATTATGCCCAGATGGTCACACATCTTTCACACCCCTAGCACAGAGATGTTGCCAGGCCCAGCCAAGAGTCTAGCTTGCCAACAAGCAATATTGAGAAAACTACAGCATATAAACAAAACAAGCAAATGGCTAATGTTAGAAGGCAGAGCAAGTTCAAAGCTCAAGACACCATGCTGATGTTTTTCAAAGAACCTTCACACAAAAAACCCCTACCAGATGGACCAAGAGATGCTGCACACCAGCACGGAGTCAGCATGTCAGCACTTTTCAGCATGCCTTGCATTGCATAGCCCGTCGAAATCAGCTGGGAGTTCTGCTGCTGGTTGGGAGCGTGATGCAGATGCAGCTTACGCTGTCATCAGGGTTGTGCTTCTGTTGCCAACCAAATCCGAAGAAGCCCCTGGTTCTTTTGCAGCTCCAGCTAACCCGCCCAACCATCTCATGTGCTGCTTCCTTCAATTCCCACCATTCTCGTCAACCCGATGCTTCTGAATCCTCGTCGCCAAACACTGTGCGCCAGGCGTCGCTCAGACGGGCGAAGCAGCGGGACTGTGTGTGACCAAGCGTCCCACAAGGCTGACCAGTCCTAGCACCTGTGCGAATGACGTACGGGCAGCGAATGTCAAATGTTGTAGCCTATAGTGAGGTTTGTCTTAGGGGGTACAAAACTTAGGGTTAGCTATATGTACCCCAACCAACATCAATGCACCATCCATTCTTCATTTTGACATGGTATCAGTTAGGTTAGGATCCTGTGGGATCCCGTTCCTCCGTTCTCCGTTCGAGCCTCCCGAGCCTGATCCTAGCTCTCATTCGTCCCGGTTCCGTTGTTACCGCGCGTAGTGCCGCGCCTAGCGCCACTCCTAGCGTCGCGTCCTGCCCGCCCTTTCCCCCTCGTCGCGTCCCTTTCCCCCCGTCGCGTCGCGCCCTTTCCCCCCAGTCGAGTCGCGCCCTTTTCCCCCCGTCGCGTCGCGCTCTTTCCCCCCGTCGCGTCGCGCCCTTTCCCCCCGTCGCGTCGCGCCCTTTCCCCCCGTCCCGTCGCCCTGCCCCGTCCCGTCGCCCTGCCCCGTCCCGTCGCCCTTCCCCGTCCCGTCGCCTCTGCTCCGTCGCGTCGCCCTGCCCCGTCCCGTCGCCCTGCCCCGTCCCGTCGCCCTTCCCCGTCCCGTCGCCCTGCCCCGTCGCGTCGCCCTGCCCCGTCCCGTCGCCCTGCCCCGTCCCGTCGCCCTTCCCCGTCCCGTCGCCCTGCCCCGTCGCGTCGCCCTGCCCCGTCGCGTCGCCCTTCCCCGTCCCGTCGCCTCTGCTCCGTCGCGTCGCCCTGCCCCGTCGCGTCGCCCTGCCCCGTCGCATCGCGCCCGCCCTTTCCCCCGTCCCGTCGACCCGTCGCCCTAGCCCGTTCTTCCGCTGCGACTAAGTCCCCCCACCTGAACCCTAATTTGCCTCTTACCTCCTGCTGTTACTCGCCTGCTCGTTCGCGTTAGTTCTCGCTATGGCGACTCCGCGAGTTCTTCGTTTCGACGCTGACGGTAGACCTCTTGACTTTTCCGTCTGGCTTCTTCGCGCTCGCCGTCTGTTAGAGAGTCAGGTCCAGGGGGGCGAGACCCTCTGGTCGCACGCTACTGGTGACCTCCCCGAGCCCCCCGAGCCTGCCGCTTTAGGTCCTGCCCCTGACGATGCTGCTACGGCTCGCTTTGCCCGTCAGCGCGCTGACAGGACGGCTTGGACGTCGCGTGACGCTGCGGCCTGCATCGCACTCAGCAGCCTCCTCCCTGAGTCAGAGGAGGTCCACTTCACTCAGGTTCGCACCGCTGCTGCGTACCTCACTGCGATTAAGGCCCGCTACTCTACTCCCGCTACTGTCTCTCTTGGCCGTCTTTTCCTCCCGTTCCTGTTTCCTGATCTCGCCTCATTTGAGCGCTCTGCTGACTTGATCGCTCACCTCCGCTCGCTCGACGCTAGTTACCGCGCTGCTTGCACTGAGGCACAGCTTGCACTGCTTCCTCCCCCTATGGCGATTACTATCTATTTCATCGCCACTAGCCTCCCTGACCGCCTTGCCTCCGTTCGCGACGCGCTTCTGCTGAAGCACCCTAGTGAGCTCACCGTCGATGTCCTTGAGTCTGCACTCAAGGACGTCGAGAGCAACCTTCGCTCGGTAGCCGCTGCCTCTGGTGCTGTGCCCCCCCCACTCTTCCACGGGTGCACAGTCCCGCAGTTACCCACCTTTACTGCCTCACTTGCCACTGCCGCTACTGACGCGACTGCAGCTGCTGTTACGACTGCGTCGCGGTCCCGCGGTAGGAGTGGCAAGAAAGGCGGTTCTGGTGGTGGTAGTGGAGGTGGAGGCGGAGGTAGTGGAGGTGGCGTTGCGCCTGGCGGCGGTGGAGGTTCAGGGCCTGGAGAGGCGCCTCGTGCAGTGACTGGTGACTCCACTGCGCCTGCTAGTGGTGGCGACGCCCGAGTTCGTCAGTCGCCTCCTGTACTTCCTGCCCCGGTTGGTGGAGCAGCGGCGTGGTACCAGGCTCAGCGTCAGCAGCAGCTTCTGCAGCACCAGCAGCCCCTCTCCTCCCAGCAGCCTCAGCAGCAGCAGCGGCAGCAGCTGGCTCCAGGGTCGGGGCTGCGTCAGACCCAGCGCGGTGCTGCTTACACTCCCTGCACCTACCAGGTTCTGACAGGCACTCGTCGTGGCCACCCTTGTGGCCGGTTTCACCCCCCTGGTCAGTGCTTTGCTCAGCTCACTGACACGGTTCGTTTGGTCTACGGGGTTGGTGCTCCTGCCCCTGACTGGCTGCCTCTTGTTCAGCGCTACGGCTCCGCTCTGTGGGGCATGTCTGCTGAGCAGTTAGTTGATCTCATTGGTACTCCCCATGCTATGTATGCTGTTGTTGACTCTAGTGTTTCTGACTCTGCTTACTCTGGTGTTGTTAGCTTAGGTGCTAGCCTTGCTCAGTTGCCTGTTGCTAGTGTAGGTTCTTGTGTAGACTCTAGTCCAGCGGCTACCTCAGAGGACGGTTCGCTGTCGTTCACGCTGGACTCTGGAGCCTCTCACTGCTTCTTTCGTGACAGCACGACACTTACGCCTCTTCCTGCGCCTGTTTCTGTGGCGCTGGCTGATCCCACTTCGGGACCAGTCACTGCGCGTCACACTACCACCTTGCCGTGTCCGGCTGCTCCTTCTGGGTCTCTCACTGGGTTTCACGTCCCCTCGTTCTCCCGGAACTTGGTGGGCGTGCGACCCCTCGTGAGTCAGCACGTGGGTGTGTGGTTTGAGCCTTCTGGAGAGACTGCGGTGTGTGTTGACGGGGACTCTTACCAGCCCCTCGCCACTTTTGCTGCTGAGCCGGGCTCCGGTCTCTACACTCTTCACACTGGCCCGCGCGCTCAGCAGCGGCAGCAGCAGCCGCAGCCGCAGCCACAGCGGCCGCCGTCGCAGCAGCCACTCCTCCCAGTTCCTGTCCCTCCCCCTAGTCTCCTCCCTGCGTCTCACCAGGTGGTTCCGTCCCCTCAGGTTGTCGCGTCCAGTCCAGTCGCTGCGTCTTGCTCCTGTCGGTCGCTTGCCCACCCCACCGTTCTGTGGCACCACCGGATGGGACACCCTTCTCTTCCACGTCTGCGTGCTATGTCTAGTCAGCGTCTGGTCTTAGGTCTCCCGCGTGTCTTGCCGTCGCTGCCGCCGTCTCTTGCACCACCGTGCGGTCCTTGCGTCGAGGGTAGGCTGCGTGCCACCCCTCACTCCTCCTCCCTTCGTCCGGCCACCGAGCCTTTTGAGACGCTGCACTTGGACGTCTGGGGCCCCTCTCCTCGCCCTGGCCCTGAGCGTGAGCGTTTCTTTTTGGTGGTCGTTGACGACTACTCCCGCTACACCACAGTGTTCCCCCTGGCGAGGAAGTCTGAGGTGACTTCTACGCTGATCAGGTGGTTGCTTACCACCCAGGACACTCGTGGTCGTCGTGTCAGCTGTCTCCACTCCGACCGCGGGGGCGAGTTTCGCTCCGGCATTCTCGCTGGATTCTGTCGCGAACAGGGCATTCGTCAGTCCTGGACGCTTCCGGAGTCCCCACAGCAGAATGGGGTTGCTGAGCGTCGCATAGGCCTGGTCATGGAGATTGCCCGCACCTCCTTGACTCACGCCCGTGCCCCCCATTTCCTGTGGCCATACGCAGTCAGGTACGCCGCGCACCAGCTGAACCTCTGGCCACGTGTCTCTCGGCCGGAGGCTTCACCGACCAGTCTTTGGACAGGGTCCCCTGGTGTCGCGTCGAGGTTTCGTGTCTGGGGGTGCTTGGCTCTTGTCCGCGACACCTCCGCGGACAAGCTCTCGCCTCGCGCCGTTCCTTGTGTCTTCCTTGGTTTCCCTGAGGACTCCTCTGACTTCACCTTTTACCACCCTCCCTCTCACCGGTTCTTTGACTCCCGTGACGTCCGTTTCGAGGAGTCCACCCCGTACTACGTCAGGTACCCCAGTCGAGGTCTCCCGGTTCCTCCTCCCCCCCTCTTCCTGACAGCCGCTCCCCCGCCTGCTCCCCCGGTACAGCCTCCCCCCCCTGGTCCAGCCCCGTCTGGTGTGTCTCAGGCTAGCCCTCCCCCTTCGGTAGCCCCCCCTGTACAGCCTCCCTCCCCACAGTCTTCCTCACCGCCTCCTGTAGGTGCTCCCTCTCGGGAGGTTGGTCCTGCGACTGTCCCTGTACAGGTCTCTGGTTCTGGGGGTGCTGGAGTTGGAGCTGAGCCGCGGGTTGCAGAGGACTCTTCTCCTCCGGGGGCTGGTACTGGTCGTGCGGAGTCTGGGGGTGCTGGTGCTGCGTCTGGGGGTGAGGGTGTTCCTTCGGTTTCTGGAGAGCCTGGGTCTGGAGCTGGTGTTGGTGCTGCCTCTGGGGGTGGTGTGCTTGGTGCTTCGGAGGTCGACTCTGGGGCTGCCGCTGCCCCGGACACTACTCCTTCCCCCCACCCCTACCCGACCAGGTTCCAGGCTCGTGTTCGTCGTGCTCGTGAGGAGCAGCTGGAGTTGGAGAGAGAGGAGAGAGAGTTGCAGCGGCTCGAGGAGCAGGAGCGACAGCAGCAGGAGCAGCAGCAGGAGCAGCAGCAGGGGCAGCAGCCGCTGGAGCAGCAGCAGCCGCAGCAGCCGCAGCAGCCGCAGCAGCAGCAGCTGCCGTCTCCTCCTCCTGTCTCGGGTCTTCGGACCCTTGGTCTCCCGTCTCCCTCTCCTTCCTCCTCCCCCTCTCCTCCCGTCTCTGGTCCTCCGCTTCCTCCTCCTGACCCCTCTCCCGCTGTTTTCCCTCGTTCTCAGTCTTCGTTGTCCCCTCCTCCTTCTCAGACTTGGGCCTCTCGTCGCTCCCCTCGTGCTCGTCCCTCGTCTCCTGTTCCCTTCACTGACCTTCGTACTGCCTTACTTCGTTCTAGTCCACCTCGTCCGTCTCCGTCTGTGCTTCCGTCTCCTCCTGAGTCGGCTCTCACTGCGTCGCTCCCTACTCCTGTCACTGACTACTACCGCACGTACCGTCCTGTTCTCTCTCGTGTTCTCGCCTCTCTTGTTACCCACCCTCGTGCCTCTGTGTCCTCTGTGTCCGCTCTTACTGCCGCAGTCACTGAGTTTGCCTCTACCCGCCGCCTTGACTTCGCCACCGCTCTTGTGGCTGCTCCTCCTTCCAGTCCTCTGGCCGTCGGGGGTGTGTCTGCCCTTGGCTGTGACGCCCTAGAGGACAGGCAGTTTGAGCTAGAGTTCCTGGCGGTCGCTTCCCCTCATCTCTGTGCCATGCTCCTCGCCCCTGAGGGTGACCCCGACGCCCTTGACATTCCGACTCCTCGCACTTACGCTGAGGCAGTGTCAGAGCCTTGGGCCTCTCAGTGGAGAGCTGCCATGGACGCAGAGATGGCCTCCTACAGATCCACAGGCACCTACGTCGATGAGGTTCCCCCTCCGGGGGCGAACGTAGTCGACGGCATGTGGATCTACAGGGTGAAGCGGCCACCGGGATCTCCTCCGGTCTTCAAGGCGCGCTACGTGGCTAGAGGTTTCAGTCAGCGCGAGGGAGTTGACTTCTTTCAGACCTTCGCGCCCACCCCGAAGATGACCACTCTTCGGG
Organism: Closterium sp. Yama58-4; assembly: GCA_947470075.1. NCBI lineage: Eukaryota > Viridiplantae > Streptophyta > Zygnematophyceae > Desmidiales > Closteriaceae > Closterium > Closterium sp. Yama58-4. The sequence goes on along the minus strand of CANIUD010000292.1, from coordinate 368,002 downwards.
TGTTACTACACGTAGCAGCACAGAGAGACTACGAGTTACACTCTCTCGACTTCTCTACTGCTTTCCTTCAGGGCAGTCTTCACGAGGAGGTCTGGTTGCGTCGTCCCTCTGCCTTCACTGGCTCTTTCCCTCCTGGGACCCAGTGGAGGCTGAGGCGACCGGTTTACGGTCTTCGTCAGGCTCCTCGTGAGTGGCACGACACCCTGCGTTCTACCCTGTCTGACCTTGGGTTCCAGCCGTCTTCTGCTGACCCGTCGCTGTTCGTTCGTCGTGGCACCACACCTTTCTTTGTTCTGGTCTACGTTGACGACCTTGTTTTCGCCACCCCTGACAGGGTTGCTTTGGCACACGTGAAGTCCGAACTGCAGAAGAGACACACCTGCACTGATCTTGGTGAGCTGCGCCACTACCTTGGCCTGCAGATCACTAGGGACAGAGCTGCTCGCACCATTACACTTTCACAGTCGCACATGGTGCAGCAGGTCCTTCAGCGGTTCGGGCTTCAGCACTCCACAGTACAGCGCACACCTCTTGCTGTTGACCACAGACTCACTGGACCCTTTCCTGACGAGCCGTTCGAGCCTAGTGGTCCCTACGCAGAGCTTGTGGGTTGCCTCATGTACCTGATGACTTGTACTCGCCCGGACCTCGCCTTCCCTCTCAGCGTTCTTGCGCGCTTTGTTGCGCCAGGGAGACACCGTCCTGTTCACTGGACAGCAGCTGTGAGGGTGGCGAAGTACCTAGCGACGACGTCAGGCGTGGGGCTAGTTCTTGGAGGGCAGCAGTCTGTCGTACTTACTGGTCACTGTGACTCCTCTTACGCTGACGACGCTGAGACTCACAGGTCTACTCAGGGGTACTGTTTCAGCCTGGGTTCTGGAGCTGTTTCCTGGCGGTCCACGCGCTCCTCTTCGGTCTCGACCTCTACAGCTGAGGCTGAGATCTACGCTGGTGCCATGGCGGCACAGGAGCTGCGTTGGTTGACCTTCTTGCTCACCGACCTTGGTGAGCGGCCGAGCTCTGCACCGACCTTGTTTACTGACAACAAGGCGTCTATTCTCCTTTGTCGAGAGCCACGACTGGAGAGCAGAGTGAAGCACATTCACGTCAGGTACTTTCTTCTGCGAGAGTTGCAGAGGCGTGGACAGGCTCGCTTTGAGTTTGTGGAGTCCGAGGCCAACACTGCAGACATCTTCACCAAGGCGCTTCCGCCTTGTGACCACCAGAGGTGCTGTGTGCAGTTAGGCCTTGTTGACACTGGTTCTCGTGTTGCTTAGACTTGAGTGTACTGTTTACTTTGCTTTCTATATATCTCTGTTACTTCTTGGACTGGCCTTGTGGCCACTGTTGTTTGTGCTCAGACTGTGTGGTGACGTTGTGATCCACCCTGAGCTTTGTTTCTTGGACTGGTCTTGTGACCGTACTCGTTTGGTTCTGCTAGACACCCCTCACTTAGGCTATGGGGGTGTGTCAAATGTTGTAGCCTATAGTGAGGTTTGTCTTAGGGGGTACAAAACTTAGGGTTAGCTATATGTACCCCAACCAACATCAATGCACCATCCATTCTTCATTTTGACAGCGAACTGTACGGGTAGACCTGCTACACTGAGCGTACCACTCCTGGAGCTGCCGAGGCGTAAGTGGCTCGCGTGGACGCCCCTGCAGCTGCAGCTGGCCACTGCTAGACGCTCCCAACTGACCAGCCCCAGGGCGACAGCTACGACGGCTACCGCGACAACCCCAGCTAGTATACCACTCACTAAGCTGCTGGGGCGTGAGAGGCTCGCGTGAACGTCGCTGGAGCTGCATCTGGCCACCTGCCAGTAGCAGTAGCAGCAGTAGCAGCGCGGGCAGGGCAGGCGTGGCAGGCAGGTAGGCAAGCAGGCAGGCAGGCAGGCAGGCAGGAAGGCAGGCAGGCAGACAGGCAGACAGACAGGCAGGCCGGCAGGCAGGCAGTCAGGCCGGTAGGCAGGCAGGCAGGCGCGCAGGCAGGCAGGCAGGCCGGCAGGCAGGCAGCCAGGCAGGCAGGCAGGCAGGCAGACAGGCAGGCCGTCAGGCAGGCAGGCAGTCGCTCACCAAAGGCTGGGAGAGCAGGCGCTCACCGGGCGAGCAGGGCCGGCGCTCGACAGCGGCGACGTCGGGGCCGCAACACCGGCTGCAGAGCAGGGCCGAAGCAGCTGCAGGGCGGGGCCGCTTCAGCGGCAGGTCGGGGCCGTGGCAGCTGCAGGGCGGGGCCGCATCAGCGGCAGGTCGGGGCCGTGGCAGCTGCAGGGCGGGGCCGCATCAGCGGCAGGTCGGGGCCGAGGCAGAGGGCCGCGCGCGGCTCGGCGCGGGCTGCGCTGACAGCGCGCTAAGCTGATGCAGGCCGCGCGCGGCCGCGCTAGGCAGTAGCGGGCCGCGCGCGGCTCGGCGCGGGCTGTTGCGGGCCGCGCGCGGGCCGTGCGAGGCAGTAGCAGGCCGCGCGCGGCTCGGCGCGGGCTGCTGCGGGCCGCGCGCGGGCCTCGCGAGGCCGTAGCAGGCCGCGCGCGGCTCGACGCGGGCTGCGTGGGCTCGGCGCGGGCTGCGCGCGGCAGCTGCGAGCTGCGCGCGGCTCGGTGCGGGCTGCGCGCGGCTGCAGCGGGCTGCGCGCGGGTCGGTGCGGGCTGCGCGCGGCTGCAGCGGGCTGCGCGCGGCTCGGTGCGGGCTGCGCGCGGCTGCAGCGGGCTGCGCGCGACTCGGTGCGGGCAGCGCGCGGCAGCAGTGTGCTTAACGGTCTGCAGGGGCAGCGCGCTGGCCTAGGGCAGCAGGAGGCAGCGCATGTGCAGCACGTCACAAGGCAAGGCAAGGCAGGCAGGTACGTGGGGTAGCGCGGTAACCGCAGCGGTAGGTGGGCCCGAAAAAAACGGTCCTACGGACCTTAGTGCTCTGAAACCATGTTAGAATCTAGCAGCAGGAATGAGTGAACTAACAGGATGCAGGAGTACAAGTAGTAAACCCTAATTGGGTTGTACCCCATATGGGCTACCCCACTACAGCCTAAACAATATGCAACACATATAGTTTGACAAATCCTGATGTACAAGCACAGTAGTTTCCCCCAGTGCACGATGCTGTTGACGCTGGAAAATCGGTCGACCAGCGATTTAGCTACCGGCCATCACTGGTGTCGTCGGTAGCTCAATTTAGCATGCCCTGCCCTGCAGTGCCAGACTGTGCCCTGCCATACAGTGCTGTGCCAAGCAGAGAGTCCCAGGGTTTCTTAGAGAAGCTTCTCCGATGCTTCCTTGCAGTGCACACCGAGCTTGGCCAGTGCAACCAGAGCTGGGCACACAGTGATGGGTAGACAGGCATGGGGGCAGACGCATAGAGTGGTGTGGGGAGAGGAGATAATAATAAATGAGAGAAGATGAGAAGATGAGAAGAGAGAATGAGTTAGGAGAACAGGGAGAGTGGTGAGAGCATGGTGACGGTTTACGGGGTGAAGGATATGTGAGGAGAGGCAGAAGGAGGAAGTGCTAGAGACCAGGCAGAGGCAGGGGAAGAGGGAGAATAAGAAAAGCCCAATATAGACAGGGCGCACGCATGGGCTCACAGGGTGCATGCATGGGCGCACAGGGTGCATGCATGGGCTCACAGGGTGCATGCATGGGCTCACAGGGTGCATGCATGGGCTCACAGGGTGCATGCATGGGCGCACAGGGTGCATGCATGGGCTCACAGGGTGCATGCATGGGCGCACAGGGTGCATGCATGGGCTCATCCTAGACCTTAAAGCCTAAGCCTGAAAACCAGAATGGATGGATGCGCTCACAGGGTGCATAGATGTCGCTGGTGACAGGCCTGAGAACGCCACGCTGCTGTACCTTGCCTAGTTTTGAGGCGCCTCAAAACAAAACTAGTTTTGAGGCGCCTCAAAACTAAAAAACCAGAATGGATGGATGAGCTCACAGGGTGCATAGATGTCGCTGGTGACAGGCCTGAGAACTCCATGCTGCTGCACCTTGCCTTGCAGGAGAAGCTGCGTTGGGGGAAACAGGGGAGAAGAGGGACATGCAAGGGGAAAGGAGTGTGTGCATGTGGGAGCGGTCACAATGGTGCCGAGAGCTGGGAGCATGCCAACAGTGAAGGGCGTGCGTGTGTGCGTGCGTTTGCGTGCGTGCGTTCGCGTGCGCGTGCGTGCGTGCAGTTGTGTAATTGTGCGTGCATGTTCACAATGGCGACGAGAGCTGCGGGCATGCCAACTTTGCAGGCCTTAGCGGACATGCTCGCCCCCAGAAGCTACAGAAGTGCGTGCTGTCAAGGTGAGTGCATCTGCCTGCTAGTTTGAGCATGTGTGCATGCACGCATGCATGTGGGAGTGCTCAGAATGGCGCCGGGTGTTTTTGAGAATTCTCAAAAACACCCTGCAGCATCAGTGCTCAGAATGGCGCCGAGAGCAGCGGGCAGGCCGACAGGGCGGGCCATGGCAGACACGCCACCACACGCCATAGGAGTGTCATCTCACCGTGAGTGAGTGCTTTTGCCTGCTAAAATGTGTCTGTGTGCATGCACACATGCATGCACGTGCGCGCACTCACAATGGCGCCGAGGGCAGCGGGCAGGCCGACAGTGCGGGCCATGGCAGACACGCCCCCAGACGCCACCTCCCCAAACGCCAGCAGCGTGGCTGAGTGCTTCTCCTTGGCCCGCCCGTCAGGGAACGAGGCCTCCAGCTCGTGATGCAGCAACACCATGTCCTGGCGGAGGGGGGAGAAGGTGAGGGAGAGGGGGTGGGGGTTTGGGAGTGTAACGGCAATTCAGGAATCTCAGCCCGTCGGGGAATGATGCCTCAAGATCGTGATGCAGCAGCACCATGTCCTGGCGGAGGGTGGAGTGGTAGGGGAGGGAGAGGGGGGGGGTTGGGGATTTGGGAGTGTTAAGGCAATTCAGGAATCTCAGCCCGTCGGGGAATGATGCCTCAAGATCGTGATGCAGCAGCACCATGTCCTGGCGGAGGGGGGAGTGGTAGGGGAGGGAGAGGGGGGGGGTTGGGGATTTGGGAGTGTTAAGGCAATTCAGGAATCTCATCCCGTCGGGGAATGATGCCTCTAGCTCATGATGCAGCAGCACCATGTCCTGGCGGGGAGGGAGTGGTAGGGGAGATGGGGTGGGACGTATGGGAAGGAAGGATGGGAGTTGTGGGGTGAGACAACTCACAGCTATTCTCAATGTCTGCATGCTTGCCCTCTCGCTGGCTGGCTAGCTGGAGCATTCTTCACAAGAAGTGTATTTAATATGATTGATTTGCTTGATATACTGATCCTCTATCTAACCAGCGTTCATCCAACCCTCACCCTCTGTCTCCCCACCACTCACCCTCCATCTCCCCACCACTCACCCTCTCACTGGGACCGAACTTCATCCTCTCCTCCATGCGATGGCACAGCCTTTGAGACTTAGCCTTTGAGACTTAGCCTTTGAGACTTAGCCTTTGAGACTTAGCCTTTGAGACTTAGCCTTTGAGACTTAGCCTTTGAGACTTAGCCTTTGAGACTTAGCCTTTGAGACTTAGCCTTTGAGACTTAGCCTTTGAGACTTAGCCTTTGAGACTTAGCCTTTGAGACTTAGCCTTTGAGACTTAGCCTTTGAGACTTAGCCTTTGAGACTTAGCCTTTGAGACTTAGCCTTTGAGACTTAGCCTTTGAGACTTAGCCTTTGAGACTTAGCCTTTGAGACTTAGCCTTTGAGGCGCCTTAAATGATGAAGGCGATTGCAGCACTCACCTTCTCACTGGGACCGAACTTCATCCTCTCCTCCATGCGGTGGCACAGCAGGTCAAAGCAGCTGCTCGTGCCATCTGGCACATCCTCATTGGCCGCCAGGCCCAGCCAGCTGCAAGCAAGCGAGAGCGACCGAAGGATAAGTTACGTTTTTTATTCAAGATAAATTATACAAATGGATAGCAGCGACTGATATAGATTGCATATATATATATATATATATATATATATACATATATATATAATCCTTACGGGGCTTCATGAGCCACCAAGCCCACAGCACAGCACGCGTAAAATCCCACATCTATGTCTACCACCACCCCACTTCACCGCACCCCACAGCACCGCACAGAACACCACCACTGACCTCACAGCATTGACAATGCGAGGCGCGTCCTTCCCAAGCCCAAGCTCCTCAAGCCTTTTCTGCACCGCCAGCAGCACCGCCGGCACCGCGTCCGCACTCCCAACACCCTCCTCCACCACCAACCTCTCCGCTCAGCATGCATTAAAATTCACGTTCATCCAGGTCCCTACCATCACCATCACACCCCACACCGCACCCCAACACATGCAACCGCACCTCACAAAATCCCCAGCACCAGACCGCACAACACTACCACTGACCTGACAGCATTCACGATGCGAGCAGCATCCTTCACCAACCCCAGCTCCTCGAGCCTTGTCTGCACCGCCAGCAGCACCGCCGGCACCGCGTCCGCACTCCCAACATCCTCCTCCACCACCAACCTCTCAGCCGCCGCAGCAGCCGCAACACACAATACCACCACCACTGACCTCACGGCGTTCACACTGCGAGGCTTCATGAGCCATCAACCGCACAGCATGCTTCAAAACCGACATCCCACCGCAAACAGCACCCCACAAAACCCCCCAGCACCACACCTCACAACACCACCACACCACTGACCTCACGGCGTTCACGATGCGAGCAGCATCCTTCCCAAGCCCGAGCTCGTCAAGCCTTTTCTGCACCGCCAGCAGCACCGCTGGCACCGCGCCCGCACTCCCAACACCCTCCTCCACCACCAACCTCTCCGCATCCGCAGCAGCCGCAGCGGGATCAGCAGCCCCCGCAGTGGTAACCAGCGCGTGCAGGAAGGACGCGTAGGTGGGGTAAGGGGGGAGGGGCGCGTCGTCGTCGTCGCGCGGAGCCTCGGTGGTGACCGGTGCGGTGGGGTCGGATTCGGCTTGGATTGCGGCGGCCGCGGCGCGGGGGATGGAGAGGAGAGGGTGCGGGTCCTGGTTGAAGAGGCCGAGGGACGCCAGGCCCGCCATTATGGAGGAGAAACCTGTGTGGCGAAGAATCGGGGGGGTGGGGGAGAAAGGGGTTTGAGGGAAGGGGTGAGGGGAGGGTGAGAGGGCATTCCCAGTGAGAGGAGCGGGTGCGGGTCCTGGTTGAAGAGGCCGACGGACGCCAGGCCCGCCATTATGGAGGAGAAACCTGTGTGGGTGAGGGAGGGTGCGGGGAGAATGAGAGGGAACTCCATGTGAGAGGAGCGGGCCGAGCGCTGCCAGGCCCGCCATTATGGAGGAGAAACCTGCGTAGGTGAAGGGGAGAAGTGGGAGGAGGGGTGAGATGATCAGAAGAAAAAACACGGCATTCCTCACCTTCATAGCGCAGAGTCCCCCGGAACATGGTCTCTGCAGTGACCGCCGCAGCGGCAGCAACAGGATCAGCAGCAGCAGCCTCCGTGAATTTAGAGCCTATTTCGAATCTCACAATCATAGCGCAGAGTCCCCTTTTCCCTCAATAGCACCCCACTCTCCTCACCTTCATAGCGCAGCGTTCCCCGGAACATGGTTTCCGCGGTTACCGCCGCAGCAGCAGCAGCGGGATCAGCGGCAGCAGCAACAGTGCGATCCGGGCTGCTGAGCCCGTAGTAGTCGGCATAGCCGAGGGAGTCGCGGTTGGGCAGCACCTCGAGCGCAAATGCAGGGAAGTGCGGCAGACGGAGGGCCTGGGCTGACGAGAACAGGTCCTCTCCTGGTGTGTGGGGTGGGTGAGATGAAGGTGGGGGATGGGAGGGGGGCAAGGGGAGAGGAAGAAGGGGAGGGACGAGGGGGAACGGGAGGGAAGAGGTGGAAGTGGAGTGGAGAGGGGAAAGGGAGGGAAGTGGGGACTTTGGAGCTGCTGAGCCCATAGTTGTTGGCATAGCCGAGGGAGTCGCGGTTGGGCAGCACCTCGAGCGCAAAGGCAGGGAAGTGCGGCAGACAGAGGGCCTGGGCCGATGAGAAGAGGTCCTCTCCTGTGAGAAGGAGGGGGGGGGGGGGGGAGGGGGGAGGGAAGGAAGATGGGTTGGGGGGGAGGGGAGGGGAGGAATGACGGCGAGTAGACATCTCAGACTAGCTTAAAACCCAGTCAGGCCTTAGTTGGGCTGAGTTCAGAAGCAACACACACTCTCAACCCACGTGCACGGCACGGTGCACCCCACACCACACCCACGTACCCAAGACGGCAACAAACGCGCCGTCCTTCTTGTACATGGCAGATTTTCGCCCCGTTAGCTGTGCTCCACGCGAGTTCCAGCCGAGCTTGTATGCCAAGGAGTTGTTGGCAGCACCCCACACTCACGCGAGACAAATACCCCACACAAGACATCCAACACATGCCAAATATACGCACCCTTAACGGCAACAAGCGCGCCGTCCTTCTTGTACACAGTGGAGTTCCGCCCTGCCAGCAGCGCCCCACGCGGGTTCCAGCTGAAATTGTAGGCCAGGGGGTTGTCGGCAGCACCCCACCCCACAGTCACACAAGACACATGCAACCCACGTGCACCCGGCACTCACACCAGACGCACTCTCCAATCGCACGTACCCTTAACAGCAACAAGGGCACCATCCTTCTTGTACACAGCGGAGTTCCTCCCTGCCAGCAGCGCCCCACGCGGGTTCCAGCTGAACTTGTAGGCCAGGGGGTTGTCAGCAGCACCGGGGGCGGGCAGGCCGCCACAGAGAGAGACAAAGGACGTGATGGTTCCTCCGTCCGCTTCGATGCGCTGCTTCATGTCCATCGCTAGCATGTGGTCTGGTGGGGGGGAAGGGGTGAGGGGAGAGGGGCAGCGGGCAGCACAGCACAACGGGTGAATGAGCACAGCACAGCACAATGAGGCTGATGGTTCCGTCGTCCGCCTCTATGCGCTGCTTTTTGTCCATTGCCAGCATGTGGTCTGGTGGGAGAAGTGGTGGAAGAGGGGGATTATCAGAGGCACGAAAGTGTGTTGGGAATGTATAGATGTGCTGCTTCATGTCCCCAACATGTGGTCAGCATGTGGTCTGGGCTCAGGGAAGGAGGTAAGGGGAGTGGGGAGAGGGGAAGGAAGGTCAGGCTCGGACTAGTCTCGATGGATACTCGTGCATGGAAGACGGGAGTGACACAGGTAGCGAGCGACGGGAGAACACAGTTAGCAACAGGGTGAGGTGTGTACGGGGAGCATGGAGCATGGAGCATGTAGAATACGGGCCACAACGGCCATAGGGGACAGTGGGACAGAACGCAACACAGGCATAGTGCAAAGGAGACAGACCAGAGCACAGAGCACAGAGCAATTACTAGGCCCCCATTCTCCCTTTTTTTCTCACCAGCCCCATTTCACACAGCACCGTGTGATCCCACTCGCCTTGGAAAGCGCGTGAGTCGACTCAAGAACACGTCACACGCTACAGCCCAGACCTAACCCCCCTGTGCCTCACTCACCAATGCCCGGGTCCAGCCCCATTTCACAGAGCACCGTAATCCCGCTCGCCTTGGCTGGCTGGTGAGTCGACTCAAAAACACATCACACGCTACAGCCCAGACCTCCCCCCCGTTGCCTCTCTCACCAATGCCCGGGTCCAGCCCCATTTCACAGAGCACCGTAATCCCGCTCGCCTTGGCTGGCTCGTCCAGTTGCGCCATCTGTGGGCTCACATACGACGCCGTCACCAGGTGCTTGCTCGCCTGAATGCAGGTGGGAAAAGGGGCACGGAGAGGCCAAGCAAAGAGCAATAAGGCAGTGGGGATGCCTTGGCTGGTTCGTCCAGTTGCGCCATCTGTGCGCTCACATACGATGCCGTCACCAGGTGCTTGCTCGCCTGGGGGGGAAAGGGGGAAGGAGAGGCGGTGAGAAAGGGAGGGGGGAGAAACGTGGGAGCTGGAGCGGGGCAAGAGCGCACTCGTCCAGCTGCGCCATCTGTGCGCTCATGTATGACGCCGTCACCAGATGCTTGCTCGCCTGGGGAGAGGGGGAAAGGGAAGCAAGAAGAGGGGGAGCGGGGGAAAAGAGGGGATGGGGGAGTGCGGTCGTCCAGCTGCGCCATCTGTGCGCTCATGTACGATGCCGTCACCAGATGCCAATGCTTGCGTGAAGGTATGTATGCTCGCCTGGCCAGGGGAGGTGGGGGGAGAGAGATGACAAGCAGAGCAGAGAGCAATAAGGCATTGGGGATGGCTTAACAAACGACGCTGCATACCGCCATCTGCATCGTACACTGCGCTCGCTCACAAACGACGCTGTCACCAGGTGCTTGCATGCCTGAGCAGGGTAGGGGTGGAATGACAAGAGCTCGACACATGAGGTCAATCTAACCTCGGCTGGAAAATGTTAAAGGAGAAGGGGAGGATTGATGAGTAAGAAGAAGGGGCAAGGAAGTAGTGCGAGTTCAAATGCGAGAGAGAGTGCTAGATTGAGCATACATACCTTCACGCAAGCATTGGCGACCGTGATGTGGCACACAGGTGCCATATGAGTTGACCCAAAGGTAATCAGTGCAAGAGCGAAGGAGCAAGAGCGTACACACCTTCACACAAGCATTGGCGACCGTGATGTGGCACGCAGGCGGCAGCATGCTGATTACTACATCAGCCTGAGAGGGGCAGGAGGGGAGGGGAAGCAACACGTGCAAGCAAAGCGCACGCAGGCATGAAGAGATAGACAAATAAAGGTGCAAAGCGTTGGCAGAGCGTGGATAAAGCGTTGGCGAAGCAATAGCAAAGCCTCTGCCTCCTCACCAACCCCCTGACTGACTATTCCTATCCACCCTCGCCTCACCTGTGCAACGGCAGCGTCAAGCTTGGCAGTGTCACTGATATCCAGCTCCATAGGGTGTGTGTGCTCGAAGCCCTCCACTGCCTGGTGGTGTGGTGTGCGGTGCGGTGCGGTGAGGTAGGGTGGAAAGTGTTGAGGTAGGGTGAGGCATTGTGAGTGCACTATGCAGCATGGAGTGTGTGTGCATGTGTGTCCAAACCAGTACATGCATGCGTACATACATCGTACATGCGCGCGCGCGCACTCACACACACACACATTTGAACGAGTGCATTTCAACAGATACCCTCCAACCCCTCACCTTCACTGCCTCTTCCAGGAACATGGACGCCACAGACACATGCAAGCAAACATGCACACACGGACACGTGCATGTCAACAGATCACCCCCTCCCCACCATCACCTGCCCTCCCACCACTCACCTTCACTGCCTCTTCCAGGAACATGGACGCCACAGTCACAGACATGCTCACAGATACGAATACATACATACATCCATGCATCCCTCCATATAGCCCTCACCTTCACAGCCTCTTCCAGGAACATGGACGCCACAGTCACAGACATGCTCACAGATACGAATACATACATACATCCATGCATCCCTCCATATAGCCCTCACCTTCACAGCCTCTTCCAGGAACATGGACGCCACAGTCACATGCAGCGCCTCATGCCGCTTCTCCCCTTCGCCCACCTCCTCCTCCCCCCACCACCTCTCCCCATCCCCAAACCGCACCAGCGTATCAATCACCGGTACCACCATCCTCCCCGCACCAAGAACCAGCACCCTCCACTTATACTCCACCTCCTTCCCCTCCTCCACCCCCACCCCCAAACCCACCCCCTCCTCCACCTCTCCCTTCGCCCCACCCGCCTCAGCAGCAGCAGCAGCAGCAGCAGCAGCAGCAGCAGCAGCAGCAGCCGCGGATTTAGCTTCCTCCTTGGCAAGAGCAGCGGCAGCGGCGGCTTTAACAGCAGCGAGGGTGTCAGCGGAAATGGCGCGGGGGCTGTTGGTGTGCGAGTCGAGGGGGTTCTCCGGCACGTGCCCCTCCGCCTTCTGCGCTATCTCCGCCAGCGCGTTCACTATCCCTGCCAGCTGCTCTTCTGAGGTAGCGGAAACCTGGATTGGGAGAGAGGCAGGGAGAGGGCAGGAATGAGGAATGAAGAGTGGTGAAGTGCGGTGAACGAGGGAGTTCTGTTCTCAGGCACGTGCCCCTCCGCCTTCTGCGCTATCTCCGCCAGCGCGTTCACAATCCCTGCTAGCTGCTCCTCTGATGTGGCTGACACCTGGAGGGTAGATTAGAACAGTGGACGGGAGGAATGCGTGGGGAGGTGAAGGCGAGGAAGGGGGGAGGGCGTGAGGGGCACGATTGTGTTGCCAACAAGCACGTTCAGTAAAGCAGAACAGGCCATACGTGAACCTTCCCCCTCTCTCCTCCACACTTCCCCATGATCAAATCGTCAGACCCCTCTGCACCTATCCTCACCTGGATCTGTACACCCCCTCCACTCCCTCCCTCCCCCAACCACCCGCCCTTCCTCTCTCTCCCCCCACTAACGCACACCATCCTCAAATCCTTTCCACCCATCCGCACCTGGATCTCAGCAAAGGAGCTGGAGTCGCCAGACTGGCCCACGAGGCACGTATGAACCTTTCTCCACCTCCTTCTCTCCCGCCATACCCCCCACCACCACAACAGAGCCATCTCAAACCCCTCTGCACCCATCTTCACCACACCTGGATCTCGGCAAAGGAGCTGGAGTCAACGGACTGGCCGACGAGGCACGTGGCGAGCTGGAAGGTGCCGCCCGCCCTCTCTATCACGTCCAACGCGCGCCGAGGTGCTTGTTCCTCCTTGAGAATCCCCCATCTTCGACCGTCAAACCGTACCACAAGTATAGAGGAACGAGTGAACCCCCCACCTTCCTTCCACCATCAAACCCCTCCGCACCGCTCCCCACCGACTGCTCCCTAAGGCACACGTAAACCTCCTCCTTCTCTCTTTGGTTTCACCCCTCCCCCGTTCAGTCTGACCGCTCTCCACCGCTCTCCACCGTTCCTCACCTGGATCTCGGCAAAGGAGCTGGAGTCAACGGACTGGCCGACGAGGCACGTGGCGAGCTGGAAGGTGCCGCCCGCCCTCTCTATCACGTCCAACGCGTCGTTGATCAGAAACCGGTCAAACAGGTGCCCGTTCAGGGACACCTGCGGCGGTGGAGTGCGGTGAAGTGTGGTGCGGGGTGCGTGGAACGGGGTGGTGTGCGGTGGGATGGGAGGGGAGGAGAGGAGAGCAGAGGGGGAAAGGAGAGGACAGGGGAAGAAGAGGAGCGGAGAGGAGTGGAGGAGCGGAGGGGAGGGGAGTGTAGGAGAGGAGGGGGAAAGGAGGAGGGAAAGGGAGAGGAGAGGAGGAAAGGAAGAGAGGACGTGCAATTATAGTGACGAGTGCGCATCCCTCTCCTGACGAACACGAGAGACACAGCCACTCGCTGGCAATGGTTGGGAACTGTTGAGGATTGTTGGGAATTGTTGAAAAGCGTTGCAGACTCCGACCTGCAAGAGCCTGTTTTAGTCTTGCTCTGAGACGTCTCAATCACACACGAGAATGCGGTCAAAACACACAAACAAACATGAGCTTGGAGGGTTGACTTGCAGCACCCAAGGTGGGAAAGGAGGAGATGTAAGAGAGAGCGGAGGAAGAGTGAGAGGAGAGCCGAGAGGGTGTGAGAAAGAGGAGGAGGAGGAGGAGGGGGAGGAGGAGATGAGAGTGAGCAGGTTGGGTGCTGCAGTGGGTGTCCCTTCCCTTTTTGAAAACCTTCCATCACAAACCGTCCGTGCCTGCCCTTGTTGTGTTACAAACACACCAAAAGCTTTTGCCATCAAAAGCCAACTCCCTTCTCTTGTCCCTTCAGGACAGCAAGACGCAGAGGTTGCACAGAAGGGAGAATGCACAGAACGTAGCTGGGACGGAACGGAACAGGGGAGATTCTCCGCAAGGGAAGGGGGTGATAGGCTCAGCTAGGTCGAGACAGGCCCGTGTGAAACACGGGCCGGGGGAAGCTGCACGTGCCAGTGGTGCTGGTGCTGGTGCTGGTGATAGTGGTGACAGCATCTGCTGCTGCTGCTGCTGCTGATGGTGCTCGTGCTCGTTGCTGTGCTGCTTGCAACCTAGGTAGTGGTGGTGAGTGCGCGAGTGCAACTGGGCATGGTGAGTGCGCGGGTACAGCAGAGTGCCAGGAGGATGCCGCTTCAGACTCTGCAATGCCCTACCGCTGCTGCCGCAGCAGCTGCTGCTGCTGCTACTGCTACTAGAGCCACTGAAGTTGCCGCTACTGCTGCAGTGACTATTGCAAGTGCGGCAGCTCGTGCAACTGTTTCTGCTATGGTTGCTGCTAGGAACGCCCTTGGCTTTGGAACGGTGCTGAAGACTCAACAATACCAGGTGCCTGTGCCCCAGCTGCTGCTGTGGCCTCTTGCACACCAGGTGAACGCGGCTTTTGACTGTAGGCGCAGCGTCGCGCAGCACAGGTGGCAGCATGGTTTATCGTGGTAGCAGCAGGGATTGGAGGGTCAGTAGCACAGCCTTTCTTCGGGACAAACTTGGAAGCAAGCTCGGGCTTGGGCTCAGGCTCAGGCTCAGGCTCGGGTTCAGACTTGGGCTCAGGCTCGGGCTCAGGCTCAGGCTCGGGCTTAGAGACAGAGGGTTTTAAGGAGAGGGTTTTGGCGGAGAGGGTTTGGTGGATTGGAGTACCGCAGCTAGGAGTTTTGAATGGGTTGCTTCTAGCAGAACTCAGCATCTTGTGACGAAAACAAGGAAATGCATGTATCAAGACCAGAATAAAGGTGGTGGAAGGAGAAAACGCAGGACAGGAGGTGCGTAGATTAGTGGTCATACAAACCAGTGGCAGCGGGAGGGAGAAACAGGCAGTCGCAAATCCAGCCCGAGATCAAGTCAAAACGTGAAACGTGAAATTGAGTTAAAACCAGAAGGCACCAACGAAGGGCGACACGTGCACGACGAAACAGGGTTCAGTTACGGCAACAGGTAGGGAGGAATGGGGAGAAAGGGTAGGTGAAAGGGGATTTGGAGGGGGTGGGAGGGGCAGAGGGAGCAACAGAGGGGTGAAAAGAGGAGTATTAATAAGTGCAAGAAGGGAGGAAAAAAAAAAAGGAAAAAAAGAAAAGAAAATGAATTACTTGTAAATAACCATGTTAGGCCGTACCATCTGAGGTGAGTCACTGCATTGTGTTGGTGGATTGGATTTCACCAACATGTGCAGGTTCAAGTCCAGGTCAGCACAACACTAGGGTAGCGCGGCACAAAGAGAGGTGGTCATATTACACGAGCACAGTGGTGAATCCTAGCAGTGCAACAGTCACTGGTGTTTTTGAGACGTCTCAAAAACACCCTCGCTACACGTAGCGCGGCACAAAGAGAGAGAGAAGGTCATATTACACGAGCACGGTGGTGAATCTCAGCAGTGCAACAGTCACTGCTTGCTTTGTGAGAGACAAGGCTCAGCGGAACACGGCTCGTGCACAAGGAGGCTCGTGCACTGCACACAAGTGGAGCAACCGGCGAGGGGAGCAGAGTAGGGAAAGGCATACATACCAGAGTGGTGTACTTCTTGTCTGATGGGACTGCCTCCGCCCTGCCACCATGCACACATCACACGGCTCACAGCAGTCAGTAAAAGTAGTTTTTGCGAAAGTTGGTTCGAACAAAGTGTGCTTTTGGGAGCAGAAACCAAAAGTTACCTACGACTCTGAAGCATGCGGCACTGGCAGGCAGCATAGAGCGATCATACCCAGAAAGGAAGGCACAGGTGGAACTTACAGGAGTGGATCCAAGACAAAAACTACTCATTGGCCCTTCTTTCCAAGCACCATTCATTGGCACAGGTAGAACTTACAGAAGCACCACCACCACCACCGTCACTAACCCAGACCAACAGCAAGCACTCACTCGGCCTTGCGCGCAGCGGCGATGCGGTGGATGTACTCGAAGAGCGGGCAGAGGTGCCCCCCGTACGTGATGCACGCGCGCTGCATGGCGGCAGGCGCGTCCTCGGGCGTGCGGGAGAAGGCGAGGTGGCGCAGGAAGGGGAAGAGCGCCCTCCTTCCCCCCACCACCACCCGCACTCCCCTCCAATCGACCCCAACAAACACAGCCCCTCCACCACCACCCGCACCCCCAGCAGGCAACCAGCACAGCAATCACTCGTCTTTTCAGGCGCCTCAGCAAGGAGGAGGAGACTCACTCGGCCTTGCGCGCAGCGGCGATGCGGTGGATGTACTCGAAGAGCGGGCAGAGGTGCCCCCCGTACGTGATGCACGCGCGCTGCATGGCGGCAGGCGCGTCCTCGGGTGTGCGGGAGAAGGCGAGGTGGCGCAGGAAGGGGAAGAGCGCCTGGCCGAAGTGGTTGGTGGCTTCTTTGGGGAGCTCTGAAGGAAGGATATCTACCGCCACGAAGAATATCCCGGGTCCTTCCAGGTCGTCGTGTGTTGTGTTTTTTATGGGATCGTAGCTGACATGTGGGAGGAGGGACGAGGGACAGAGGGGAGCGAGGGGAGAAGGACGGGAGGAGGGAGAAGGGGAAGGATGGGAGAAGGGGAGTAGAGAGACAGGGTGAGAACAGAGGTGAGGGAGGGGCAGACAAGAGGTGGCGCAGGAAGGGGAAGATTGCCTGGCCAAAGTGGTTAGTGGCTTCTTTTGGGAGCTCCGATGGCAGGATATCAACCGCCACGAAGAATATCCCGGGTCCTTCCAGGTCGTCGTGGGTGGTGCCCTTTATGGGGTCATAGCTGGTGGGAGGAGGGAAGTAGGGAAACAGCGGAGAAGAGGAAGAAGGCAGGAGGTGGGAGAGTAGAGAAGGGAGGTGGGAGAGTAGAGAAGGGAGGTGGGAGAGTAGAGAAGGGAGGTGAGAACGGAGGTGAGGGGTGGGAGAAGGCGAGGTGGCGCAGGAAGGGGAAGAGCGCCTGGCCGAAGTGGTTGGTGGCTTCTTTTGGGAGCTCGGAGGGCAGGATATCAACCGCCACGAAGAATATCCCGGGTCCTTCCAGGTCGTCGTGTGTTGTGTTTTTTATGGGATCGTAGCTGATGGGGAAGAAAGGAGGGAAAAAGGGGAGGAGGGAACGCAGGGGGCAGCGGAGCAGAGACGAGGTCAGAACGGAGGTGAGGGAGGGAGGAGCAGAGGAGAGACAGAGCAGGAAGGGGAAGAGCGCCTGGCCGAAGTGGTTGTGGCTTCTTTGGGAAGCTCCGATGGCAGAATGTCGACTGCCACAAAGAGAATACCGGGGCCTTCCAGGTCGTCGTGCGTGGTGTTCTTGATTGGATCGTATCTGATGAAAAGAGGGGCGAGGGGGGGAGGGGAGGGAGGAGGGGAAGGAAGAGGACCAAGGAGTTGAGAGATGAGAGATGAGATGGTAAGCGAGGACGAGAGGATGAGGGATGGGGGTGGGAGGGCCAAGGAGAGAGGAGAGAGAAGGGGAACGGAGAGGCAAGAAGGTTTACGGCCCGAGTCACAAGGAAACTGCTCCGTTCATCTCACCGGAAGAAGGGGCGTTCGATCTCAGTGGAATGGGTGAGGCTCTCCACAGATCCCCCCACGTCGCACGTGATATCCGCCACTCCCACCAGCCGCATCGGCACCGCCTTCCCCTCGCTGTCCATGGCTGTGGCCAGCGCGTTGAGCTGCTCGTTGGATAGCAGGCGGGGGAAGCGGTGCTCCCAATACATGCAGTTCACTGGTGGAAGGTGCAGGAAAGAAATGGGAGACGCAGGGAATGTGGAAGAAATTGGGAGGCCATGGGGTGAAGGGGTTGATACTTCTGCCTGTCCCTCGCTGTCCGTGGCTGTGGCCAGCGCTTTGAGCTGCTCGTTTGAGAGCAGACGAGGGAAGCGGTGCTCCCAATACATGCAGTTCACTGTAGAGGGGGGGGGGGGGGGGGGGGTAAAGGAAGGACAGGGGAATGTGGAAGAATTGGGACGCCGTGGGGTAAAAGAATTGATAATTCTGCGGACCTGCCACAGCTGCTCCAAGCTCACGGGAAAGCTTAAAGCGGGAGCCACGGCCACGGATTTGGCACTGACGTGCGTGAATATGCCGAGTATATGTATCCAGCATGCTGAGCACTTCCATGCACGTCAGTGCCAAATCCGTGCCCATGGCTCCCGCTTGAAGCTTTCCCCGTGAGCTTCACGCCTTTTGTTCTCTGTGGCCGTGGCCAGGGCTTTGAGCTGCTCATTGGAGAGCAGGCGGGGGAAGCGGTGCTCCCAGTACATGCAGTTCACTGGTGGGGGAAAGGGAAGAAGGGGGATAGGGGATGCGGAGAGAGGGACGAGGGGGCTGGATGGGGGAGGGTGAAGAGATGCGGATAGGAGGAAAGCAAGAGGAGCTGTACCTCGCACATGGTGCATGGCAGCACATGGTGCATGGCAGCACATGGTGCATGGCAGCACAACACGGGACATACCGATGACGGTGGCATAGGGCGCAATGGTCTCATGGAAGATGGGACGGTACTGGTCCGGATGGGCGTAGTAATGCTCCTGTGTGACGTGGCATGGGATGCCATAGGATGTGGGATGGCATGGGATGGCATGGCATGGGATGGCATGGGATAGGACGATGGGTCAGACGAAATGAGATAGGTGGGCAAAGCATTGCAGCCAAGTGGAAATTCAGCTGAAGCGACTCAAAAAGTTGCCTAGAGTAGCCACACGCACTGACCTTGTCAAAGGTGGGGTGCGCGGCCTTGTCAAGGGGCTCTACCATATCCTTCGCCTCCACCACACATGCGTAGATCACCTTCTGTGATGGGTCCAACCCGTGGCCCTGTGATACGGGGAGAAGGAATGACAAGGACACGGAGAGGAAGGGAGAGTATTGAGAGGAAGGGAGTGCGAGAGAGAGGGGATTAGGGAGAGGGAGAGCGGGGTTTGGAGGGAGGGTTGGGGGTTTAGGGAGAGTGTGCAGCAGGGCTCTTAAAGCCCTGCAACATGTAAATCTTGGAGTTTTTTTTCTCACCTCTGACACGCACACGAATGGATTGCCTTCTGAAACGCGTCCAAAACCCTAAATCCTGACTTTCAATCTCCAAAATCCTGAACCCTGAATCCCCGGTCCAGTTAGAGCGATGGAATTACATGTGTTGGCCTCACAAGCACACTCTCCTCACATGTAGACACACACCCCTCAACTTCCCCTTTCCCCTCCCTCCCTCCCTTCCCCCACTCCCCCCCTTCCCTCCCCCTCTCCTCTCCACACAAGCACGGGACTCACATGCGCGGGGGGCTTGCGCGCGAGCAGCTGGGGCAGGTCCGCAGGCTTCACGAAGTGGTGCGGCAGCAGGCGGAATATCTCCTGCGCGCCCTGCGACACTGCGCGCACCGGGGGAAAAGGGGTGAAACGGGGGTCGGGAGAGGGTTGGGGGGGGTAGAGGGAGGGGAGGGAGAGGAGGGGGGGGGGGAAGGGGAGCGGGGAAGGGGCAAGAGGGAAGGGGCAAGGGAGAAATGGGAACGTGTTTTCCTGTGCGCCCTGGGACACTCCGCGCGCCGGGGGGAACGGGGGGAAGGGGGGGGGGGGGGGAGGGGGGGAGGGAGGGCGCGCGGCAGCAGGGAGGGAGATGCGGAATGGGGACGGAATCTGGGAAACAGGGTACAAGGTTCAGGGTTTTGTAGTGGCTGTGAAGATTTGCGAGTGGAAGCAAATCAAGATTGGCTAGGATAAACCTGGAGGCTCCAGTGACGATGAATGAACACGAGCGGAGAGAGCACGGGTGGCAATTCTCTACATCTCTTCCCCCCCTCTCCTCCCCTCTCTTCTCGCCCCTCTCCTTTCGTCCCACTCCTCCCCCCCGTTCCCCCCACCCCCCAGCCCTGCGCGCGTACCTTTCCCCGTGCCAGTGAAGGCGAACACGAGCGGCGCGAGCGCGGCCAGAAACCCCTTAGTTATCCTCCTTCCCTCCCCTCTTCCCCTTCCCGTCAATATTCCTCCCCCTCCCCCCCCCCCCTTTTCCCCCCCTCTTCCCTTCCCCGCGCACCTTTCCCCGTGCCAGTGAAGGCGAAGACGAGCGGCGCGAGCGCGGGCGGCAGGCCGTGCGTGGAGATGTCGTCGCCCGCGGCCACCACGGCGGCCTTGGCGGCGGAGAGCGAGGGGTACATGTAGGCCGACGCGATGGAGAGGAACGGCGTGTGGTGACCCAGATTCAGGTAGCCTGGGAAGTGGGGAGAAGGGGTCGGGGAGGGGGGAAAAAAGGGAGGAAGTAGGCGGGGAGAAGAGGGAGAGATGGTAGGGAGAAGGGGGGAGAAGGGGGGGAGAAGGGGGGTAGAAGGGGGGGGAGAAGGGGACGGAAGAAAGGAAGACAAAGGAAAGGAAAGGGAAAGGAAAGGGAAGAGGGAAAGGGAGAGGAAGGTGTACGTTGAATGGTGCGGGAGAGGGAGGAAAGGAGGGGAAAGGAGGAAGGGGAGAGAAGTGGGGAAGGGTCCACGAGAGGAGGCAAGCAGAGAAGGAGATGGTTGGGTTTCAAGGCGCCTTGTTGCGAGCGACGAATGTGACGGGGAGATGGAAATGGATCGAAGAAATTGCAGAAAGAGCAGAACTGGAATCTGCTGTTCCTCTTCATTCCTTCAGTTTCACTTTCCTGCTTCCAGTTTCCCAAGAATGCGCTACTGAGAGTGATATACACGTTTTGCGAGTCAGAGAAGCAACGACAAGGTTATATCATGTTACAACACATAGCGCACGCAATAATACCTTCCCCATGCACCAACCAGCCTCCGCCCATTCCCCGTGCCCCGCCCTCTTCAGGCCCGTTTCCCCCCCCACTTTCTCCTCACGCCCCCATCCACATCCCCCTTCCCGCGCACTCCCCCGCCCTTCCCCAAACGTACGTTCCCCCAGTCCGCGCAGGCAGTCGATCATGCCCGCGCGCCCCGCGTACTCGCCGAACGCCACGACGCGCCGCCCGTCGTCGCCCACGATGAGCTCGTAGTCGTACAGCGACACGCGCTTCGCGAGGATCTGCGGGGGACGCGGGGGAGGGGGGAGAGGAGAGGACGGGGAGGGGGGGAGGGGGGAAGGAGGGGGAGGGGGAAAGGACATGAGCTCGTAGTCGTACAGCGACACGCCGAAGCACGCGCATCCGAAACACTATTAGTTACACTACTACGCACAGGTGATACAAGTTGATGCTGCTACAGACGCTACAGACGATGCTAGAGGGCGTTACAAATGCAGCAAGCGCTGCAAGTAGCGCACCTCGTCGAGCAGAGGAAGGTTCTCCTCCTGTCCCTTGTGCGTGTGGGAGAAGAAGGCGTAGGAGCGGTCGGGAAGCAGCGTACCCAGCTGCGGAAAGAGGGGTAGAGAGGGGCGGAGAGGGGTAGGGAGGGAGAGAAAGAGAAAGAGGAAAGGAAAGACAAACAAACAGGAGCGGACGTGAGAAAAGAGCGCAGGCATGAGGAAGAGAAAAGACGGTGTTGGTAAAGCAAGAATAGACTAGCAATTCAAACCTCAAGACACTAAACCCGCACCTTTCAAATACCACCACTCTTTACCCGCTTTGAGGCGCCACAAAAATCGCTTACCGGCGGCTGCTTGACGCCGAGAATGAGACCGCACTCGGACAGGTCATCAGACATCTCGCACCCCACGTCCTCGTATTGGGAATCCGCGAACACGCGCTTGCTGCTCGGTTGCACGATGATGCGAATCGACCCCGCGGCCGCGCGCCCGCCGTGCGCCGCGCGCCCCGCGGCGGTCCCGTTCGCGGAAGCGGCGAGGAGGCGCGCGCACTGCGCGGGGGTGAGCGGCGCGCGGCGCTCCCACTTGTAGCGGCCCTCGTGGAGCACGCCGATTACGCCGTTGCCGTGCATGGCGGCGGAAGAGGTAATAGCGGAACTGCGTGCGACGGGGATGAAAAGCGCGAGTGCTTGAAGTTGGGATGTGTCGGGTAACGAGTTGTTTCAAGCGGAAGTTGAAGGCGATACGAGTTTGAATGTAGTAGGAAGGATTAGGGAGTCATTAAAAAAAAAAAAAAAAAAAGTAAGGAGAAGAGACGGGGAAGCGGAAGAGAGGAGAAATTACGTGTTTTATTTTATTATTATTTTTTTTTAATTCAAGAGACGATTCGCAGGGAACAGAGAAGCGCGTATAACGAAGACTGGACGGAGAAGTTGAGAAAGCCAGAGGGCGCTAGAAAGCCAGGCAGGAAAGTCGCCAAGAAACAGAGGCTTCAAACACGTAACATACGATAGGTTGCGCGGTAGCAATCTCACTTCGTGTTTCGGGTAGATAATTGGTCAGCTAAGCGGTCGTTGCGCTCCTGACAAACTCGTTCGACTAAGGTTTGACTCGCGCGTAAACTCGGGACCTATTAACAGTACCACGAATTAGTAGGACGTTGTCAAACGGGATAAACAAAAATTAAGATTCGTTTCGATCTTGTGAGCACTCTAATGTGCAGGACAATCCGTGGGAGTGCCTTATGGTCTTCCGCCTTCGTTCCTTCAGAACCATGAGTGCTTCTAGAAGCTCCAGATGGTCGTAATCACACCAACGACTAGGAAGCATGGCGGACCAAAACGCGCTTCCGCCGCCTCAAACGATTTCCTAGGGCACCACCACGTGGGACGGAATGCTGGGAGTGGGACATAGTGTGGTGTGGCGGCACAGCGCAGCATGGCATCTCAAATCAACTCATCTCATCACATGTCCCATCCCATCCGACACTACATCCAGGGATCCTGCTCCACCATCTGATCTCGCTTGTCGCATCGCCCATTTCGCTTCACCATCTCGCCACGTCACTCTCCGCGGCCTGGCTGGAACTACTTTTCACGGCGTGACCATCTATCCTGAGCAGCGAAGTTGCGAAGCTTTCGCACGGGCCAGACGCTCTGCAACTGACGCATTGAGTTACCAGACGCTCTTCGTTTTCGTTCGCGTGCTCGCTGGAAAACGAAAATCCCTGAGGGGTGCAGTCGAGGGCGTGAAAATTCGCTTGCTGAATTGCCAAGTCTTGCCTTTCCGCACGCGCCTCGGCTATCCATTTCAACAATTGACGATATGACGTGGCGAAGCTCTGCGGCCTACTTAGAGCACGCCGTTGCTGACCAGTTCCACCAAACGCTTTCGCAGCCACGCATGGTTTATGGAGGCTGAACCGCGATGCGAATGACTCGGAGTGGTCCCGCTAAACCTGGATGCCATGTCGGCAGAACTGTCAGGATAATGAATTTCCTTCGCTGGATGCTTGCGGCGCCCCTGTCAGACAGTAACAACCGTCGATTTGCAGACTGAAGCAACAGAGTCGCTGATGTCGATGACACTGAAAAGAGCAAAGCTGATTCAATTGTGCCTACATGGACTACGCGGCTTGAGTTTAGACCTCACGCTCCAGTCAGCTAGGTGGTTACTGTCAGTGGTCAGATCATTCAGGTCAGACTGCCGCGATGGCAGCTATGCATGGCTAAAAGTACACCAAATGGCATAACATTCTTAGCATTCGTTTCCAGAAACGATGCTAATTATAATGCAAATAAATAAGATTCGACGTTCACGTCGGTAGGGTTGCGTAGAGTTGTATCTCTTGCATTAGATACATTATGATCGAGTACATTATAGTAGTATTTTGCTTATTGAAGCAATTCATTAAGTCCTAAACAGGACAGGCTAGACAGTTTTCTATATCGAAGTTCTATAGATATGGCTTCTCTCAAAATTGTTTTTAGTGTTATTTGATTATGGACCAATTTGGTCATTGATGCTCTTTTGTGGTTTTAATACATGAATTGTTTTCATCAACAACTTCACTCTATTGTTCAATCAGGTTATTATTGGGCGTTTGCAACAGTGTATCTGATGTGTCAGCTAGTTGGATGGCGCTGGGAAGACCTCGCCCGAATCCCTCCGCGAAACCCACTTTGCCCCTGCGGGTTTTCCTCGGAGGGATTTTGGTTTTCCCGCAGTCGCCTAGCGGGGCACGCGAGGGGCGGGAGCCAGCCACCCCGCCCGCCCGAAACGAGCCCGGCCAGCTCGGAGTGGTCCCCGCACGAGCTGGCGATGACGCCAGCTGCTCCCCCACGTCCGTCGAGAAACGCGCCACAGAGCAATTCGACACAGAGCACAGCTGAAACTGGAATAAAAGCGTTTACGTAAACTAATTAAATACATAAACTGCAAAGGGCAAACTTGATAAGGAATAGGAGGCCCTGAGAAACAAGGGCAATCCCTAAAATTCTAATTAATAGCACTATCACCAAAATCAATATTATTCATCCTTCAGAACTGTAAGAAAAAAATGTTTCCATCCATATCGTCATTTCAATAATTGTTAACATCTCTATTGACGTTGGATTACGCTATCGTCTGCACATTAATCAGCTTGGTACTTTTACTGAAAATCATTGAATACCCAGGCCTGAATTAGAACAACTAATAACAACATGATACGATAGTATACGATAGTATACGAAGGAGGTGCAGGTCGACGGTCGCACCGCCAGACACATTGCGCAGATGACAGGTAGGACATGTGTCGACGATTTCGCTACCCGTGCGCCATAGAGCAAGTGATGATGTTCCGCAGGTCGGCTTTTCTAATACCTTCTGGGCGACTTTTGCTCAGAAGCCGGGTATAGCAGTCGAATAACTTTCATCGCCCAGCTCGACACTGCTTGGTCGAACATCGTTCGCCAAGACCACCTCGTCGAGTAGAGCACGTCGAGCAGTGCCCATC
The DNA here is from genome assembly GCA_947470075.1 of Closterium sp. Yama58-4. Lineage (NCBI taxonomy): Eukaryota > Viridiplantae > Streptophyta > Zygnematophyceae > Desmidiales > Closteriaceae > Closterium > Closterium sp. Yama58-4. The sequence goes on along the minus strand of CANIUD010000292.1, from coordinate 343,471 downwards.
GAAGGGCCCCGTCGACCACTATCGTGCACTAGCAATGCGGAGATTCACTCTATAACAGTAGTGGGGTAGACTACTGCTGTTGGCACGAACTACTAGGAGTGATCGTAGCTTTGCTTGGTTCCTTAGCACTTGCGCATTTAAAAGAGAGATTGGCAAGAGTTTCCACTAGCAAGATTGAAATTACGATTCAACAAGCAATGACACAAAACTGACTACATCAGGCACCTAGCAACCCTGCAGCTAGCCTGGTCGACCGCCAGCACAGCTCGGTCGACCGCCTGCTAGCGTTGCGTAAATGAGCCGCGCCAGCACTACAGATTGGCGACCTGCCAACATTGCAGGTCGACGGCGTGCCAACGCTGCAGCAGAGCGGCTGTCCAGCGTTGCCCCGTAGAAGACAGCAGTGCGCATGCTCGCAGGTGCACGCAGACGATTGGCCCGGCTGGCATTGCTGTGCATCCGTCGGCTGTTGTCTGCGCCTGATGAGCCACATCGACTTCGGGATACCAGCCCGAAGTCGCCTTCGTCATCGCGATCTCGACGACGTTCGCGTGCCTCCGCAGAACTCGTCGAGCAGGTTACCCGGTCGACCTGGTCGACCGTCAAGTGCTCTGGTCGACCACCAGGTGCCTCTGGTCGACCACAGCTCCCGTCGAGCTACCCCCTGGTCGACGGATCCCTTCCGTCGACCAGAAATGCTCCGTGGACCTACCGGTCGAGCTGCAGGTCGACGGGATGCCCCGCGGACCTCCCGGTCGAGCTGTAGGTCGACGGGATGCCCCGCGGGCCTCCCCGTCGAGTTGTAGGTCGACGGGATTCCTCTCGGGCCTCCCCGTCAAGTTGTAAGTCGACGGGATGCCTCGCGGGCCTCCCCGTCGAGTTGTAGGTCGACGGGATGCCTCGCGGGCCTCCCCGTCGAGCTGTAGGTCGACAGGATGGTCCGCAGACCTCCCCGGACGGCCCACCCGTTGCCAAGGCCTTTCAATTGCAGCTGTCGAGCTCCCTGGTCGACAGCAACGCCACAGCGGTCCCCTGCAGCTCGACGTAGCCTGTCGAGCAGCTCTCCCACTGTGAACGGTCGGCTGCTACTCCCGTACATCCGCCCAATTCGTCGGCGTTGCCCAAGCGAGGGCGGGGCCAACACTCCATTCCCGTTAACAAGCAATGTCTGTAGACGTCGTCGACCAGATCCCGTCTAGCAGAGCCTGCGCTAGGAATTCCGTCGTCGAGTGGATTCCGTCGTCGACCGGATCCTGTTCTGCGGTAGTAATCTCCTGCGTTTTAGAGTGAACCGATGTGAAAGTAGGTGTTGCGTTGATACGCCATAAAAAGAAGTGTTGTCGAAGAGAGTTTGAACAAGAATCACTGCCATATGTGAATTACCGGCCTTTTCAAATGGTGTAAAAATCATACAATTTGGAAAGCTAGAGTTTGTTGAATATAATATTTTTTCTGTGTTTCCTACATAGAATAATATGGTCTATTCAATGGAATAATAAAATGGAGCTGCCAAACTCTACTGCAACAATAACATCGCTTGTGACGATTGTCCACGTTCATGACATGTATTAACGTATAGTAAAACTCGAGCATTGTTCATTAGTTATGTGATTGTGAGTCTCGATGCTACAAAGTGAAGTGAAACATGGTGCTAGCGGCGATAGATATGCTTGGTCGAGTGAAATAAACTTCTCGACCGTTTTTGCTCTGTCTGTCGAAATCTTTCGTTTTTGACTAATGGGACAATGCGCAGCTTGACAACTTTCGCGCCGAACGCAGATGCTGACTTGCCAAAATCTAGAAACGTGCTTCTGCTGTCGATAATCAATTTCATCGAACAACGTCTCGGTAATTTTGTTTTCCCGAGTGTGAAATCGAAACCTTATCGAATGGGTTTCCCCTGTTCGACAGAAAAATAATGCAGTACTGTTTCGAAAAACATGTGAAAGTGTAAGTGCAAAATTTTTCAATGTGCTTTGTCGAAACGTTTAGCAAGATCCCTAAGTATTGTCGAACATCCCGGAAGCACCTTTTGTCGAACATCACGTTTGAGTTTCCGTCGGAGAAGCGAATTTGAAATGGTGTCGAAGAAGATACACCCTTTTAAAGCCAACTAGGGCTCTGTCGAAGACAGAAAATCGCAGAACTGAAGTATAAACGCCCCTCGTCGAGAATTGACACATTCTCGACGGAAGTACCCCTTCCGTCGAGAACAAAATGTCTGCACAAAAAAGTAAGAATTGTATATTAATTTTTAGGGCCTTTACTTGGCTGATATTTTGAGTTACGAAACACTTTTTTTTATTCTACTATGGTATATCGAGTTGCCCCCGTCGAGCTCCATCAATTTCTACTGTTACGGCTGACATATATATTGTCATAAGAATACGACATTGAACCCGCGGGATTCGGAGGGTTTTTTGGCCTGGTCAGCCAGGAATTTTCGGGGGCCCGGAGGGATTCCGCGGGTTTTTCGTTTTGGCATTGCCCTCGTCCCGCACTGGCAGAAATTTTCTCGTTCTGCGCTGGCAGAAAATTTCCCGTTCTGCGCTGGCAGAAATTTTCTCGTTCCGCGCTGGCAGAAATTTATCGTTCTGTGCTGGCATCCGTTTCTTTCACAGCTCGAATTCGGCGCTGTCTTTTTGGTTTTTGTTCTTGGTTCCTCTCGACAAGCCCCTGCTCTGATCCTACTCCTTTTCCTCCCTCCCCCCACCCCCCCTTCCAGTTTCTCGCTCACTACCTCCCGTCACCTCTCCAACCCACCTCACAATCACTCCGTCCCATCAACCCCGCCATCTCCTCTCCCTCCTCCCCGCCGTCGCCTCTCCCTCCTCCCCGCTTTCGCCTCCCTCCTCCCCGCCGTCGCCTCTCCCTCCTCCCCGCCGTCGCCTCTCCCTCCTCCCCGCCGTCGCCTCTCCCTCCTCCCCGCCGTCGCCTTTTCTCCTCCCCGCCGTTGCCTTTTCTCCTCCCCGCCGTCTCCTCTCCATCCTCCCCGCCGTCGCCTCCGGGGACAGGTGCACGAGCGCAAGCGCGAGTTGGTGCGCGAGGGCGGGTCGGTGCGCGAGCTCGGGTGGGTGCGCGAGCGCGGGTTGGTGCGCCAGCGCAAATTGATTTCTGAGGCATTATGATTATCAGGTGCGTTCTCGGTCCTTTAATCCTCCCGCCCCCTTCTAAAGTTTCCCCTTGTTTCTTTTCTTTTCTGCTCGCCTCGTAAATCTTGTTAGTCAATTCGTCTCCTCTTGCATTGCACTTTTATTTGAAGAGGAGGAGCGCGACGGAGAGCGTGTGCACGGGAGCGCGTGAGGGTGCGGGTGAGAGTGCGCATGCGAGAGCGCGTGAGAGAGCGCGTGAGAGAGCGCGTGAGAGAGCGCGTGAGGGAGCGCGTGAGAGAGCGCGTGAGGGAGCGCGTGAGAGAGCGTGTGAGAGTGCGTGTGAGGGTGCGCGTCAGAGTGCGAGTGAGAGAGCGCGAGCGCGTGAGAGAGCGCGTGAGAGAGCGCGTGAGGGAGCGAGTGAGAGAGCGCGTGAGAGCGCGTGAGAGAGCGCGTGGGAGTGCGCGAGAAAGAGCGCGTGACAGAGGGAATGCGCAAGAGAGTGCGCGAGAGAGAGCACGTGAGGGAGTGCGTGAGAGAGCGCGTGAGAGAGTGCGCGAGAGAGTGCGTGAGAGAGCACGTGAGAGAGCGCGTGGCAAAGAGTGCGTGAAAGAGAGCGCGTGAGGGAGCGCGTGAGAGAGCGCGTGAGAGAGCGCGTGAGAGAGCGCGTGAGAGAGCGCGTGAGGGAGCGCGTGAGGGATTGCATCAAAGAGCGTGTGAGAGTGTGCAAGAGAGTGTGCATGAGAGAGCGCGTGAGAGAGTGAATGCGCGAGAGAGTGCACGAGAGGGAGTGCGCAAGAGCGCGTGAGAGAGCGCGTGAGGGAGCGCGTGAGAGAGCGCGTGAGAGAGCGCGTGAGAGAGCGCGTGAGAGAGCGCGTGAGGGAGCGCGTGAGAGATTGCATCAAAGAGCGTGTGAGAGAGCGCGCGAGAGTGTGCGAGAGAGTGTGCATGAGAGAGCGCGTGAGAGAGTGAATGCGTGTGAGAGTGCGCGAGAGGGAGTGCGACAGAATGCGTGAGACACCGTGAGAGAGCGCATGACAGATTGCGTGAGAGAGCATGTGAGAGAGCGCGTGAGAGTGCGCGTGAGAGAGCCCGTGAGGGAACGAGTGAGAGTGCGAGCGAGAGCGCGTGAGAGAGCGCGTGAGAGAGCGCGAGAGGGAGCGCGTGAGGGAGCGCATGAGAGAGCGCGTGAGAGTGCGTGTGAGAGTGCGCGTGAGAGGGCGAGTAAGAGAGCGCGGGCGCGTGAGAGAGCGCGTGAGAGAGCGCGTGAGAGTGCGCGTGAGAGAGCGCGTGAGGGAGCGCGTGAGAGAGCGAGTGTGTGTGAGAGTGCGCGTGAGAGAGCGTGTGAGAGAGCGCGTGAGAGAGCACATGAGAGCGCGTGAGAGAGCGCGTGGGAGTGCGCGAGTAAGAGCGCGTGACAGAGGGAGTGCACAAGAGAGTGTGCGAGAGAGAGCACGTGAGGGAGTGCGTGAGAGAGCGCGTGAGAGAGTGCGTTAGAGAGTGCGTGAGAGAGCACGTGAGAGAGCGCATGTCAGAGAGCGCGTGAGAGAGTGCATGAGAGAGTGCGTGAGAGAGCGTGTGAGAGAGCGCGTGAGAGTGTGCAAGAGAGTGTGCATGAGAGAGCGCATGAGAGAGAGAATGCGCGAGAGAGTGCGCGAGAGGAGTGCGGCAGAATGCGTGAGAGCCCGTGAGTGAGCGCATGACAGATTGCGTGAGAGAGCATGTGGGAGAGAGCGTGAGAGTGCGCATGAAAGTGCGCGTGAGAGAGCGCGTGAGAGGGCGAGTGAGAGTGAGAGCGAGAGAGCGCGTGAGAGAGCGCGCAAGAGAGCGTGTGAGAGAGAACGCGTGAGAGTGCGCTTGAGAGAGCACGTGAGAGAGCGTGTCCGAGAGTGTGTCCGAGAGCGCAGGAGAGAGCGCGTGAGAGTGCACGTGAGTGCGCGTGAGAGTGCATGTGAGGGAGCGTGTGAGAGCCCGCGTGAGAGTGCATGTGAAGTGCGTGTAAAAGCGCGCGAGAGAGCGTATGAGAGAGCGTATGAGAGCGCGTGAGAGAGCGCGTGAGAGAGCGCATGAGTGAGCGAGTGAGAGCGTGTGAGTGTGTGCATGAGAGAGCACATCAGAGAGTGTCAGAGAGCGCGCGAGAGTTCGCGTGAGAGAGCGCGTGAGAGGCGCGTGAGAGAGCGTGAGAGAGCGCGTGTGTGTGTTGACTTCTCTGTTTTTGCTTGTGAAGGGTGCGTATTGACTTTTCTGTTTTTGCTTTGTGCAGGGTGCGTGTGTGCTAACTTCTCTGATTTTGCTTTGTGCAGGGCACGTGTGTGTTGACTTCTCCGATTTTGCTTTGTGCAGGGCACGTGTGTGTTGACTTCTCTGATTTTGCTTTGTGCAGGGCACGTGTGTTTTGACTTCTCTGATTTTGCTTTGTGCAGGGCACGTGTGTGTTGACTTCTCTGATTTTGCTTGGTGCAGGGCGTGTATGTGTTGACTTCCCTGATTTCGCTTTGTGCAGGGCGCATGAGCTGAGAAGGGAGATGAGGGAGGGAGTGGGATGGAGATGAGGGAAGGAGGCAGGGAGGGTTGTAGGGAGGGGAAGGTGGGATAGACCGGCAATCATTTCTGCATTTCTGATCTGTATTCATGATGGTTGCGTCTTTAATACGGTCTCTATCTATCTGTTCTTGTTTGCGTGTGTGTTAGTGTGTGTTGTGCGTGTGATTATGCGTGTGTGTACGTGCTCGTGTGAGCCAATGTGAGATATGTGTGTTTGTCTGTTTGCACCTGTCTGTCTCGAGACGTGTGCTGATGTTAATGTGCCTCGCGTATGTATGCAACTGATGTTAGATGTTAAAATGTGTCGGGTCTGCAATTGAGGTGGGGATTGTTGTTGGGGCAGCAGAGCTCGCCTTAGCTTACCGGATCCATCTCTGTTGTAGCATCCATGCATTTTAGCATTCACTCTTAGTTGTTATGCGTTGTTTTTGCACGTGTTCAATGGATGAGCTGCAAATGATTTGCGTTCACGTCCAGTGGGTGTTTCTCGTCTATTGTGTTTCGTGACGACCGATTGTTCCATTCGCCGTATTTATCGACGATTATGGAATGAAAGGTTACATTTTGTTTCATATTGAGAAAGCTTGCTTCTGTCGCAATTGGCATCGTTCTCATTACAATGGGTTCAAGTACAACAGTTCCTAGCAGTTATACTAATATACTATCACATCCAAAATGTCTAAGAACTACTACTCTCATAAGCTGACTAGCCTGGGGAGGGTGGGTGGGAATTGAACTTGAGCGATTGTAAAATGAGAGACGTGGGTGGGGGAAGAATGACCCCAGCCCACATTATATATTCGGAGAAGGCGAATACCGCGCTTCGACGATGCACAAATTGCGTTACAGTCAGCTTCGCTTTCACAATACGCAAATTTGAAAGCGATAAAACGCTTAAATTTTTTTTTTTTTTTATGTTTTGGGGGACTCTTGTGTCAGTGCTTTCGTCATTTCACAACTTTGGAGCACTCGTTTTGAAAAAAGTCGAGATGAGGGCTTGAAACGTTGGGAAAATGACAAAAAATCGCACTGTTCATTCGAGTCGACCGAAAAGTGCTACCAAATGTATAGGGTTGCTACGCAACCCAAAAAAGGTATGAAACTGCTTGAAGGCTAGCCAGAGCCATGTACGCATAAACTTCGACTCGCATCGTAACTGTTAGAAGCTGTGCTATGAGCAGCCTCACTGCGGCAATACACAAGGCTTAGACCATACATTATTTACAGATGCACCTCACGGCCTAATACATAACAGCAATGCCACCTGGGGTGAGACAACTGTGTGACACGGTGTGTGTGAAATATTCAGATTTCAGGTCTGAAAAAGGCCTCAATTTCTTCCAGGGACATGCCCTTTGTTTCTGGAACGCAATACCATATGGAAGCCACCCCCACTGCAGCCACCGATCCATACAGCCACACCGTTCCTGGTTTATAAGGCATGGGGAAACACCAGGGCGGGCAGGAGAGCAAAAAAATACACCAGTAAGCCATGAAAACTGAAGGAAGTGCGAAACAAAAACAGGGGGGGACTGAACCACCTGATGCGAACCAGACAAAAGCAAGTAAGACCGAAAATATGAAGAAAAAACCGCTGGCACATATCTCATAACATAGACCTTCGTACAACCATAGGACTTCACCAAACACCAACCCACTACCCATGTGCGATCCATCCATAGACTCACCATAGGAGCTCCATGCGAAGAGCGAGGTGAAGGTCTGTGTGACGAGGAAGCAGAGAGACCAGTTACAGAGCACCACTAGGCTGCCTGCCAGCGATCGCATGTGCGCTGGAATGATCTGCAGGAGGGTGTGAGTGAGCGAGCGCAGTGAGCGAGAGGGTCGTGGTGAGAGGGGCAGGTAAAGAATCAAACTAGGCTGCCTGTCAGCGATCGCATGTGCGCTGAACTGATCTGCAGGGGAGGAGAGAACGAGCGAGAGTAAGGTGATAAGGGCGCGGTAAGCTTCGAGCGAGTGCGGTCAGTGGGCGAGAGCATGTGCGTGCGAATGATTTGCAGGAGAGACCGAGCGAGCAAGCCCAGTCACAGTCGTGACGACAGTGAGAGGAGAATGGTGAGGGCGCACACACCACTCGGTAAGCGTGGTAAGCTTCAAAACACGTCCAGAAACCAGAACACCACAAGACTTCCATCCAGAAAACACCCTACTTGTTTCCCTTTCCCCTCACGTCTTCCATGCTCCCTTCTCTCTCCCCATCCCCACTTACCTCGGACATAATAATCCAAGGGATGCCGCCCATGCCCATGGAGTAAAAGACAATGTACGCCATGCAGCCGGAGAAGGCGAGGAGAGGAGCGGATGAGGCGGGGAGGAAGGGGAGGCGTGCGTGTGGGAGGTAGAAGGAGAGGCCAAGGAGGAGGCAAGAGAGGGACATGCCGGAGGAGGAGAGGAGAAGCAGCACCCGACGACCAGCCCTGTCCAGGAGCAGAGCCGAGCAAACCGTGAAAAGGACCTGTGGGGAGAGGGATGAGTGGGACGGGGGAATCAGGGGGTTGTGAGGGGGTGTGAGACCCAGGGGGGGGGGAGGGAAGCAAACGGGACTTTGAGTGTATGGAGAGGGATGGGTTATAGAGGGGGATGATGGTGGATGCTATGCTAGACGCCGCAACAGCTGGTTTCGCAGCATGGTGACTTTCCTCTATGACGTTTTTGCTTCCAGGTGAAATCACCTCTAAATTCTCTCAAAAAGGTCCATTGGGCATCCTTACTGCACAGCACACCCAAAACACTGAACCAACGAAAAATAGAGTAAACTAGAGAGAGGAAAAAAAAAACACTCCGCGCCTTACCTTTGAGCGATTTTTAAGAAATTTCAAAACTCAGCATTCTCAGAAAAAAAGACCCGCTCCGCGCCTTACCTGCACGGCAGCGATCCCAAAGCTGGGGAGGTTGGGGTTGGTGAAGCCAGCATTGCGGAAGATGGCCGCTGCAAAGAAGACTATGGCGTTGATGCCGGCACACTGCTGCAGCACCATCAGCCCCACGCACAGCTGGTGATATGAGGGTATGGGGGAGGAATGGGGGCTAGCGAGTTGGTTTCGAGAATTCTCAGAGACATCCCTTTTGAGACGTCTCAAAAGTCGGAAGTTGGCCGCTGAAAAGAAGACTACGGCGTTTGATGCCCGCAGACTGCTGCAGCACCATCAGTCCCACGCACAGCTGGTGGTGATGAGGGTCAGGGGGGTATGGGGAACACCGTTGTCCCTCCCTCCTAATACTCAAAAACATGATGCCCGCACACTGCTCCAGCACCATCAGCCCCACGCATAGCTGGCGGTGACGAGGGAAAGCAGGGTGTGGGAGGCAAGCGTGCCTTTGAGAATCATCAGAAACGTGATGCCCTGCCCGCACACTGCTGGCCACGTTTGCACACACTTGCAAGCGGCAGCAGACCGCAAACGGCTAGATAACGGCAAATCCTTCGACTAGTCCCACATACCCTTGCTTGTGAGTGTCTACTCGAAAATCAACTAGAAAATCCCCCATGGCACGCCCAATTTCCCATTGGCACATGGGAGCATACCGCAAATGGTCTTCTGGCATGCCCGAACAGCAACTCCTTAGACAAGTCCCACACGCCTTTGCTACCGGATCTCTTTGTACCGCCGCCCACCGTTCCCATTCCCACTCCACCACTCTCCACTCCCCCCTGCTCTGCCTCACCACTGCTGCTCCCACTCTCCCTCTCCCAGCTCTCTCCTGTCTCCTCGCCCCCTTTCTCCTGCTTCACGCCTTGCAATATCTCCTCACATTCGGCAACAACAGCAGCAGCAGCAGCACTGCAACTGCTACTACCAATACCAGCAGCACCAGCAGCACCAACACTGCTACCACCACCGCCACCAGCAGCAGCATCAGCACGCACACCCCTCAGCCTTAGCAGCACCCGCAGCACCTCCCCTCGCCCCGCTCCCCTCCTGGCTAGCCACCTAGGGCTCTCCGGTGCTGCTGCCACGCCCAATAGGAGCGCGACAGCTGGCAGCGCTCCTGGTGGCACGCACATAGGTTGGGACGGTGAGAGGGGTTAACGTGGGACAGAAAGGGGGGGGTGGGTGGGTGCGAGATGATGGAGGGGTAGGGAGGGTGAAGGGGGGAAGAGGGATACGGGTAGGGAGAGATGTGGGATGAGGGGGGGAGTTCACACCCCTAGCCAGACCATTATAATGACACCATTATAATAACACCATTATAATAACACCATTATAATGACACCATTATAATAACACCATCATAATGACACCATTATAATGACACCATTATAATAACACCATTATAATGACACCACTATAATAACACCACTATAATGACACCACTATAATAACACCACTATAATGACACCATTATAATGGCTGGGAGGTCACCCAGCCATCTGGATTCGACAGAGCATCAGATTCGAGCACCCAGCCAGCCAGCCAGAGTTCACCCCCAGCTGGTCAGCTGGTTCAGACTCAGCCAGAGTGCAGGTCTCCACGTTTGACCGAGAAAGGACGGACCGAGAGCAGCGAGCATGCCCATTGCCCACCGTTATGGCCAGCTGGTTCCGATTCAGGCAGAGTGCAGGTCTGCGTGTCTGTCTGTGAATGTGAGGGTATAGAAAAGACTGACCAAGAGAAGCAAGGGGGCGCCAGGGAAGAGCGAGGCCGGCGGAGTAGACCCCGAGCATGCCCACCGTGATGGCCAGCTGGTTCATCTCAGACAGAGAGTAACCGAAGCGAACTAAAAACTGACCGAGAGTAGCGAGAGGGCGCCAGGGAAGAGCGAGGCCGGCGGAGTAGACCCCGAGCATGCCCACCGTTATGGCCAGCTGGTTCAGACTCCCCAACGCGCCCCTCCACGCATGGGGGGCCACCTCCGCTATGTACACTGGCACCTGGGGGGAAGGAAAGGGGGATGGGGAGAGAGGGACAGGTAAGGGAGAGAGGCGAAAGGGGAAGGCAGGTTGGTTTTGAGTTGACTCAGTGTGCCCCTCCACGCATGGGGAGCCACCTCCGCTATGTACATTGGCACCTGGAGGGGGTGACGGTGGGGAAGGGGGAGGCGGGGGGTAAGGGGGGCCCGGATGGGGAGGGGGAGGCGGGGTGGAAGGGAGAGGCGGGAGGAAGGAAAGGGGGAAGCGAGGGGGAAGGGGGAGGTGTGGAGGAAACAGGCGAGGGGAAGACAGGTTGGTTTGAGCGGAGTCAAAAGTCATGTCCATGAGAGCGCCTGACCATGTGCGAGAAGGCAGGGCACACCTCTTCTGAAAGAGATTCCTGGCAGGCAGGCATGCACCTGGGTTGGGGGATGGAGGGGGGAAAAAGAGAACTGAAGAGCCGCCCCCCGCAGTGTGAGACGAGAGCGAGGCGAATGGCGCTCTCAAGTCAAGACAGGCGAGGTGTACCGATCGGCGGCGAGAGGGAGGGAGGGAGACGAGCAGGACCTATGCACCCATCTGAAAGCATGATGCCTACAAGCCAAGGCAGTGAGGAGGGGAGGGGAGGGCCTACCACGAAAGATGCAAGACCCACGCCACACTAAGGCTGTTGATCTGTGCTCTGACGAAGGGCAGCAGTCGTCTCTCTCTCTACCCGCATTTTTTATATTGAAGGCAGTGAGGGGGGGAAGGGCCTACCACGAAGGAGGCAAGACCCACGCCAAGGCCGTTGATGACCCGAGACAAGAGGAGGAGAGACAGCGACTGGTAATAGGTAGGGGAAGGACGAGAGGGTGGTTGTGAAGAGCTTTATTTCTGGCCTTTTCAAGAGCACGTGGCTGTAAAGAAAGAGCGAGACACACACACAAAAAAAAAGAGCAAGGTCACTCTTTGAGGTGTTGGAAAGTGACTGTATTGAGAAATCACTGAATTGTAAAGTACTGTTTATAACATGAATATGAGTGTCTGCGTGCATGCGTGTGCCTCTGGGTGTCTTCCTACCTGCGCCAAGGCTATTCCCCCCCATCCCGCCGCCAGCAGCAGCGCAGCCAGCGCCAGCGCCCTCCTGCGCCCCACTCCTTCCGCCACTGCCCCTGCGGCCACTGCGCCCAGCATTGCGCCCACTGTTATGAGCGAGGAGAAGAGCGACGCGAGCGCGGGGGGCAGGCGCAGATCCGCAGAGAGAGAGGCGAGCGCGGGGGAGGTGTAGCCCACCTGCGGGGGAGGGAGGGGGAAGGGGAGGAGGAGCGGAGGGGGGACCAGGGAAGGCAGGGGAGAATGGGGAGGTCGAGGGGAGAGAGAGAATGGTCGGTTAAGGGATAGCGGGAGGGGGGCAAGAGACTGAGAAAGATATGACAACGTTGAGGGGAAGAGGCGGAGAAGTCGGAAGGGGGAAGCATAGCGCGTGGGGCGGGCCTGATGAGAAGGAGGGGAGGAAAGGGGGAAATATAGCTCATTTACGGGGTAAGAACGCGGGACGTATAACCCATCTCCCCTGCTCGCTTTCTCTCTCTCCCCCCCTCCCTCCGCCGTTCCTCTCTCACCGCATATCCGAACGAGAAGGCGCCAAGGCACGCGAAGCAGCACCAAAGAAGCGTCGGCAAGAGGCCCTGATACTGCCGCTGCAGCTGCTGCTGCTCTCCCGGAGATTCCCCCTTCCCGAGACCGTCTCTATGCTCTCGCCGCTGCTGCTCTCCACGCTGTCCTCCTTCCGCGTTGCGCCCTTGGGAATGCCGAAGCAGAGGCTCCTCCAGCGGCCTGACCGACGACCACGACGACGACGGCGAACGATCGTCAACGACTGGCGTCATCGTTGCTTCTTCGCCAGTCGCTTCGCGCAACTCGCTAACGCTGACGTGGCTGGCTGCTGGTCCGGCCATCGCCGCGAGCTCAACACATCAATAGAAGAAAAAGAAATCGAAGCGACGGCAGACTAATCGCCAATTCTTTTCTAAGCCGCTTGTCCTCTCCAGTCGTTCACTTGGGACAGTGAAAGGACCAAACAAAATAGCATGTGTAAAGCCTCAACTCTTTTCAGCCTTAGGCACACAGGTCGTGGCAGATGGTCCTGCTCCTGCTGCTCTGCTGCTGGTGTTTCTCGAGATTGCCGCTCTTTTGCGCCAACGATCATTTGTTCAGCCGCGCTTTGTGCTGACCTTTCAGCGGAAAGTATCCGTTTCAATCCGATTCGGTTAAAATTGAGGTTTGAGTGTTGAGTGTTGAAGCCAATTTGAATAACATGAGCTTAATAACACCAATAAGGAATCATGATTTTGATAGAAGGGCAACAATAGCACGGAGAAAATGAAGATATAGGATTCAAGAACCTGTCACCCACTAGAACCGGACGGGACCTTCACATCCGCTAGTAATCTCGCAGCCATGGCTCCTGCTCTCCTCTGTTCCCACTCCTCACTCCCATTTTCTTGACCTGAAAACGCCAAACCCCCCTCACTCTCTCCTCGTCTTGCAAGCGTCTCCTGATGAACCTTGCGTGCAAATATTTGGTCATCTTGGCCGCACGGGCTTGGAAAAAACTCGTCCACTGAAGGACGAGTAAACACACCCGCCCCCTCGCTCTCCCCTCCTCCGTTTGCCCCATCCCCCTCATCCTCCTCTTCTGTTGTGTCGTCTTGCTCCCTGTCTCTCTCCCCCACAACCCCCTCACGAACTTCTTTGTTTTCCCCATCTTCTGATATCGCTTTGCTAGGCGATTCTACTGGTTTTGCTGCGCTGTCTAGAAGGCTGGTGACGTGGACACATGGCACGCCCTGATTCGTCATCACGGACTGCACCTCCTCAAGAATCGTTCTTACCTCAGGCTGGACGGCGCGAGAGAGGAAGGACATGGGGAGAGTGGGAGGGAAGAGGAAGAGGGATGAAGGTAGCGGCAGGAGGGGGAGTGGGGGATGAGGGTGGGGAAGGCTCTGATGCTTGTTGAAAGAAAAAAGTGGGTGGTCATGTGAGAAATGGGCTCGGAATGCACAGGTACATGGGAGGCCAGTGGTATGAAACTCAATTGAGCAGTGAGTGAGAGAGTTGAGTGCAGTTTGGTGCATACAGCCTTGGCAGTATTGGCAATGCAGGCAGTACAGGAACTGTGGCTTTGCGTGTGGGCAGTACAGGAAGAATGGGGGAGTAAGGAAGAAGCATACAGGCAGTGTGGGCGCAGCCTTGCGTTTCATGATGAACACATCGATGGATGGGTGCTGGTACTCTGCATGCAACTGATGTGAATGCAATGCACGTCCACACAAGCACACATGCACACATGCACAGCAGAGGTAGAGGATAGAGAACATTCTTCAGAGCAGTCTAGTTTTGAGGCGCCTCAAAACTAGGATAGAGAACATTCTTCCATGAGCAGGAGCGTTTTTCTAGTGCACAGAGACACACAGTAATAAGCGGATTCAAGAAAAAAATCTTGAAAATAGGGGCACACCAGATAGAACCTATGCGTGGAAAGAATGGGGTGGGGTTGGAGGGGTGCTTGTCTAAGGTGAGAAGGGGGGGGGGGAGAGGGGGGGAGGTCACCTAGGGGATCAGGAAGGTCGGAAAGCCACAAAATGCGGAACCTTCCAAGGCTGACCTTGGTAGCAAGGACCTTCTTGACGTCGAACATCTGCTTCGCATATGCATGCAGGCAGTCATGCATGCAGGCGATCATGCATGCAGGCGATCATGCATGCAGGCGATCATGCACTGTGGCTGAGCGTGAGAAAAGCCGCAGGCGGCGGGCTACAAGTCAAAGCTCACCTTTGTAGCAGGGACCTTCTTGACGTCGAACATCTGCTTCGCGTATGCATGCAGGCGATCATGCACTGTGGCCGAGCGAAACTCGTATCCCAGCTGCACACATGCACGCACGCACGCAAGCAAGGAAGGAAGGAAGCACACCAGCAAACAAGCACTGTGGATGCAAGAATGCAGGCAAGGAAGCAGGCAGACGTGCTTCATTCGTACTCGAGTGCAGAGAAAGAAAAGGAGGGCACGCGAGGAGGAGAGTGGACGGGATGGAGCGAAGGGAGAAGTGGGAGGAGAGAGAATGACAAAAGGGGAACAGAAGAGTGGAAGAGAGGTTGCTGGGAGATAATACTGTAGTTTAGAAGGGAAGAGAGATCTAAGTAGCAGCATTGCAATGTGCCGATTTCTTAGGGCTTCAAGCGGCTGTCAGGGAAAAACTGGTGGAATGGGGACCTTCACAGCAAAAATTGGCAATTGAGATTCTAGACCGGGTTGCCAGACAGAGAGAAAAAAAAAAAAAAAAAAGATTTGCCACAAAGAGGCGGGGGACAATCTGGGGAAAAGCTGCATAAAAGCTGCTGGTCACAGGACAGGGAAGCTATGGGCTTTTTGAATGGGAAGCGGGGAAGGAGAACTGGAGATGAGGAGCTTACGAGAATGGGGGTGCGGGGGTGAGAGAGGGCAAGCATGGTTGCAAGGAGAGCCGGGACAGAGTCTTCTATGTACACCTGGTGTGGATGGGCAGGGAAGAGAAGATGAACACGTGGACAGATGCACGGATGTGTGAGATCTCAAACACAGGGAAAAAGGGGGAATGCAATGCAAGGGTGAGAATGAGAATAAGAGGAAACGCAAGGGTGAACTAGGAAGTAGCATGGTACGGCAGAGAAAGGGGAAATACGAAGAGGAGATGAGAGTGGAATCAGCTAAGGGGCAGAGTGAAGAGACGAAGAGTGAACAGTGAAGGAGAAGAGAGCAAGAGAGGGAACAGGAAAGAGGAGAACGGGAGAGGTGGGGAGAGGGGGGCGGGGAGGGGGAGAAGGGGAGGGAGAGCAGGGAAAGTGGAAAGGGTGGACGGAGGAGAGGTACGGAGTGAGTGATACTGACCACGTCAGTGGCAACAATGGTGTCAAAGGGAGGGCCGACTTGGGCTATGTGATGTGCGTTGCCCCACCATAGCTCTGCTACCTCCACTGACCCCACACTGCCTGCCCACGCACATGCACATGCATGCATGCAGACACATGCACATGCACATGCACATGCATGCATGCAGACACATGCACATGCACATGCACATGCACATGCACATGCACATGCATGCATGCACGCAGACACATGCACATGCACATGCATGCATGCACGCAGACACATGCACATGCACATGCACATGCATGCACGCAGACACATGCACATGCACATGCACATGCATGCACGCAGACACATGCACATGCACATGCATGCATGCACGCAGACACATGCACATGCACATGCACATGCATGCACGCAGACACATGCACATGCACATGCACATGCATGCACGCACGCAGACACATGCACATGCACATGCATGCATGCACGCAGACACATGCACATGCACATGCACATGCATGCACGCAGACACATGCACATGCACATGCACATGCATGCACGCAGACACATGCACATGCACATGCATGCATGCACGCAGACACATGCACATGCACATGCATGCATGCACGCAGACACATGCACATGCACATGCACATGCATGCACGCAGACACATGCACATGCACATGCATGCATGCACGCAGACACATGCACATGCACATGCATGCATGCACGCAGACACATGCACATGCACATGCATGCATGCACGCAGACACATGCACATGCACATGCATGCACGCAGACACATGCACATGCACATCACATGCATGCACGCAGACACATGCACATGCACATGCATGCATGCACGCAGACACATGCACATGCACATGCACATGCATGCACGCAGACACATGCACATGCACATGCACATGCATGCACGCAGACACATGCACATGCACATGCACATGCATGCACGCAGACACATGCACATGCACATGCACATGCACATGCATGCATGCACGCAGACACATGCACATGCACATGCACATGCACGCATGCACACACAAACACACCCACCCCATCAGTAGAGGTGAATGGTGCGCTATCAATTGATCTGAGACGACTAACACTTCCAACTACCAAAGCGCCATCCACCCATCCACCCACCACCCATACAACCACCAGCCACCATCCAGGACCCTCAGTCCAATCAACTACCACCCACCCTCCAGCCACTACCAATCACCAATCACCAATCGCACATCACCCATCACCTACCACCTACCCACCCAGCGCACGTCATAAAACATACCGAGGAAGGAGTCAGCAGCAGCGTCCATGGCGGCCTGGGACTGCAGGCGGGTCACGTTGCGGAAGAGAAGAGGCAGCACCAGCGCTTCGTCTGTCAGCACCACGTCACACCCCAGCAGCGCAAACCCTGCCATGACAAGCCGGGGAACAAGGGGAGGGGATCACCAAGGCGAGAAAAACAGTGCATCTAGGGTGTGAGCAGCAGAGGCAGCACCAGCGCTTCATCTGTCAGAACCACGTCACACCCCAGCAGTGCAAACCCTGCCATGACCAAGGGGGGGAAGGTTCGGCCGTTTTATAAAAACAGTGTGTTCGCGATGTCAACCACGCAACACCACGCCACACCACACAGCACCACGGCTCCTCCCATGCAAGCTCATCCAAGCCAGCGAGGCCCAGCTCTATGGCCCGCTTCCCGTTGAGCTTCGCCCGGGAGAACTCCCCCTTGTTGCTCCTATAGGTGCAATAGAACAACCGCACCACGCCACACCACACCACACCTCACCACGCCACACCACGACTTACTCCTCCCATGCAAGCTCACCCAAGCTAGCAAGGCCGCAGCCAGCTCCCAGCTCTATGGCCCGCTTTCCCTTGAGCTTCGCCCGGGAGAACTCCCCCTTGTTGCTGTGCCTCCTATAGGCGCATCAAGGTACACCGCACAACACCGCACCACGCCACACCACGCCACACCACACATCACCACGGCTCCTCCCATGCAAGCTCATCCAAGCCAGCGAGGCCCAGCTCTATGGCCCGCTTCCCGTTGAGCTTCGCCCGGGAGAACTCCCCCTTGTTGCTCCTATAGGTGCAATAGAACAACCGCACCACGCCACACCACACCACACCTCACCACGCCACACCACGACTTACTCCTCCCATGCAAGCTCACCCAAGCTAGCAAGGCCGCAGCCAGCTCCCAGCTCTATGGCCCGCTTTCCCTTGAGCTTCGCCCGGGAGAACTCCCCCTTGTTGCTGTGCCTCCTATAGGCGCATCAAGGTACACCGCACAACACCGCACCACGCCACACCACGCCACACCACACATCACCACGGCTCCTCCCATGCGAGCTCACCCCCAGTCCAGCGAGACCGCAGCCAGCCCCCAGCTCTATGGCCCGCTTACCCTTGAGCTTCGCCCGAGAAAACTCCCCCGTGTTGCTCCTATAAGCGCATTAAGACACACTGCACCATGCCACACCACACCATACCACACCACACAGCACCACGGCTCCTCCCATGCGAGCTCACCCAGGCCAGCAAGGCCGCAGCCAGCCCCCAGCTCTATGGCCCGCTTCCCCTTGAGCTTCGCCCGAGAAAACTCCCCCTTGTTGCTGTGCCGCTCCTGCGGTAGTGCAGGGGGAGAGAGGACGTGAGTGGGGAAGGAGGGGGCAGAGTGGGAAGGGTAGTGAGAAAAATGTGTATCGTTGTTCCCGTAAACTGAGGGAACTTGAACAAGAACGAGGGAGTTGCACATGGGAGGGGGGAATGGGGACCAGGGGCATAGAGCTTAGGATCGGGGAGATAAAACAGGGGAGTAAGGTATTTGAGAACCACAATGCTGCAAATAAATTCATCTATATATTAATTTAATCAATTACCGAATTATTCAACAAGTTTCTCAGAAATTTTGAGACGTCTCTCAGCTGGATGTGCGAGGGAGAGAACGGACCAAGTATTTGAGGACGACAATGCTGGAATCCCACACAGTCGTGCCCACGTGCTTGGAATTGGGATCCTGGTGGGGGAGAAAGCGAAGGGGGAGAGTACGGGAGGGAGAGAGGTAGAGAGACGGATCGGGGGAGAGATGGGAGGAGAGGAGGAAGCTGTGGGGGGGTAGGACGGGTTGAGGGGGAGGAAAGGGGGAGCGGAAGGGAGGTAGGGGGATTCAGAAACGGCGGGTAGTGGATAAAAGCTGGTGAGGCGGTGTGAATGGACGCAGCAATACGAAAATTGGGTTGCTTCAACAAGAATTACCCTGAGACCCGGCCGGTAAGAACCTCCTTTTTCACCTGAACAAACTGGCGATTCACCTGTAACACGGCAAATATACCTGGGTGACCCGAAGCCGATGTCCCATGGCCTCGAGTTCTATAACGTTAGTGGTGGGTGTGTTGAACCTACGCATAGGGAACGTGGTGAAGGGGAGCGGACGACGCGTTTAACGCAAGATTCGGTAGGCGAGGGAGAGCAGTTGTACAGGGAAAAAGAGGGAGAGGTAGAAATTATAAGGCGGTTCTCTTTGTAAGTGCCGGCATCCGTCATGGGTTCGAAAGTTTGAAAGATTGATTTCATTTTCTCACTCGTCACAAGGATTGGAGTCTGCTGAATGAGATACTACCAGCCGTAAATTCTACCACCCGTCTGCGAATATGGCACGTCTCACCGATCCTCCATGGCGAATTCTGCCAGCTGACGGCTGAGAGCCTCGAAACGGCAAGTGTAAGGACTGGAAAGCTGCAAAGTTGAACGGTTTAGAGCTTTTGGCCTAGTATCCAGAACCGTGGCGTCAGTTAGAACTCAGCGCTTTGGAAAAACCAGCAGTGGGTTTAGGGGGTGAACACTCTTCTGGCCTCGGAAACATTGCGGGTTCCCAAGGTTCAGGGCTCTACAAACATCATTTACAGCGGTTTCTACACCCATCGTTTCTAAATATCAGTTCTCCAAGAACCATTTTCCAATTCTGAGATCTGAACCAAAGCTTTTTTGTAAACAAGTGGGATGGACTTGTTATACAAAATACGTTTGCGTTATATAATGTGTCTTCGTCTGTTTTATCTGGGAGTTATTTGCAAAACACACTATTTATAGTTATAGCAAAAAAATTCTTAAGACTTTGAATCAAGCATGAAGATAATCTTATTCTCGTGTAAGCGCCGAGCTTAGTCCACAACAAATTGCATATAAAAGGGTAAATCAAACTTAGTATTTCCACTCATTGATGAGATAATAAAACAAAATGAACACCTGATTGAAGTTTTTTACGTCATAGCGCCAGTACACTTGCAGCACGGTCCTTGGAGCTTCAAGGGCTTATTTCGATCATTTCGTGGCACGTTTCGGGCTTATGGGGAATCTTGCCTCCTAATCACAGCACCGTGCGACTTGCACTGTAGGAGACGGAAACAGCTTCCACCAAGCCCTGGACAGTCGCCAACCGTCTGCGACGGGTTACTGCAGTGCTGTTGGGCGGTAGGAAGCCATCAAGCGCCAATCAGCAGAGCCAATCTTCCCGTGCGACTGGACTTCCGTCGGACAAACCCAGGGCGGATATTTTGCGTTCAGACCACTGCGGCTCTTGAACCAGATGCATAGCTAGTGTAACCTAGTATCTACGTCCAGTGACGTTTTGGTATTTTGCTTCAGATCCAAAGTTGAAGCACTTCAACCGCGTGCTTGGAAACTGTCTCCCGTTACAGTAACATAGCCAAGTACAGAAGTCCCGCTGTTTCGTCCAAACCCGTATTTTCCAGATCGCGTGCTTCTTTTTCAGCGTCGTCTCGTTAGCTAACGTTAGGATCAGACCGCCGACTGAGCAGCAGCAGCAGCGGCGGCGGCGGCGGCAACAGCCATGGCGTGCCGCGGATTTCTTCAGTGCTTGTTGAAGCTCTTCAACCTCGCTCTCGCGCTCGTCGGCGTTCTACTCCTCGTCTTTTCCATTTCCCGTCTCCTCCGTCTAGATCCCGACATCTTCCCCCCTCCAGCACCCCCTCCGCTCCTTCCCCCGTCGCCACCTCCCCTCGCTCCCCCTTCTTCTCCCCCTCCCCCTCTTCACTCCCCCCCTCCTCCGCGTCACTCCCCCCCTCCGCCTCTCCACTCTCCGCCTCCCCCTCCGCAATCTCCGCCACCGTCTCCGCCTCCCCCTCCGCAATCTCCGCCACCGTCTCCGCCTGCTCCCGCGCCGGGTCCCGCTTCTGCAAACGGCCTGATTTCCGAAGAGACGATCCTGCAGAGCGTTACGTCAAGGCAGGTCGCGGAAGATTCCGCCAAGGCAGCGACATTCGCGGCCACGCGAAAACTCGCCGCGGCGTCGGGTGCGACGCGAGGCGTATCGCTTCTCGAGATCGACGCCGCACATGACGGCGCGAGCAGCGCAGCAGGTTCTTCGGTCGTTGCAGCTCTCCCGCAAGTCGAGCTACCCCGATTCTGGTAGGCCGACTTTAACGTTTGTGCTGCCTGCTGAATGCCGTTTTCAAGGTGGGGAGATTTCGGGGAGATGAAGAAAACGTGATGAATGTTTCCCTTTTTACAAGTCCACGCACACGTTTTCGCCCTTCCATAGTCCATACACGTGCGGGGTGGGTTTGAGGTTTGTCGTAATCCATTGCACCGTATGCGTGTCGTTTTACTCACTCCTGACACGCCACTCTCGTGACATTACCCTGTTCCGGTCGTGAATCACTGTCTATAAACTCCTGAATCTCCTTCCATTCCGTCGCTCCATGCCTGTTCCGGTCGTGAATCACCGTCTATATATTCCTGAATCTCCTTCCATTCCGTCGTTCTACGCAGGTTCATCTACCTCATGATTGGAGTGGGTGCGTTTCTCACGCTTGTGACTTTAGTGGGTGCCATTGCCGCGGAGACCAACAGCACGTTCTGTCTCGCCTTTGTATGTCGGCTTCTCTCGTTCCTCTTTCTTTTCTCTCTCCTCATTGTCCCCTCCTCTTTTCATCCTCATTCTTTGTCATTCGTCGCCTTTGATTGCTCCTGTTCACCCTCCTGCCTCTCCGATCTCTCGCCCTTCCATTCCTTTCATTTCCTCCCCCACCACCTACTCCCCTCCGCCCTTGTTTCCCGCCCCTCCCCTCTTCCCAATTCCGTTGTTCCGTCTTTCCCTTTCACCGCCATCTAGTATTCCTGTCAGGCACCTATTCTTGTCTCCCCTGTTCTTACAATCTCTTGGCGTTTTCCCCTTTCCGTGCCCTTCTCCTTTTGCGATCCCCTTTGAATCATCCCTGTGCAGTATCAGTTCGGTCTGTGTCTGCTGATATTGTTCGAGTGTGTTGCATCAGCCCTCATTTGGCTTGAGGTAGGTTAGCAAGCCCCCAGGTGGGTTTGGTAAGCCTTTAACCTTACAAAGGGGTGAAATATTTGGTCGTTTTCCATGACCTTACATCAACGTTCTTGAGTGTCATGCTTCTTGATGGTGCACTAGCAGCGGAGCGCCAATAGGGCAGAAAGAAGAAGAAAGAAAGAAAGAAAGAAAGAAAGAAAGAAAGAAAGAAAGAAAGAAGAAGAAGAAAAAAAATAGCAAAAGCTAACAACGCTTGCTGTTGCCTTTCCCGCCAAACCCCTTCCCCCTCTCCTTGTCTTCCCCTTCCCCTCTTACTCTTCCGCCTCCCGTCCCCCGCGTCCTTTCCCTGCAACCAGGACGTGCCTGTCGACCCTACAGGCGAGTACGACAAGTATCAGCGTTACGTCCTGGCGAACCCAGACAGAAGCAGGCTGGCAATGGCTGGCCTTGTGCTCATTGAGGTATGTATCATCATGTGGAGAGTATAAGTGGGACATACACCTGTGTTGCATTTGGAAAGGAATGTGCTGCGAGCCTGCCCGTGCCTTGAAAGAGTTTTTTCTGCGTTGGCCCATGCTGCTGTCCCGTCTGGCAATTGCGTGATAAAGGTGCTACGTGCATGGCAATGATAGAAAAGGTATTTCTTCCTTTATGTACATCCCTTCAACCTTGCATTGCACCCACTGCCGTTCTTCCTTTCTCCTGTCCAATCCCCCTCCACCTCCTCACTCTTCAGGTGGCAGCGCTGCTGGTCGCAATGATGCTACGTGCAGCACAGGACGACGCGAGCCAGGCAGAGGATGACGACGATTATATCACAGGAGGCACGGGCCGAGGAATTGGAGGAGCGGGAATAGGAATCGGAGGAGGAGGAGGAGGTGGAGGGCAGGGTAGGCTGCGTCAACCACTTGTGTATCGTGGCACTTACCCCTCTGTTCCTGCTTATCCTACTGCCGTAGGGGCTGGGGTGGGAGGAGCGGTGGGGAGTGCTGGAGCAGGATTGGGAGGCGTGTATCATGGTGCAGGGGCTTCGGGAGTGGTGGGAGGCGGTGTAGGGGCGGCGGGGCAGACACATGTGCCGCTGACTGATGCTTGGCGACAGAGACTGCTGGAGAAGGTGGGTTGTTGGGTTGGATGTGGTTGGGTTGGGCATCTCTGATGTGTATTTTTTGGGGAATTTCGTATGCTGCTGCTGCTGCTGGTGCTGCTGCTGTGGATGGAAATGATTTGTACTTAGCAAATGAGCGTTTTTCCCAGGTAGTTTCTTCTTATCCAGCTGGGGCTGGATAACCTTTCCTTCTTCACTCCCTCCTTTCTCATGCCTCCCCATCTTTCTAACCCTTTTCCTCACACCCCCTGCGCTTCGCTCCACCCCTTTCCCCCTCTTCCCTTGTTCTTATGACTCGTGATCATGGCAGTATGGTTTGGATGCGCATGATTTCAACTACGGTCCACCTCCAGGCCATTCCCAAGCCGCTGCCCCTCCCCCATCTACCCCTCGCTCCTCAGGGTGCTCCATAATGTGAGGGAATGTAGTGGTGTAGTATCTTGGCTAAGATGGAAATAGATACATAGGCCGTGCCATTTGGTTGGTTGGAGGGTGGTGATGGAACGCGTAGCTGGCATGAGTCTGGTCAGGCTTTCTAGAAGAAACAGTTAGCAATAACAGAAGATACTGTTATAGCACATATTGGTGCTTGAGAGATACTGGGTACATGTGAATTCAGGATTCTGTCCAAGGATCCGAGCTAATGTTGACTTTGCTTAGCATACATACGGTAGGTGTTCCTGACCATTGTTTATACCAGCATAAAGAGTAAACATTTATATTGTTTGTGCAAGACGTCTCTACCGAGTTTGCATCGGAACTCCTTGCATCTGCTGGACCCGTTGCATGTTCGAACTGCCATTGCATGTCACCTCCCAAAAACAGGTAAATGTTCCCCTCCCATCCCAGCCCCAGACGCTGGTACCGCGGAAATTCCAAGGTTGGGTGAGATGCGATGAGACATTTGGAAGTAGCAGCAGCCGAGATCCCTCACCTCTCGCGCTTTCAAGGCTGGGGCACCATTCCAGCTGCTCTACGGTGGGGAGCGCGTGACTAGGAAACGGCGACTCATTCTTCGCCGCAAAAATCATAAATTTTCCGGCGCTTGAGAACCTTTCATGGCATTTGTAGTTCGTGCTCCGGTAAGGGCAGCGATGGCAACGCTAGTGGTGACAGCAGCAGCTCCAGTGACTTCTGCTACTCGTTGTTGTCTTCTATTACGCGGATCGCAGCGTGCGCAATCGAGTAACATTTTTCGTTTCTATCTCTCATCCTTTCTTTCTTTTTTTCTTTCTTTCTTTCTTTTGCTTTTTCTTTTTGCCGATGTAAATTTTGCGCCCGTTGAAATCTTCGTTTCTTTCCCGTTCGCCTGTCCCTTATAACCTGACACGAGTATTTATGTGCCACTTTCGTTACAGTGAAGTATTGTCGCAAAGTTCCAGTGAAATATTACGCGGATTCACAAAAAAACTCATGCATCAAATCTGTGTTCCTTTTACGATCCGTGGCCTCTCCCCCGTCTCGCTCCCCGTCTCACTCGCTTATACAACCTCCTCCATTTCTTATTCATTCCGGTATCCTCTTTCCTCCCTCTCTCTACCGTTTTCCCCTCTTTCCTCATTCTCCTTCCCGGTTTCTTTCCCCTTCCCCTTCTCTGCAGGAGCAGTACATTTGTTCCGTGAAGCGCAAAAACCCCGCCCTTCCCCGCATGCGCGCCGCTTTGCAGTCTCCGCCTCCTCCTCTTCCCCCTCTTCCTCCTCCTCCTCTTCGTCCGCCTCCTCCCTCGATTCCTCCGATTCCTCCCCCCACACCTCCTCTTCCGCCTATGCCACCGCCCCCCCGCTCCCGCACGACTTCTCCCCACGCCCTCTCCCCTTCGACCCGCAGCTGCTGCGCGGGCTGAAGCTCATCTGGGCCGCGGAACCTGCGCTGGGACATTCGATGGTGCGCAAACGGGAGCCAGGGGGAGGGTGGTCGGGCGAGGGAGGCGGGAGAAGGGGAAAGAGTGGGGAGAGAGGTTGGGAGGGAGAAAAGAGAGGTGTGGGGGGGGGGGGGAGGAAGGGGGGTTAATGTTAGGAGAATAGAAGGGGGTTGGGGATGGGGGCAGACGTGGATTGGATCGAAGGCCGAAGTGAAACAAAGGGGGGGTTGGGATGAGAGATTGTTCTGCGTTTGCATGACCTCGCTCGCCCTTTCTTGCGATTGAGTCGCTCAAAGAGTTGTTGTTTGTGTGATGTCAGTCCCCCTCCCCCTCCCCCCCCTTTTGTTGTAGAATAGAGGTCAGTGCTACTGTGATTATTTTTATTTTTATTCTATTTTTCTTTATCGCTTCACAGTTGACTCTCCCGCCGACTGGGTGCATGGTGTTGCTTCATGTGATGCCATGGAATGGCACATGGCATGGCTCGTGGCACATGGCTTGTGGCGTGGCACATGGCTGCATGGCACATGCCATGGCACATGGCGTGGCACATGGCTTTGCATGGCACATGGCATGACACTCATGCCGTTCAGGAGGGACATCCGGAGACTAACGAGCGTGTGGTGGGAGTGATGAAGGAACTGCAGGACTCTGGACTCACAGAGCAGGTATGTGCATGCGCTCTTTCTTTTAAGGTGCATCAAAATGCGAACATTCGCTGTGTGCCATTGCAATGCGTGGCTTTAAGGCGTTCATCCCATCTGTATCTCATCTCCCTGCCTTCTGTCCCCTCTTCCCCCCCGAACCCCCTCTCTGACCCTCCACTTCCCCCCCTTCCCACCTGTTTGTCCCATCCCATCACATCACTTTTCACCACCACGCCACACCGCACCACACCGCACTGCACCAATCCTCCCACCAGGGGCGTCCTGGCGAGTTGCTGCATCTGTCATCTTTCCTCCCCGCCACCCCTCTCGACATTTCTGCAGTTCACAGTCCCAAGTACATGCGTGCATTTGAACAGGTGTGCGTGGGAGAAGAGGGGGGGGAAGAGGGAGGGGGGGAGGGGGAGGGGTGATATACCTCTGAATGCAGCGAGCGGGTTGGAAGGAAGGAAGGGATGGATGCAGGGAAGGGAGGGATGCAGGGAAGGGAGGAACAAAATGAGTGTGTGAGAGCTTCTTCAGGGAGTGAGTAGGGTGTATAATATGCATGTACGAGGCCTTCACCACGGCAAGGCATGGATACCGCCTGCTGTTCTCTCCCCGCTTCTCTCCCCTTTTTCCCGTCAGTGTAGTTTCGTTCTGTTCTGTTATTTTAAGTTTTTTTTTCTTTATTTCTTTCTTTCTTTTCTTGTTATTATACATATCCTAGGTCTTACAAGCGCACTCACTTCCTTCCCGCCCTCTCACCAGTTTTGGTTCGTCTCAAAACCTTGTTCTTTCTCTTCCCCATTCCGCCCCCCTCAACATCCCTCCCCCCCCCCTCTTTCAGTCCATGGAAGCAGCAGCAGACGAAGGACTTGTGTTTCTAGATGGCTCTGGACCGACGTTTGCCACTATCACAGTGAGTGCAGACGTTCAAGCCGTTTCAGAAGAACCCCTTGTTGTTCCCCACACCATCGCTCGGCTTGGCCCCCCATCAGTCCATGGAAGCAGCAGCAGATGAGTGATTCTCGACTGCTCTGCACCTACATTTGCCACTGTCACGGTGAGAGCAAGGCTGTAGGAAGAGGGAAGGGGGGTGGAAGTGGGTGTGAGCGAGGAGAGGAAGAGAGAGAGAGAGAGAGGTGGAGGGGGAGGGAGAGGGACAGGTACGGGGAGAATGAGGTTTTTGGGTTGAAAATAACACATCGCCCGCCCCTTCAATGTCCCGACTTCCTTCTCATCTGTCTTAAAGAATATCCCCCTCCCAGCCCCCTCCCCCTCCCTTGTTACATGTGTGTTGTCAAGCACACAAAGCCTTCGTGACTCTATGTGCTCAAGCCCCTCCATTTCCTGTGCGCTGCACTGACTTGTCCCGTATGTTCTGCTCTGTTATTCTCTGCTGTGCTGTGCTGTGCTGTGCTGTGCTGTGCTGTGCTGTGCTGTGCTGTGCTGTGCTGTGCTGTGCTGTGCTGTGCTGTGCTGTGCTGTACTCCCTTGTGTGTACTGATGGCAACATGTGTATTCTGATGGCTCGCGGTGATGGTTCTCTATCACATAATGTTGCGTGGCATGGCATGGCATGGCATGGCATGGCATGGCATGGTATGGTGGCATGAGTGGCGCTGTGCAGACCTACAGTGACACGTTAAGCGCATGTGGTGCAGGCCTCACACTCATCGATGCTCTCGTAAGTCAGGGGCCTTGAGTCATGGGCCTTGAGTCAGGGGCCTTGAGTCATGATTCATGGTGGTTCATGAGTCATGACTTCTGAGTTTTGCTTGCTACTCATGGCCCGTATCCACTTCACACTCTCTCCGAGCGCGATTCCCTGCTCCATATGTGCTCCTCCTATGTTTCTTCTTCTGCGTCTGGGGATCCTCTGACCACTTCCTGCTCCCTTTCACTCCCGACTTCTGCTCAGCGGCCATCCCCGCGCCCCCTACTCCCCCTGCTCGCCTTCCCCCTCGCTGTCCCCCCTTTCCCCACCCTGGCCCCCTCTCCCCTGTCTACCTTTTCCAGGTTGCAGCAGAGGAGATCAATTCCTCTGTACCCCCACCAGCAGGGTTCGCTCTGGTGCGCCCCCCCGGGCACCATGCGGTGCATGCAGGCGCCATGGGCTTCTGTCTCGTGGACCACGTGGCTGTGGCAGCAGCCCTGCCTGTCGCTGCACCTGCACCTGCACCTGCACCTGCACCTGCACCTGCACCTGCACCTGCACCTGCACCTGCACCTGCACCTGCACCTGCACCTGCACCTGCACCTGCTGGTGCTGCCACCCACCGCCACCACCTGTGCTTCTCTTCTCCTCTGGTCTTCTGCGTCTGGGCTCTCTCTAACCTCTTCCTGCACCCCATCCCTCCCTCCGCTTCCCCGCCGCCCCCACTGCTACCCTCTCCCTGGCCGTTTCCCTCTCCCGTCCTCAGGTAGAAGCAGAGAAGATCAATCCTTCTGCCCCTCCACCAGCAGGGTTCGCTCTGGTCCGCCCCCCTGGCCACCACGCAGTGCATGCAGGCGCCATGGGCTTCTGTCTCGTGGACCACGTCGCTGTGGCAGCGCGGTACGCGCAGAGCAAGGGGCTCAGGCGCGTGTTCATCCTCGATTTCGACGTGCACCACGGCAACGGCACGCACGACCTGTTCTACAATGATCCAGACGTGTTCTTCATGTCCACGCACCAGGTAAAGGGGATGGGCCGGAGTGGGGGGGGGGGGGGGTGTTGTGTGAGATGTGCACCATGGTACCGGCATGCACGATCTGTTCTACAATGATCCGGACGTGTTCTTCATGTCCACGCACCAGGTAAAGGGGATGGGCCGGAGTGGGGGGGGGGGTGTTGGGTGAGATGTGCACCATGGTACCCGCATGCACGATCTGTTCTACAATGATCCGGACGTGTTCTTCATGTCCACGCACTAGGTAAAGGGGATGGGCCGGAGTGGGGGGGGGGGGGGGGTGTTGGGTGAGATGCGCACCATGGTACCGGCATGCACGATCTGTTCTACAATGATCCGGACGTGTTCTTCATGTCCACGCACCAGGTAAAGGGGATGGGCCGGAGTGGGGGGGGGGGGGTGTTGGGTGAGATGTGCACCATGGTACCGGCATGCACGACCTGTTCTACAATGATCCGGACGTGTTCTTCATGTCCACGCACCAGGTAAAGGGGATGGGGGGAAAGGGGTATGGGGAGTGAGTGATGATTGTAGGTTCAAAGGGATTCATCTCATGATCCATTGTTGAATGATTTCAATCTTCTTCGTGTCCACGCACCAGATAGCGAGGATGGGGTGTGTTCTTCACTCTTGGAGTAGCACCCATGAATTGCGTCTTTTACGGGCCTTGATGTGCTGTTGTTCTTTTCAATAATTGTCTCCTGCAATATCTTTTTGTCTGCTGGTGGTTTGTTTTTCCGGGCCTTTTTATCGCCTGCACATCGTTCCGCCTCCCTGCTTCCCTTAAATGGGAGCAGCACAACCCTGCATGCATATGCAGGTGCTGTGCTGTCTTGATTCGATGCAGAGGCTGGCTTTTATACGTGCGCACAGTAACCAATGGCAGTCTGGTTACCACATGGTAGTTAGCTACCGGTGGTGATGATGCTGCTAGAAGCTTGCAAAGCCAGTAACTTGATTCTGGTGCTTCCTTCCTCGCTTATGCGTGGAAAGGTCTTTCTTTCTATGCTCTGATGGCTGAGGAAGCGGTAAATCAGCAAGTACAGTACAGGTATAGTCCTTTCTTTTCTTTGTCGTACGCTCTCTTGGTGCTTTTGGTGAAAGTCTATCGACTCCTCGAAATCATTGCTCTGCCTTTCTTTCCCATCTCCCTCTATTTTTAACGCTGTTGTGCTGTGCACACTCGGGTCAGGAGGGGACCTATCCTGGCACGGGTCGGTTGGATGAGGTGGGGCAAGGGGCAGGCGAGGGCACGACAATAAACGTTCCGCTGCCCGGAGGGGCGGGAGATCTTGCCATGGCAGCCGTTGTGGATCGGCTTGTAGCACCAGCTGTAGCACGGTTCAAGCCAGATATTATTCTGGTGTCTGCTGGGTGAGTGTGGGAAGAGTCATTTGGAATGGGGAAAGGGTGGATGAGGGGGAAATGGGTAGGGGGGAAAGGGAGGGGGGAGTGAGGAGGTGGCGAAGAGTTGATTTAGTAGCTTGACAATAGTCCTTGAAACTCAGTTGTCTCGCATCATAAAGTTGTTTAGCTTCCTGCACAATATTTCATCCCCCATCCCCCATTTCCTTGGAACTTGGTTGTCTCCCTTTTCAATTCCATACAGATATGACGCCCACTATCTAGATCCCCTGGCATCTCTTCAATTCCGCACCTCCACGTACCACCGTCTAGGCCAACAACTTACGCAACTCGCCCGACAATACTGTAACGGCCGCTTAGTATTCTTCCTTGAGGGCGGTTACAATGTGAAGGCACTTGCTGGGTCTGTAGCTGACACCGTTAGGGGAGTTATTGGGGATGATGCTATGGCGTCTGAGGGTTTAGATGTAGATGAGGCAATCTACGAGGAGCCTGAAAGCAGGGTGGAGGATGTGATTGAGCATTGTCGTAGCATTCACTCGCTGTAAGAGATAGTTAAAGAAAGGCAAAAGTGCTGGCTGCGGCAATTATTACTTGCTTTATTTGGATCTGCGATGTGATACACTGATACTATTTCGTCCATACTATTTGAGAGCTTGACAAGCAGTCAGTTCTGGGTGTCGTACTGAGTGTAACAGATGTAGACGTAACTTTCGCCACTTCATTTCGAAGAGATTCGTTTATCATTCCTTCCTCCCGTCCCTCCCTCAGTTTCCCACCTCTCCCCCGTTTGCTCTTTCATAAGCGATCACTTTCCAGCCGCATTTCGTTTCTTCTCTCCGCCATCTCACGCTCATTACTCGTGATCTCTTCCGCGCCTTCGTCAGTCAGTAAGTCGTGGGTTTCTTCTGCTCCTTTTCACCGTGTCGGAACTCTGGCCAAGGCTCTTATCAGCAGAGGGGCTTGGTTCTGTCGCTTGCTGTAGATCTCACTGACGAGTTCGATCGGGGCTAAGACGAGGAGATTTTGGTTAGGGGGTGCTTGCTGGAGTGCTTTCATCTCAGCGCTTGAATCTGTAGCGCGTTCGTAGCTCTTTCTGTATCAGCGAGTCAGCGAACGTTGCGTGGCGGCAGCACCTGCAGCAGATCTGAGATATCGAAAGCGAGAGATCGACGGCCGGGGAGGACAGTGCAGCGCAAGAGGAGTAAGGAGAGGAGGAAAGACCAGGAAGAGGCGCAGCAGATCAAGGAAAGGAGAGGCGGCGGCGGCGGTGGTGGTGGTGGTGGTGGTGGTGGTGGAAAGCAAGACGAAGTCGGAGGAGAGTTAACGGCGAGAGCGCGATGGATTTCGGCGGGCCGTCTAGCAGTCCGGCGGGGTCGATGCCGAGCAACGACGTGGTGATGGATCAAGTGAAGCAGCAGCTCGCGCAACAGTACGCCGAGGAGTTCTTCGCGGTACGTACGTTACGTGTGTGCGTCTTGAGGCGCCTAGAAAGGACTTCTGATCTAACTGCTGGAACTGAAAACTCGACTCGGATTTCGCCGCAAACTGCGCCGCATTACGCGGAGGAGTTCCGCTTCGCTCAAGCTAAGATACAATCAACTGCTGACACACGATGGATTGCAGCGCGTTCGCGTACTGGATACTGGCCTGAACCCAGGTTCGGATCCGCTAGCAGGTTCGGATCCTACCAGCAGGTTCGGATCCACCTGGCAGGTTCGGATCCACCTGGCAGGTTCGGATCCAACAGGTTCGGAACCTCCCACCAGGTTTAGATCCAAGAGTAGGTTCTGTCCGTGGCATCGGATCGGGTCGGATCGAATTCGAATAGCCTGTCGCGTACGACTTGGGGTTTCTGATCTCAACAGCGAGCCGTGCAACGTGTCTTGACGGCTAGCCGTGTAAATTGTCGTTCTCAGTCTCAGGTCCTCTGTTCGTCGCTTCACAGTAGTTCCTCTGGCATCTCCTCCTTTCCGTTCCCACTCATTCCCCTAAGGGCGTGTAAGATCCCCGTGCACACAGAATCGGCCATCAAAATTAGGTGGCCGTAGCGAAAGTAACCATTTCGTGATCGGTTTGCGAATCTCGTCAATTTCAACCATCAAATTTGTGATTTGATGGCCGGAAGACTCTTTTCCGACGCGTGGTCGACTTCAAATCGGCCATGCTGTCGACAGCAGCTGTCTACAGTGAGAAACGAAGTCGCATACGCTGCTACAGTGAAATTGCGACATCGTATTCATGTGTGCGACATCGTCGCACCAAGTCGTAAAAAAGGACAAACCAAAATCTTCCACCTCTGTTACAGCGGCCAGCAAAACCGTGTCAGATTTGGAGGCCACACTGAGTTGGCCGAAAATTTGTCGACCTGGTGACGACTAATCTGTCGACCTTCGCGAAAGCTTTGTCGACCAAAATGGTCGACAAAATTCAGCCAAAACGTGTGCACGGGGATCTTACACACCCTAATTATTTCATCCCCTTGTTCCCGTCCCATCTCCCTTCTCTCCCACTGCTCCACAACCCCTCATTTTCACTCAGTACCCAACCTTTCCCCCCGAACCTCCTTCCTCCTTTCCCGTCCCCTTTTCCCGTCTCCTCCTCCTTCCACTCCCCCTCCCCCTTCCCCCTTTGCTTCCCCAATTTCCTCCCGCGCACCCTCCGCTATGGTGGGCCAGGTTGTGAGAGACAAGTGTTTCGCCAAGTGCATTCCCAAGCCAGGCTCCTCTATAAGCAGCAGCGAGAGCACGTGTGTCACGCGATGCGTGGAGCGGTACATTGAGGCCACAGGGATTGTGTCCAAAGCGGTGCTGCAGCTTGGGCAACGGTGACTGGGGTAATTGCTCAGGTGATTATGTTTTCATTAGGTCGAAAGAGTACGGATTGGGGTGCTCGTTTACCATATCTTGCATGTTGTTCAGTATTGATCAATACCTAGGTATCACATATCTCAGGTAGTGATGCACTTATTGCACATGCCCTACCTCCAAGTGCTTACACAAAGATTGTCTTAGGGTACATTCCTGTGTCAACATTTATGTCTCAATCCTCGTTTTCCCGAGTCGCGTCGAAAAAAATTGGCAATCTCGCGTCACAAAAAATCAATGTACCACGAAACTAGGCGACCATGCGAAATGCACAGTTGGGCACATTTGATTGGGCGAAAAATACTGTACACCCGTTTCTTCAGTCTCGCAGCTGGGGTGTGGTTTCGACGCGCGGGATTTCTTTCCCGCGCGAAATTGGCATTTCGGGAAGACCAGGTGCATTGACATTTCGAACCGCATGCGATTTTACAGAAATGACGCGTCGGTTTTCAATTCGTCCGCGACGTCAGCGCGTTTCACGCTGACCAATAAAAAATACAGTCATGGTCGCTAGAAAGCGACTCGCGATTGAGACATTGTACGTTATGTCGTTTTTACGCGTCACAAACGCTTTGAGACACAAATGTCGACACAGGAATGCGCCCTTAACTGTTTGTTTAGGTACACACATCCACCAAGGCACTATGAACTTGCAAATGTCAGTACTCTACGTTGTCTCATGGGCAGCTTGTGCAACAGTGAGCAGGGACAGTGAACCTTAAAATGTGGCTTGGAATGCCAAAAGAAACTGGTCGGCTCCTCCTTTATAAGGGACAGTAACCTCGGCAGCAAGCCAGCAGGTCACTAACCACTCCCATGCACAATGGGAGCCAAAAAAAGGGGGGAGGAAGGGGGGTCCTGATCTCTCTCTTCGCCTTCATGCATCACCAGACCACATCCAAACAGTCGCACGTGTGTGGAGAAGCGCAGAGCAGCCACATGGGTGCAATCCACTGCACCGCAGTAGGGCGCGGCGCAGTGCGCTTCCTTTGTTTGTCTGCAGCTGCTGACACCCAGCAAGAATGCTTCCGCATGTGCTGGTTACCACAGCGTGGCAGCACGAGAGGGAGCGGGCATGGCTACACAGAACACGGCTGAGACCGAGCATAAGAGTAACCACACATGCACGCACGCACGCATGCACACATGCATGTGCACATGTGTACTCGCGACGCGAGAGGCTACACGCAAAGGAAGCAGAAAGTAAGCGCGCGTGCGCATGCGCAGTGACACGGCACGACACGGCAGTAAGGAAGCATGCGTTCACGTGAGCGCGGTCATACGACATGCAGCTCAGCCAGGAAGAGCGCGACGAGATCAATGAAGAGCATGTGAGAGCCATCCACGTGCTGCAGGTCCAGCAGGTACTTGTCCTCGCGCACTCGCATCAGCTGCTCAGAGAGTGCGGGGAAGGAAGGGGAGAGTAGTAGATTTACGAGACGTCTCACATGTGCTGTAGGTCCAGCAGGTTCTTGTTCTCGCGCACTCGCATCAGCTGCTCACAAAGAGTGCGGGGAAGGGACGGAGGGGGGAGTACTAGATTTATGAGACGTCCCACACGTGTTGCAGGTCCAGCAGGTACTTGTCCTGGCGCACTCGCATCAGCTGCTCATGAAGGGGAAGACTCGGTGAAGAGCGGGGCAAAAAGGAGGTGAAATGATTATGCATTGGGTTATAGGAATGCAGGGAGATGGGCGGTGAGAGAGTAATCAGAAAAGTTGGGTTGTGGGCGGAAGAGGAAAGAGAATCCGCACCTGCATTTCAAATCGGAGAATTCTCCTCAACTCCCCTGAAAACATTGCTTCCGTCGCTCTCTCTTGCTGCTGCCTCTGCTGCGAAAGAGCCCTTTCGGTCTCCCCGGCCCCACCAAAACTGGTATCAGAGCCTCCCTGCCATCCTTCCAGTTCCATCCCCTTACCGCTTCCCCTCTCCCCTCCACTGAAACCACCACCACCACCACCACCGGCAGCAGCACAACCACCAGCACCACCATCAGCAGCACCACACGAAACCGCTCCTGAACAGCAATGTCCCTCCCTACACATCCCCACCCCCACTCCAACACCCATGCCCATCCTCGTTCCTGTACCCACACCCACGCCTGCATCCATCTCAGGTGCAACCTTGGCTCCCTTACACTCCCAACCCACACCTTCTCCTCCTACTCCTGCTCCTACTCCCAACGCCGCTGCACCCGTTGTGGAAGCAGCAGGGGCTGTGTCGGCAAACGGTGCGCCTGTGTCGGTGTGTATTTGCAGGGGGCGTGATGGAGTAGGGGCCTCCCACCGGCACCTGACGGTGTGATTGGTGGTTTTCTTCCATCTCACGTGCAGCGCGTGCAGTGCTCGCAGCACCTCAGTCATTATGTCCATTGGCTGGGCGCGGGACTGGGAGGAGCAGAGAGAAAGAGAAAGACGAGAGTAAAGGCAGGTGAGGAGAACGAGTGGAGTTTGCTCGCAGCACCTTTGCCATTATGTTCATTGGCTGGGCGCGGGACTGGGAGGAGGAGATGGAGGGGGCGAGACAGGGAAAGAGGGAGGGGAACCAAGAGGGATGGAAAAGGCGGGTGCAGAAAGGTGAATGTGGATTTGCTGATGCATGCTGATGCTCGCAGCACCTCTGTCATTATGTCCACTGGCTGGGCGCGAGATTCGGAGGAGACAGCACAGAAAGAGAGAGAGGGACACGGAGAGGAAAGGATGGGTAAAGAGAGGTGAAGGTGGGTGTGCAGCGCATGCAGTGCTCGCAGCACCTCTGTCATTATGTCCATTGGCTGGGCGCGAGACTGGGCACAGGATCGAGATGGAGAGAAAGGAACGTTGGAAAGCATGAGTGGGTAAAGACAGGTGAAAATGAGTCTCGCAGCACCTCTATCGTTATGTCCACTGGCTGGGTGCAAACACACCAAGAAAACGCACCTGTAGTCCCAGCGCCCATTTCCGCTCGGCCACAACTCGACAGTGGTGGTGCACGGGAGAACCCCCCATCATGCCTCCGCCCACTCCCCCGCTGCCCATGCCGCCATGCATGCCCCCATGCATGTTCATGGCCATGGTCGCCGCGTTCCCGCCCACAGATCGCCTCTGCTGCATCGCGTTGGGGTGCGCGTGTGCATCCCGCGCCCCTGCTGCTGCCAGCTCCATGAGATGCCCGTGAGACTGGCATGTGGGATGAGAGCATGAGAGGGAACGGGAGACGACAGGAGATGATATCAGACATGTGAATGCACTCAGGCGCTACTGGATGCCCGACTGGTGGAGTAGGAAGGGGAATGGGAGATGACGGGGGATGACGGGGGATCATGGCAGGCCTATGATGTGCACTCTAGTGCCCGCGCCCTTGCTGCTGCCAGCTCCATGAGATGCCCGAGCGACTTGAGGCCGGGATGAGGGGAATGGGAGAAGAATAGAATGATGATGGTGGAATGGGACGGTGCAAGCCTCTGAGGTGCACTCAAGCACGCCTGCCCTGCTGCTGCCAGCTCCATGAGATGCCCGAGCGACTGGGGTGGGCGGGATGAGAAAGGGAACCGGAGCCAACAGGGGATGATTGGGGATGGTGGTGGACGGAGCCTTTTGAATAAACCTAGACAATGGTGGAGAAATGGCACACGGAGATGCGATGCGAGGATGCTATGGGACAAGAGGAGACAATTCACACAGAGAATACAGAGGCCTAATGGGATACGGTGGTGTGTCTGGGAGGCGAGGCGCAAAATGAATACTCCTTTCACCCGTCCCAGAATCTAGTGGACACGTTAACTCGCCTTTCCATTCCTCTCCTCCCCCCACATCCCGCCCCTCACATCGCCGCACCTCCCCTCACCTCTTCCGCCCTCTTCTGTCAACTACTCCTCACTCCCTCCTTGCTTCCCCTTTCTCCCCACCTTCCCCTGCCCCCTTCCTTTGAGTTTATGTTACGGCTGCCCAACTTAACTAGCCTGCCCAAGCGAGCTCACCCGCTGTTTGATCTCTTCTATTTCAGATCCCAAATATCCCGTCGCGATGCGGCTCCTGTTGTCCAGCATGAGGTAGTATGCCACTGTGGCCTGGTGGCGGGAGGGGGAAAAGAGGCAAGGGAAAGGAGAGGGATGTGAAGGGTTGGAGATGGACAAGCTATTTGAGGCGCCTCAATACTCCTGCCCCGATGCCCCGTCACGATGCGGCTCCTGTTGTCCAGCATGAGGTACCATGCCACTGTGGCCTGGTGGTGGGTCGGGGGAAGCGAGAGGAGGTGGGAAGAAGGGGTTTTTGCCTCATTAGGATCGTGCCTCCAATGCGATGCGATGCGGATCCTGTTGTCAACCATATGCAACTGTGGCCTAATTTCACTAGAATCGTGCCTCGAACGCGATGTGATGCGATGCGGCTCCTGTATGCAACTGTGGCCTGGTGGGGGGAGAAGAAGAAGGGGGAACAGGAAGAGCGGGAAGGGTCCAGCTTTAGGTCAAACTCTACTGCAGCCTCAGGTGTCGAAGGGAGAGGGAGGGGTGGAAAGGGGGGAGAGGGGAGAGGAGGAAAGCGGGAGAGGGGAACAGGGGGAGGACGAGGGAAGCAGGAGCATAAGTTGCTTATTGAATCTTACAAGGAAACGCTTAAAAAAAAAAAAACTGCAATTTGTCGCCAATCAAGTTCGTGCCTCCCAACCCAGAAACCATGACCCAAAAACCCCGACCCAGAAACCCTGGATCCTGGGTGGACCCTGGCTTGCACTTGCAGCATTGAGGCGGATCCCATCAAATCAAATCCAATCTTACCTTGGTGGCTTGTCTGTTTCTGAGAGCTTCAGTGAGCTGGCGTTGGTCGAATCCCATCTTCACCACTGCTGCCAGCACGTCCTGGTCTATCTGTTGTTGGGATGGGTACACAGGGGTTCAGAGGGGTAAACAGTTTTCGAGTCGACTCAGAAACAGCCTTTGTGAGCTGGCGTTGGTCGAACCCCATCTTCACCACGGCTGCTAACACGTCCTGGTCTATCTGTTGCCACAATGGGTACACAGGGGTCCAGAGGGGTATGAAGGTGTGCTCAGTTCAGATTACGACGAATGAGGCCCTGCTTAGTGAGTGCTGGCCCACCTCACCCCACCCCAACCCACCCCTCCCTCCCCTCCCCTCCCCTCCCCTCCCCTCCCCTCCCCTCCCCTCCCC
The DNA here is from genome assembly GCA_947470075.1 of Closterium sp. Yama58-4. Taxonomy (NCBI): domain Eukaryota; kingdom Viridiplantae; phylum Streptophyta; class Zygnematophyceae; order Desmidiales; family Closteriaceae; genus Closterium; species Closterium sp. Yama58-4. The sequence continues at coordinate 306,076 of CANIUD010000292.1, read as the reverse complement.
TTGCAATGCAGCAGCATGCGCCTTCCGCCTTCCTACCTACACCCATCATACGTATCATATCATTCAGCCATCCCAACGCAACCCCACGCACACAGCCCCCCCATGCATACTACCCAACCACACACCTCCACCAGATACCAGACCGGAACCTGAACTTTTTCTGTGATTTGTCTTCTTTCAACCTCCCCGTGCCCTCTCAGCCCCCCCACCCCACCCCACCCCACCCGACACACCAGTTTGGCCTGCTCAACAGTATCAGGGAGCGGCACAGCGAGGTATCGCGGGAGCTTGCATTGCGCGCTCTGAACCCCCCACACCAGCCCGCCCCACCCCACCCCACCCCACCCCTCTCCACCGCACGCACCCGTTTGGCCTGCTCGACGGTGTCAGGGGGCGGCACAGCGAGGTAGCGGGGGAGCTTGGCGCAGAACCAGGGGTGCTGGCGGATCTCGGGGATGGTGATGCGCAGCAGCGGATCCACCAGCAGCATGCGCGGAATGAGGTCGCGCGCGCCTGATGATAGATTGCCGGGGATGGTGTAGATTCCGCCCTGAGGAGCAACGGGAGGAGGGGGAACGGAGGTGAGGGGAAAGGGAGGTGAAAGGGAGGGGAGACGGGTAACGGGCCGAGAGACAGGAGCGGGACGGGAGCGGGGACCGGGAATGAGGTTGAGCGCCCCTGATGACAGGGGATCGTGTAGGGATCGTGTAGGGATCGTGTAGGGATCGTGTAGGGATCGTGTAGGGATCGTGTAGGGATCGTGTAGGGATCGTGTAGGGATCGTGTAGGGATCGTGTAGGGATCGTGTAGGGATCGTGTAGGGATCGTGTAGGGATCGTGTAGGGATCGTGTAGGGATCGTGTAGGGATCGTGTAGGGATCGTGTAGGGATCGTGTAGGGATCGTGTAGGGATCGTGTAGGGATCGTGTAGGGATCGTGTAGGGATCGTGTAGGGATCGTGTAGGGATCGTGTAGGGATCGTGTAGGGATCGTGTAGGGATCGTGTAGGGATCGTGTAGGGATCGTGTAGGGATCGTGTAGGGATCGTGTAGGGATCGTGTAGGGATCGTGTAGGGATCGTGTAGGGATCGTGTAGGGATCGTGTAGGGATCGTGTAGGGATCGTGTAGGGATCGTGTAGGGATCGTGTAGGGATCGTGTAGGGATCGTGTAAGGATCGTGTAGGGATCGTGTAGGGATCGTGTAGGGATCGTGTAGGGATCGTGTAGGGATCGTGTAGGGATCGTGTAGGGATCGTGTAGGGATCGTGTAGGGATCGTGTAGGGATCGTGTAGTGTAGGGATGCCTTCCTGGCGGGGAGATGGGATGGTGGGCGGGGAGATGAGATGGTGGGCGTGGGTGTGAGGAAAGGGGCGTGTGACCAGATGTTTCAAGCGTGTCTACAAGTCTGTGTGTAGATATCCCTAAACAAGCTTTTGAAGCTTTCAAAGCTTTCCAACGTCCCGGTGCAGGGTCTGTGACTCACGCAGCCCCTCCTCCCTCCCTCCCTCCTTTCATTTCCTCAAACCATTTTCCTGATTCTCCTAACATTCTTTTCGTTCTTCCCTGTTCCTTTCTATTTCTTCTGTCCTTTGATCTCTCGGCCCTTCCCACTCGACCCCTCCCACTCCCCACTCTCCTTCCCACACCGCACTGCGCCGCTCGCAGTACCTTGATCTTCTTGAAGAGGCTGGGAATGTTCTCGTCGTCAAACGGCAGGCTGCCACACAGCAGCGCGTACAGGATCACCCCCGCGCTCCACACGTCCACCTCGGGACCCGCGTATAGCTTCCCGGAAATGACCTGCCGAGGGAGTATACAGCAGTGCATGGCATAAGATGGCATGAGATGGCATGGCATGGCATGGTATGGCATGGCATGGCATGGTATGGCATGGCATGAGATGACATGGTATGACACTTCATGTGTCAATGCGTGGCTGGAACTGCACACAAGAAGGCATCGATGGCATGTTGCGACGTGGCATTGCATGGTTTGGCGTGGCATGGCGTCGCAAAGCATTCCACAGCTTTGGATGGCATGGCATATGAACGAGACTTTTGAGAATCAGTGTCAGCTGCTACTAGGGTTCATTGCATTGCGGCATTGCCACATGCTTGCTTGCGCTTCAACTGTCTACTCCCATACACCAACTCTTCGCTTCCAAAAACGTTATTCCACCAACTGCTATGGCACGCAAGAAAAGAAAAAGCCAACAACCGCAAAGAGCTGAATGCCATACCTCGGGGAGCAGCGTAGTTAGAGGAACTGGCATACCTCGGGAACAGCATAGTTGGGGCTCCCATCGAGCCCTTACGTCGGCATTTTCTATGTCAAGTCACTCTGACAGCCATCTGAATCGGCCATTTGTTTGAAGAAGTGTTTTGAGACGTCTCAAAACACTTCTTCAATCACTCTGACAGCCATCTGAATCGCCCATTCCTACCTCGGGAGCAGCGTAGTTGGGGCTGCCGCAGGACGTCTTGAGAAAGTGCCCGTCACGCATGACATTACTGAGCCCGAAATCCGCGACCTCGACGCTGAACCAGTCACACTGAAAGACGTCTCACTTGCCCATTCATACCTCGGGAGCAGCGTAGTTGGGGCTGCCGCAGGACGTCTTGAGGAAGTGCCCGTCGCGCATGACATTACTGAGCCCGAAATCCGCGACCTCGACGCTGAACCAGTCACACTGAAAGACGTCTCACTTGCCCATTCCTACCTCGGGAGCAGCGTAGTTGGGGCTGCCGCAGGACGTCTTGAGGAAGTGCCCGTCGCGCATGACGTTGCTGAGCCCGAAATCCGCGACCTCGACGCTGAACCAGTCACACTGAAAGACGTCTCACTTGCCCATTCCTACCTCGGGAGCAGCGTAGTTGGGGCTGCCGCAGGACGTCTTGAGGAAGTGCCCGTCGCGCATGACGTTGCTGAGCCCGAAATCCGCAATCTTGATGTTGCCCTTGCCGTCCAGCAGCAGGTTCTCGGGCTTTAAGTCTCGGTGCACCACCATGTTGCGGTGACAGTACTCCACGCCGCTGATGATCTGCAGCAGGGTGCGAAGGGGAGATGGGAATGGGTATGTGACGGGGAGGAGGGAAGCGGAAGGAGAGGGACTGGATTTCTGATGCGTGCACCACCATGTTGCGGTGACAGTACTCCACACCGCTGATGATCTGCAGCAGGGTGCGAAGGGGAAACGGGAATGTGAGGAAGAGGGGGGGAGAATGGAGAGCGAGGGGGGATAATGTCCCTGTGCGTGCACCACCATGTTCCAATGGCAGTACTCCACACTGCTGATACCGCAGCATGGTGTGAAAGGGGGGGCGAGAATGTGAGAGAAAGGGGGAGAGAATGGGGGGAGTGAGCGGGATTTAAGTAAGCCCCTGTGTGAGTAGCATGACGGGTCCATGACAGTACTCCACGCCGCTGATGATCTGCAGCGTGGTGCGAATGTGAGGCAGGGATGTGAGGGAGGGAGGAAGGGGAAGCAGCGAGGTTTTTAATCTGGTGCATGTGCCAAGGCGTTTTACCTGATGGTACTCCACGTTGCTGAATGTGATTGGCATGAGGGAAGGGGAGACGTGAATGTGAGGGAGAGGGGGAGAGACGGGAGAGGAAGCAGGACATAAGCCTCGGTGCATGCACCATTGTGTTGCACTGGCAGACATTGCAATACTCCAGCCGCGTTGCTGATAATCCGCAATGATCCGAATGGTTCACACCTTGATGGACCATGCAAGAGCGATACACTAGGAGGGGGAAGCCGGATGTGTGTGTTAGGGGGGGGGCGCAGCGAAGGAGGGGGAGGAGGAGCTCGGGTGAAGGGGGGGAAGGATAGGAGGAGGGAGAGGGGGGAGAGCGGGTGACTATGGCGAGGGCGGGAGAAAGATCAGTGAAGATCCGAGTTCTTCCCACTTCGGAAACTCGTGAAAAGAGGCATGACAACAGACACCCACCTGCTGGAAGAATCGGCGCGCTTCATCCTCTGCGAGGCGGCCCTTTTCAACGATGTAGTCGAAGAGCTCGCCGCATTTGACGTACTCCATGATCACGAAGATATCCGTGGGCGTCTCGATCACCTCGTACTGCCGGATGATGTGCGGATGCATGAACAGCCGTAGGATCTTAATCTCGCGCTTCACTGATGGACGGAGTGATGAAGGGAGCGGAGGGAGGGAGGGAGGAGAGGACAGATTCTAGATGAGAATGAAGGGAGAAGGGTGCCTGGGTGGTTTTTGAAGTTTCGTACTGGCGGATGAAGTGAGAATGAAGTGCGATTGAATTGCGAATGGAAAAGAGAAAGGAGCGCAAATGCCAGGTCGGTGAAGCGCAGATGGAGTACGGATGGACTAAGGACAAGGAACAAGGGAGGTATCGCGGAACAGAAACGCGACACGAAAACGCGAAAATGGAAACGCAACGCGAGAGACACACGGAATCGTCTGCCTCTCGAAGGGAAATTGGACCTCAAGAAAGGATGGAAGGAAGGAAGAAATAACAGACTTCAACGCAGACCGTGGATAGAATTACGCAAAGGACGCACCTTTTTCATCCATATCCATGGATCGGATCTTCTTCCTGTTGAGGATTTTAATCGCCACTTTATGACCCGTCAGTACATGCTCCGCAACTTTTACCTTACCAAACGAGCCTATACCGAGCGTCTTGCCTAACCTATAATTCGGGAGATAAAACTCCGCATTCGCACCGCCGTAACCACGGCCGTACGAAGGGCCATCCATTGAGGAGGTTCAGACGCGGTGCGGTTCGTTTATTGAGGTAGAATGAGTATTCACGCTCTAAAGAGGCACCGTATCTAGGCTACTACGATTTCGTTCTGCGACTCAGGGATTGGTCGAGCGGTGATAGATGATATAATGCTGTCACTGTATTATCCAAAAGGAATGCCTGTTGAAACTGAGAGGCACCAGACGGAAGCCATTACGCCGTAATAAGGATTCTACCCAAAAAATACGGAGCCTTGGGCTTCCCGCACAGACTACACGTCCGTATTGACTCAACGTGTGCTTGAACCTTTCAAGGAACTATGGTTCTCGGAAAAATACTACTATCAAAGGCTTCGCAAATTTCATTCTCTAACGAGCCAGTAAAAATTGCTAAGAATGGCTGTAAACCATGATGCGAGGGACATTTACTGAGTGGGCAACACGAGACCTAGGAGCAGACAACGCCTGGAGAAAATGGCGGCAACGAGCGAATGTACAACGCATCAAGATTAGGCGAGCGACTGTGCTCTGAGTTGTCCGCCGCTGGCATCCTGAAAAGGGTAGGCACAGTGGTCACAGGAGGAGGGAGGAAAACGTGTACGCAGTGGTGTGTCGTGGTTGTGAGGTGAGTTGACATGAAATCAATCGCAGTTGATGCATTCGTCCAGGTGGGGAGAAACTGCTGTGGTATGGTTTCGAATTCAGCTTGTCGTTGCGATTCCCCTCGGTGAAATAATAATTTTCGGTATTCTACATGGATGTAGTGCGGTAATTATCTACATTACGCTTCAGATAGTGCTACCACACCGTCAATGCTGAGACAGGCGTTGCGTTCGAGGATGGCTGGGGAGGATATGGCAGCAGTGAGCTGGATTGGACGTTGCTTGACTGGCTGCCACGCTGCCAATTATTGCCTCTTGCTGTCGTGGATTGGTCCAGATGTGACGTTTGCATGGGATGCAGGGCACGCATTCGACGTGAATGCACGTGCGGTATTGGAGTTCGCAGCGAGAGCTTTCGTGCATTTCGCAGAGCATCCTCGCGAATGAGACATTCAGAATTTGCGTACAGCAGCGATGCCTGCAAAGTTACTTCGCTGCCCATCATACCCCATTTGCCGAGCCGATTGCGTCAGGTCTGAGAGACTTGACGTGGGTGCTGCAACTTGCTGACCTGGTCAGGAGGACCCAGTGGGCAAGAACTATCACCTACATACTTCACTCCAATTTATGCAGTTGTCACTCTGGAATGCCAGAATCATATACTGAGGAATGATCACACATGGAAACTAATGGTTGCACAACCTACCCTGAACGATAAAATTTCGCAGCTTTCATAAGCGTTTTTTTCTTGTAAATCCGCATGTATTTCAGAGCTAGAGTACAATTCTTGTATTTTTTTGTGAACGTTTTCTCTATTTTTATCGACGTCTCATGCACAAACAAATCCCAAATTCCAGAAGTACTTCAATGTCTAAGAATTGCATTGACATGACAAACAGTAGAATGTAGAATTGATGTTGATGCGCAACTGACTATAGCATGGACCAGCTGTGAGGCACTTCGCATGCTTCTTTGGCCTGCCACCACGCGGCCAACATCCCGCAACATCAGACTGGAAGCGCTCCCATACGGTACACTTCCACGCGTCCAAATCTCTACAAACTCCCACACAACGCCGTTCCTGGATTGCTGCAGTCCCTTCCGGCGCATGTCTTGGTGCTGATCTCAGTCCTGTGTGCTACGAGCTACGAGCTGCGAGCTCCAATTTCATGCCTACAGGAGGAGGTCGGGTTGTCGCCGCGATCACAGCGGCGCTGGGTAGATAGTGGCAAGGAATCTCGGCGCGGAAGGAATCAGTGGAATCAGCGCGTCAATTCGGAAGTCCCGGCGTCGTTTTGACTCATAAGGGAGTCGTTTACACGCGAGTATCGTGGTGACAGAATGGGTACGAGCCGCGGAGAAGGGGAAGGGGTTGATGGGGGAGGAGCGGGGAAGATCGGCGCAGCGAGGGGGAACCCGGCGAGTGAAGTGATAAGCGGAGATCCTTCACGTGGTGGCGGTGGTGCAAGTGGCGCCAGCAGTGCCAGCGGGGGAAGTGGTGGCGGGGGCGACTCCGTGAAAAGCGCAGGGCGCACGGAAGACGCAGGGCTCGCGGGGAGCGCAGGGAGCGTGAGTGAGAAGCGGGGGAGCGAGGAGGAGAGGGCGGTGCGCGTGTATGTGGACGGGATCTTCGACCTGTTCCACTTCGGCCATGCGCAGGCACTGCAGCAAGCCAAACAGCTGTAGGGCGCATGGGGGGAGAGTTGGGGGAAGTGTCGGGGGAGAGTGGGGGGAGAGTTGGGGGAAGAGTCGGGGGAGAGTGGGGGGAGAGTTGGGGGAAGGGTGGGGGAGGGAGGTGCGCGTGTATGTGGACGGGATCTTTGGCCTGTTCCACTTTGGACATGCGCAGGCGCTGCAGCAAGCCAAACAGCTGTAGGCCTGGGCGCATGGGGGGAGAGTCGGGGAAGAGTCAGAGTGTTGGGGGAGAGTGGGCGTGGGTAGGGGCATGCGCAGGCTCTGTATCAGGCCAAACAGCTGTAGGGCGCATGGGAGGAGTTGGGGGGAGGGTAGGGGGAAGATTGGGGCATCTATGATCGCATGGAATGACTCGTGAGTGTAGTGGTGAATTGTTGAAGTAACCCCTTTTCATTCTGCTAATTCAGTGTTTCTTGTTTTGTCCATCTGCTGTTGCACGCACAGATTCCCACGGACTTACCTTATAGTGGGTTGCTGCAATGACGAGGACACAGCAAGGCTCAAAGGCCCTACGGTGCTAAACCACAAGGAGCGATGCCTAGCCCTCAAACACTGCCGGTACATGCCCTCTCTCTCCGCTCTCCTCTGCTCTCCTCTGCTTTCCTCTGCTTGTTCCCTGCTATCCTTTCTCTTCTTCCTCTCCTGCCTTGCCTTTCCCTCTGTGCGCCCCTTGCACTGATTTGCTGTTACGTTTGACTTCTGCAAAACGTACACCTATGTCCTGGCGCACGCCCTGGATTGTTTTTGAGAATTCTCAAAAACAATCTGCAGCGTCCTGGCGCACGCTCTGTTCTCCTATGTTGCGTGGTTCGGCGCGTATGTATGCATGCGTGCATGCTCGTGTGCATGCGTGCATGGCTTCATGTGTCCTAGTCTGCATGCGTGCATCCATGCATGCGTGCATCTACCCCTCTGTCCCCTGTGCCCCGTACGTGCACATGTCCTTGCATGTCTGTGCATGTCTGTGCATGTCCGTGCATGTCCGTGCATGTCCGTGCATGCATGTGCAGGTGGGTGGACGAGGTGGTGGAGAATGCGCCATGGGTGCTCACAGAGGAGTTCATCGCCCGTTATGCCATCGACTACGTGGCACACGACTCCATCCCTTACATGTGCGCACTCCCACCCCTCCCAGCGATATCTGTGTGACTTTTGAGAATTCTCAAAATTCCCACCCCTCCCAGCGCTCCAACCACTCCCACCATTCCATCTCTTACATGTCGTTGTATAATCTGTCCTCCTCGCTCTCTCTCTTTCTCACTCTCCTCGCGCACGCCTCCCTGCCCAGTGCTCCCGTGCGTTCCCTGGCAGACAGAACCCTCTTTATTTTGTCGTCGTTGTTTTCCGACTCAGAAGTACGCACACCCGTCTCGCTGCCCCCTGTGCTTCTGCGCTTTCCATGGCAGGCAGAAACCAGAGGGAGGCTCCTCCAGCAAAGCTCAAGACGTGTATGCCTACGTGAGCCATTCCCTGCCTGGCCTATGCCATTTGAGGCGTCCCTAAGCTAGGGTCTCACGTGACTTGCTGGGTGTTTCCCGAGGCACCTCAAAGAATGTGTCTACGGTATGCCTATGTGTGCCTCTCTGCACTGCCCGGTGACAGTCTTTCGAGGCGGCAGGGAAGGGTGTGGAAAGTCACCTCTTCCCTGTGAAAAGGGCGGAATTACTGTGTTTCGCTGGGACGTACGTACCCATGGTGCTCTCTGATTTGCCCCGTGACCATCTGTTGATTCATGCTTTCAACGTTCCGAAGTATCCTCCTTTCCCTTACTGCCGGAACACCTGGCGTCTGTGACTGATGTATCTGCGACTCTGCCCACCAGGTGAAGAGCATAGGCAAGTTCATACCCACGCAGCGCACAGACGGCATATCAACATCGGACATCATAGCGCGCATCATCTCGCGCAGGCATGACTACATCCTTCGCAACCTCTCCCGGGGATACTCGCCCTCTGCGCTCGGCCTCTCCTTCCCTGCTGTAATAAATCTCTTTGCCCCCTTTTCTGCTTTCCGTTCCTCCCTTTTTACCTCTCCTACCCTGCTGCGATAAGCCTGTGTCACAAATTCCTGCTATGGTCACCCTCCTTCTTTGATCACCCTGTTGCTGAATTATTTCTTTCTTTCTTTCGTTAGTTTTCTTCTGGGAGGGAGGACCTAGTATAGCTGCGTTATGATAATGAGGGTGAGGGAAGATCTATCAACCTCTCTTCCTCATTGTGTCTCCTCCACTTTGTACACCTTCCCCGCACCTTCACTCTAGCTTCCCTGTAGCTTCCCTGTCCTCTATACTGGCCTATCCATATCTGCGTGCATCTATTAATATTCATTGTACCTGAATATTCTTGTACGTTCCGTTATTTCACTACTTGGTTCCCACGCCTGTACTTCAGGTGTGCTACTATCAAGGGAGCCTCCTCCTTGCAGACATGTACAAGCACATCCATAAAATGATCCAATGGCTGACTTGCCTTCCAGGCATCTCTTGGCTCTTCAACTCATCATGTAAGTCTCTGCTCTTTGTAGATCCTGCCTATATGAGTTCGGGCTAAGGAAAAACGACATGCTTTCCTGGCAAACCTGGGGTGTTTGACTCAGCATGTAAATCTTTATGCTTTTTTCCATTCCCTTTTCTCATATCATTTTCGACTCTTTGAACAGCCACGCTCAAAGTTCCAGTAACTTGATCCTTTTGATCCTTTCTACCCCTTCTCTTCTCTTCCCTTCTTTCTTGCCTCCCGTTTCCTGGCGTTCCGTTCCCATCCCCCCACCCTTTATGCTTTCCGCAACCATTTCTTAATCCATTCCCCGCAGCAACATCAACAAAAAGCGGCCATCGGAAGCAACAGTGACGATTTTCAGAAGTCACTTCTACTGCCCAGAACTGCTGATACTGCTGCTGCCGCCGCTGCTGCTGCTGCTGCTGCCGCCACTGCTGCTGCTGCTGCTGCCGCTGCTGCCGCCGCTGCTGCCTCTGCTGCTGCTGCCGCCGCTGCTCCCACTGCTGCCGCTGCCGCTCATCACACCTGCTACCATGGCATGTGAGCCACCATGGCATGTGAGCCACCATGGCATGTGAGCCACCATGGCATGTGAGCCACCATGGCATGTGAGCCACCATGGCATGTCAGCCACCATGGCATGTGTGCCTGCTGGTAACATCTTTGCTAACAGCTCCTTGGGGGCAGGCAGCAGAACAAGGCACTGTCACTTGTGCTAACAGCTCTAGCACCTCCTGTGACCTGTCCCAACCGATCTCCACCCACTCTGCTGGAATGAGGCTTTGCTTATCTGACCTGACCTCTCCTTATTGGCACCACCAATTGTGCTGGGTTCCTCTCCCTCTCTTCTGTTCTGCACCCTTGCCAGCTGCTTTTGCATATCCACTGTATATAGTAGCAGTTGGTGCCGATCCATCTGTGTGTATGGTCAAGTCATCCTGCATTCCCTGCCACGCGCGGGTTTCTTTAGTCCAATTACCTTGGTTCGTTGCTGGTGGTACAATGAATAAACGATCTGTTATACAATTGAGAAAGCTTGCTTTCTGTTCCTTGTAATTTGGCATCGTTCTCATTGCAACTGGCCTATTACAACATTGCATCGTTCTAAAACACATGCAAGTACATACTGAACTATACTAGCTATGGAGCCAACCGTCCAAGTGACTGTAGTATGAAAGATAGCCCTGGGGTGGGTGGTGGGAATGTTGATAGAGCCGTTGAAAATAGAGAAACGTGGGTGGAGGGAAATGAACTCCAACCCACGGTTTTTGTAGTTGGAGAAGGGCGTTTAGCGCGCTTCGACGCTGCCAAATATTCGGTACAGGCAGCTTCGCTTTCACAATACACAATTTTGAAAAACACGAATGTGTTTAAAAATTATAATACTTATTGTGTACGTAGTTCCAACAGTTTTTTATATTCGCAAGTTGCTGCCTACCAATTTGAACTACCTCCGGTATCATGTAATGACACCGACGCGACAATGGCTTGAGTGAGAGCTGCATGTTACGAGAGACCCGTCTGTCCGTCAACTCATAAATGCCGGCCTGCAACATCATTTAATTCATTTCATTTGTACCTGCCTTACAGAGGCAAGAACTGTGGAAGTTGTGTTCATAAGCTCCAGCCACAGAAGCTACAGCCATCTTACAATAACCTACCCCCACAACACCCATCCAACGAAACCCCCACAGCATGTGCTGGATCCTCTTTCGTCCAGCAACCTGCTACGTACCCAGCATCCCACCCAAGAGGTTATAACAAATACTCTCAATCCAACCCTTTTTTCAACCGCTTTTTATCCTTTCCTTCTCAGCCCTTCTCATCCCTTTTGTATATCTCATTTTGAGCGTATATCTCATCCTTCATCTACCCGGGATAACAATCCCGGCGTGAAAATGCATACCGTAACTTGCAAGCCCAAGTGGCCCATCACACAAGCCAACCAACCAACACACAAACCCACCCACCCACCTACCCCCAATCACCACTAACCCACCAACCTACCTATTTCCGCTCTCTGCTGCTCCCATAACCCCTCAGAGAGCGCGCATATTCAAACACTGACACCATGCCTTCCGTCCAGATCTGGAACCAGTCCTCTGACGGTGCTCTCGCCACTATGGCCCCTGCAGAGGTCTCCATGAGAAACTCCCAGGAAGCTGCGTTGGTGGGTTCGGTGGAGAGCAGCTGGGCTGTATGGTGGTGATGTGAGCAGGGGGGAAGGCATTGAGGAGACATATTTGGTTTTGTGATGGAACAACGTTCGAGGCGCCTCATAAGCTGCGTTGGTGGGTTCGGTGGAGAGCAGCTGGGCTGTATGGTGGTGATGTGAGCAGGGGGGAAGGCATTGGGAAGAGAGGGAGAGGTCGAATATTGATTTTTGTGACGGAACAACTTCAAGGCATATTAGAAGGCTAGAAGCTGTGTTAGTGGGTTCGGTGGAGAGCAGCTGGGCTGTATGGTGGTGATTATGTGTGTAGAGGGGAGGCATTAGGGAGAGGGAGGGATGGGATATTGAGTATTGAGATAACACAACTTCAAGACGCATTACAAGCTGCGTTAGTGGGTTTAATGGAGAGCAGCTGTGCTGTATGCTGGTGATTATGTGTGTAGAGGGGAGGCATTGGGGAGAGTGAAAGGAGGAACATTGATTTCTGTGACGGAACAACTTCAAGGAGCATTAAAAGCTGAATTAGTGGGTTCAATGGAGAGCAGATGGGCTGTGTGGTGGTGATGTATGAAGGAGGGAGGCATTGGGGAGAGGGAGAGGTGGGGTATTGAGCTTTTTGACAAAACAAAACTCCAAGTAAGGGGCAAATGAACGGGGGGGAGGAGGGGTGGGATACAGAATAAAGGAGGGCAGAAAGAGACTACAGACTGGGCTTGTTGGGATAAAATGGTTAGAAATGAAAGGGAGGGGCAGCGGGGAGGAGAAGACAACTCATTGATCAGGTCTGTTCTGGAGGGTAGCGTTTTGAAGGCAAGGACACTTGATGCACGTATATGGCATTGGCACAGCATGTGAATGGTAGCCTCCTGTAATGAGTCGGTTTTTGAGTCGACTAAAAAATATGACATTCGCACAGCACGTGATTTGGCCCAATGGTAAACTTCTTCTGTTCTCGTCACGGTGTAAGCCCATTGTCACTCCTTCCTCCCACAGCGAAGGTGTTGACACACACCTACACACACACGTGCATGCTTTCCGTGAAAAAACGCATGCACGTATACATGTGCATAAGTGCGCGCCCGTCCTCGCGCGCGCACACACACACATGTCAAAATACATGCAGATGCACACACTGTCTCACTTAAGACCCACCTGATCTTGCCACTTTCCCCATAAGACCGTGCTTTTCCCATTTCAGTGACAACTGGACAGCGGGAGAATTAAGAAGAGAAAATAAAAGGGGCAAGTGTGTGTGAGTGTGGGAGAGGAATAGAGAGATGGAAAGGGAGGAGGGGAAGGGGAGGAGAGAGCATGAGAAAGAGGGAGGGGTGGGTGTGCGAGATAGAGATAAGCAAGGCATGAGGGAACGAAAGAATAACGAAGTGGGAAGAGAGAGGGGTGCGGGGGTAATGGTGGTTAGCACATTAGCAATCCCACAACACCAGCATAGCCATAAAAAGATTGTCAAATCCTTCCCTCCCCCCTACCCCACCCTCCGTGTTTCACCCACGCACCAATCCTTCATTCTTCACCACCACCACAAAGCTTCTTGGGTGGTCTATTGATAAAAAGCAAAAGCCATGTTAACCGAAGCAGCAGTATAACCCAAAAATCCCATCAACTCCCTCCCTCCCTTACCCACCCACCACCCTTTCTTTCACCCACGCACCGATCCTCCATTCTCCACCACCACCACGAAGCTCCTCGGCTGGCCTCTCCCCATCCCCGCTTTAGACAGCTTCACCAACGAGCACCCCTCCTGCAACGCAGCGAGCCAAAAGCTAACTGCAACAATATCATACTCCTTTCCAGCAGGCGTGGTCACACAAGCCGACGTTAACGACTTGAGCTCCCCACCAGAGCTTTCTTTCTGCTGCTGCTGCTGCTGCTGCTGTTGCTGCTGCTGCTGTTGCTGCTGCTGCTGTTGCTGTTGTCCAGAGGAGCGGTCTTTCATCTGCCCGGAGGTGTTTGAAAGTGATAAGGTCCGTCCCAATTCTGCTGGAAGCAACGAGGCAATCGAGTGAGTTAAGGTCTGGGCAGCAGAAGCAGGAGCAGCAGCCGGTGCAGGAGCAGCATGTGCCCCTGATGCTGCTGCTGCTGCTGCATCAGTGCTTTGAGTGCTATCCCTGGCGGCTGCAGCAGCAGCAGCGGCAGCTGCAGCAGCGACAGCAGCTTCAGACGCATCAGTCCCCCGTGGAACGTCAGTGGGGCATTTGAAGAGAAGTCTGCTGGTGGATCGGGTTCGACGCTGCTGCTGCTGCTGCTGCTGCTGCTGCTGCTGCTGCTGTGCCTGGACGTTAACGTCAGGAGGCACGGGAAGCAGTCGCGGCTGCCGCTGGTGCTGCTGCTGCTGCTGCTGGTGCTGCTGATAGTGGTGTTGCTGCTGCTGCTCTGCTGCTTGCATCGACGATTGAGACGTCACAGTGTACTCAGATCGAGAGGAGTTTGACAGAGAGCTGATAGCAGGGGAGCTCTCCCCATGGTTGCTTCCCGGGGTAGGCGCCAGCACCGATGCCCTGCCTGTTGCCTCCAGAGCATGATGCTCCTTCCGAAAAGAATCTGGTGGAAGGCTGGGATGTGATTCGGTGTGATTGGATTCGATCGCGTTTGAGCCAAGCGGATTCGATACATGCAGGGCGTTTGTCCCATAGTACCCATCTGCTGCTGCTCCTATCGCTCCTGCTCCCCCTCCCCCTCCTCCTTTCCCCGCTGCTGTAGTGTGTACCAGTTCTCCCCGTATTGGCTCCGCAAACAGCATCTCACGCTTTAAACCCGTTACCTGGGACTCCGATCGTCTACTAGTGGGAAGATAATTAAGATGCACCGCCTCCATAGGCCCGACATGGGAGGTCTATCCGATGTAAGCTATATCCGACGTAGGCAATCCGACGAAGGCTATCCGACGTTGCCTATCCAACGTGGCCTCTGCAACGTGGCCTCTGCAACGTGGCTTATGCAACGTGGCCTCTGCAACGTGGCTTATGCAACGTAGCGGCCTGGGAGAACCCTACAGAATCGTAGATACAGGAGTTAAAGATGAGAGGACGTAGACGTAAACGGCAGCGGGAGACGAAGACGGTGACGTAGATGGATGTCGGCCGCAGAGCATCGTAACGATGATAAGCGGGCAGATGATACCGGTAATTTCGATCAATATTTCGTTATTAGATCGAGCGACTAACAAATAGCCATGCTGAGCGAAGCTCGACGTTAGTCAAAGCAAGAGCAGGTACAGCTAATTCTATCAACGTAAGGGACCCACGCACAAAAAATCGTTATCCTTATATCATTGCTCTCCGCTACCCATTATCGCATAAAACGACATACTTACAACTCGCTACAATTCCTCTCACTCTCACTCAATATCTTACCCTTACGTTTTCGTGTAACGCTCTAACATCCCTCCCATCTTGACGCAGCGCGAGGCAAAGCAAGAAGCGACGCAATCAACTGGGAGCACTAGGCTAGCTGGAAATCCGCAATAGGGCTCATCAGTCGAACATAGGCGTCACGGACAAGGAATGGAGGTAACAGGACGGCGAGGAAGCTATGGATGGATTCGGGGAACGTCTGGGCTCCAAAACAAGCTGCTGAAGGTCCAACCGTCCAATCCATAGCGCTCGTCGTCAGCCTTCAACAGACTCGTACACGTACATCTCGGGGGAGTGGTCCAGAACAGAGCTTCGGCTCAGGGGGTGGGGGAGTGCGTTACATCACATGGCAGTGGTACGAACGAAACGGTGGTTTCTGTCGTCTACCGTACGGAACCGTAAACAAATAGGCTAGAACCGAACTGAATCAATCTGTGAACGAGAACCCGGAAACTGCTGGGATTGGACTGAACTGGACTGAAGTTGAACCGAACTTCGGATTTGGCGGCACCAGCAAAGCATCTGACACCCCCAGCGATTTTCGACTGGGCCCGATTTTCCATCCTCCCTTTTGAGCAAGGCTCGGGATTGTCGATTGTTCTGACAGCCACCAATCAGCGGCCCTCTTGCAGCCCCTCCCGAATCTCAGAGCTAAGAAGGGCAAATCAGAATCGATTTACAACATGCACTACAACAAAAGAACAAATTGAATTAGGTGCATCAGCCCTCGATTTCCAGATAACTTGCACCATCCCCACTTCAAGAATAGGCTGTGCTAAACCTGTCTTGTATTTCCAGCCCTTGACTATTGTCTCAACCAACTGCATGACCTCCCCTTGATCCACCCTAACAGTGCCTTTCTTATTCCCTTCACCCAACAGCAAGTAGTACTTTAAATCGCAGACTTCTGCAAGATGGTGCAAGCACGTGTTGTGGTAATCCCGAGGGCGAATCTCGAGCACGGAGGCATTGGAGGGCATGAAGATGATGTGGGACAGGCCCGCCCCGTGCACCGCCACGACCAGCCGCGCCCTCCGGAACAGCTCCCGCGCTGACAGCATGGGGCACGGGAGGAGGGAAGGGGGAGAGGGAGCAAGAGAAAGAGAAAGATAGCAAGAGTAAGAGAGAGAGAGAAAGGCCCACCCCGTGCACCGCCAGCACCAGCCGCGCCCTTGATTGCTGCGCGGTCGACGAGCACCCAGGTGTCGCGTGATTCCAGTGCCTTGATTTCCGCGTCCATCGCTTCGCGCCACTCCTTGCTGTGTGGTCCAGAGAGGGCCTCGCGCGGATTTCGGGGCTCGATGACGCGTGGCGCTTTCGAGGTTGCAGCGTGAAGTCCGAGCAGCTGCAGTCCCGAGACGGTGCTGTCGTGGCGATGCTGCGCCTCCGCCGCTTCCGCCTGTTCCGCCCCCGCCTACTCCTCCTCCCGATGAGTTATCGTCGTCGTCATCGTCGCTGCTGCGACGATTCTCCCATGTGAACTCGCCCCTAGTGTCCTGCTCCAGAATTGCTGCAGCGGCTTCGTCTTCAGGCGTGGCATAGCTGTGGCCATCGTTGGCGTAGACGCGATTTGCGTTCGTTTCTTGGTCGCGGCGGAACTGGTCGAGGAAGAGTCGCTCGTAGAAGATTACGTCGCGGGCATGGACGGTCTTCTGGCTGAGGAGGTCCAGCACGGTCCACGCCTTGTATTCGTGGCTGATGCCGAGGTGAATTCCCCAGCGCGCGCGGCTGGTAAACTTGCCTATGGTCGAGGTTGGCGGGCGGTACTGCACCATGCATCCCCACACGCGGAGCATGGAGGTGTCCCCCTTGGTTCCTGTCCACTTGACGTGCGGGGACAGGCTGCCAGTAATCGCAATGGTCGAAAGGAGGTTGTGCACCCGCACGGCGTGGTGCATCGCGTAAGTCCAGTAGATCGGCGGCAATTTCGACTGCTTCATCAGCGCGCGCACCTTCGTCATTAGTGTGCGGTTCGTCCGCTCAGCTACGCCCTGCTGTTGGTGTGCGTAGGGGAGAGAGATGTGGTGCTCGATCCCCTTTTGCGCCAGGAATGTCTGCATCTGGTTGCTTCTGAATTCTGCTGCGCCGTCGGACTGCCAAATCTTGAGCTTCTTCCCAGATTGCCGCTCCGCGTGCGGCAGCCAGAGGCGAAATACCTCGTAGGCTCTGTCGCGTGACTTCACATTTACGACCCACACATAGCGCGTTCCAGCGTCAATGAAGGTGAGCGTGTATAGCTCATCCTCGACTCCGCAATGCCCCACGTTCAGGAAATCGCTGTACACCTTGTGCAGCTTGGGGTAGCGGTTGGTTCCAGGTTCGAGCAGCGGGAACGGTTGGTGACTTAGCGCAGCTTCGGGGCAGACGGTGCAGTTGCGCGGATGTGTCGCGCCGCTCACTTCGGAGCCATCAGGGCGCAGGAGTGCGCCAGGAGCGAAGACGCCTGCGTCGATGCAGTTTTTCAGCGTCGCGCGGGAAGGGTGTCCGAGGCGCTGATGCCAGAGGGCATCGTCAGCGCGAAAGCCGGAGGTGCGCATATAGCGCGCGCGCGCTTCTTCAGGGTCTTCGTCAGGTACAGGAGCAGGTTCTGCCGCTACTTCTTCGACTTCTTCTTCTTCTGCCGCGGTAGTCAGCATCAGCGCCAAGAACTCTCTGTCGCGAATTTCAGAGAGTGGGATGTTGGTCCCAGGGATAGTTCCAGGGACTAAGGTAGGTTGGCGTGGCTCAGGGGCAGGTCCGTAGACGGTGCGACGCGGGGTTGACGGCTCGTTGCCCCAGATGATGGTGTCCCAAGGGTCGCGACGCGGGGGAATGTCTGCAGGGGGTGGTGCGAGCGGGATGTGGCGCGGGGGACGACCGAGAGGAACGACTGCAGGTGCTGCAGGTGCTGCTTCAATTTCTTCGCGAATGTCCTCTCCCCCCCTTCGTTCTTCGCGGGAAGTGCCCCAGCCGCTGTCTGCGGCGGTAGGTACGGCGCCCCATCCTCCGCTCGCGTTGGCCCAGGTTCCGCCAGTGTCGCCCCATCCGCCAGTATCACTGGTTCCCCATCCTCCAGCGCTCCCCCACCCCCCTTCATTGGAGGCACTTTCTTCCTCCTCGGCTCCCCAGGCGGCGCAAGCGAAGGTCCCGCGGGCTTCCGTGAGACTTTGCTGGCGAAGCTCCTCAGCTTCGCGGCGCGCCAGTTCCTCCTCTTGTTCCACGGTGAGTTTCTTCGACGAGTCGCGGTGGTGGGAATAGATTTCCAGAAACTTCTCGCGGGTGTAGGGTCGCGGCTCGCCATGGGCGTCGAAGGTGCCGATCCCAGTTCCGCGCAACATTCCTTGAAGGTGTTGTGAGGGGGGGCCAGCGAGGGGATGTTCTGCCGTGCCGAAGACGGCGTGGGTGGTTACTTCAAGCTCGAGCTGCGACATCCCTTCTTCTGGTGGCGCGTGTCGCTCTGCTTCCGCAATGGCGGCGAGTCCGCGGCCGGCGATCGCGCTCGTTGATGTCGTCGGCGTGTGGCAGTCCCTGCAGATCCCGTCTGGATCGGGGTTGTGCAGCGCCGTTTCGCGTGGGTGGGGATGATGCGGCACCCACGGTCTTCCGTCAGGGTGCTTCCAATCCCTGCGGTGGATGTGCTCGAAGCGTAGTGGCACGAGGTCGATTAGCTCGTGCGAATCGCCGCTGCAGTCGGGGATGTCGAAATCCAGGACGTACACTCCATTTTCGGAGTGTGCTCGTCCGATCTGCCTGCGGGGGAAGTTGCGCGCTTCGTAGTGCAGCAGGATGTCCCGCGTCTCGCGGTCCGTGCTGAGGTCGACGCCGCAATCCATAAGTTGTGCGGTGGAAAAGAGGTTGAAGCGCAGGTTCTGGACGATCAGCACATCGTTAAGTGTGATGTGCGTGCGGCTTAAGCGTGCTTTGAGCACGACGATGCCTTGCGCGCTTGCGCGCAGGCGCGTGTTGTTCGCCACAGTGACGTAAGTGACGGTAGGGGTGGCGACGGCGTTGGATATGTAACGCTCGGACCCCACCATATGCTGGCCGCAGCAGCTGTCCAGGTACCAGGTGTTGTAGCGCTTGTTGTCGTCACGTGCGAGCAGCGCCAGTCGCGGCGTGACGATGTGCGGAGTGTCGAACTTCAAAAATTGTTCGCGCGTGAGCCAATCGAGTGGCGCCACCCGCATATCAGGTACGTGCGGGGGACTTTCAAGCAGCGGGACTGGAAGATTCCAGTCCTGGTCGTCGTCGTCGGTGAAGTCGCGGCGCGGACTAAACGGGTTGTTGTTGGTGAACGCGCCAATTGGGTGCGGTGCCGGCTCAGGTGAAGGCGAGCGAACACGGCGACGACGTGATTCGCCTGTCATGGCCATGTTGCTCATGACATTGCGGGTTGGGGCAGTCGGTGACGGCTGCTGCTGCTGATGCTGAACCGCTGGGTTCAGGTTGCGCGCGGGAGGGGGTTGATACCCCTGGGCAGGACGCACGTCGCCTCGTGCGTCTTGACGGCCGGACCAAGTGCTCGGATTGGTCTGGCGAGGGCGGGATCGGTTCTTGCATCGATCCGCCAGATGCCCGAAGTTTCTGCAGATTTTGCAGTAGAGGCGCCGTGGCTTTCGCTCTTCAGTGTTGTCGGCGTAGAAGGCGAGCCTTTCGCGTTCTCGTCGCGGCGCAGGTCGCTGCTGATCCATATCCCTCTGTTCGACGAGAAGGGCGGCGCAAAGGGCGGCCTCCGAGATGACCCCCTGCTGTCGGAGTGACGCCTTGCAGGGCCGCCACTCTGGGCCAAGCCCTTGAAGCACGATGTTGACGAAGATCTCCTCTGAAATCGTGCTTCCCAGCTTCACGATTTGGTCGCGAAGGCTCCGACAGCGGTTAAGGTAATTGTTGACTTTCTCCCCTGCGGTCATCTTAGTTTCCAGGAGTTCCTGGAGTAGTCGGCTCGAAGAGACAGAGTCCTTGGGCTGGTAGACTCCTGTCAGGTGTCGCCAGGCGTTAAGGGCTGGAGCAGCCGAAGTTTTGTAAGAACGAATGTTGAGCTGCTCCGCCGCCGACATGTTCCGCAGGAGCACCCCGTACGCCATCAGCGACTCGTTGTAATACCGCGCCTTGGCGTCGTCGGTGTCCTCAGCAGGCTCCGCGTAACTCCCGTCGAAATAGTGGAAGATCTGGGCGTTCTGAAGCAGGAGCTCCAGCTCGAAGCTCCAGGTGTAAAAGTCTCTGCCGTCAAAACATGTACTTGTCTTTATTTTTGATATGCTGAGAAACCTTGATTGAGCGGAGAGAATTGCCTCTTCACTGGGACGGGGAGTCTTGGGGGTTGAGCCATTGGTGTCGAGGGAGAAAGTTTCTGCATCCCAGTGAAGAGGCACCAATGGCTCAACCCCCAAGACTCCCCGTCCCAGTGAAGAGGCAATTCTCTCCGCTCAATCAAGGTTTCTCAGCATATCAAAAATAAAGACAAGTACATGTTTTGACGGCAGAGACTTTTACACCTGGAGCTTCGAGCTGGAGCTCCTGCTTCAGAACGCCCAGATCTTCCACTATTTCGACGGGAGTTACGCGGAGCCTGCTGAGGACACCGACGACGCCAAGGCGCGGTATTACAACGAGTCGCTGATGGCGTACGGGGTGCTCCTGCGGAACATGTCGGCGGCGGAGCAGCTCAACATTCGTTCTTACAAAACTTCGGCTGCTCCAGCCCTTAACGCCTGGCGACACCTGACAGGAGTCTACCAGCCCAAGGACTCTGTCTCTTCGAGCCGACTACTCCAGGAACTCCTGGAAACTAAGATGACCGCAGGGGAGAAAGTCAACAATTACCTTAACCGCTGTCGGAGCCTTCGCGACCAAATCGTGAAGCTGGGAAGCACGATTTCAGAGGAGATCTTCGTCAACATCGTGCTTCAAGGGCTTGGCCCAGAGTGGCGGCCCTGCAAGGCGTCACTCCGACAGCAGGGGGTCATCTCGGAGGCCGCCCTTTGCGCCGCCCTTCTCGTCGAACAGAGGGATATGGATCAGCAGCGACCTGCGCCGCGACGAGAACGCGAAAGGCTCGCCTTCTACGCCGACAACACTGAAGAGCGAAAGCCACGGCGCCTCTACTGCAAAATCTGCAGAAACTTCGGGCATCTGGCGGATCGATGCAAGAACCGATCCCGCCCTCGCCAGACCAATCCGAGCACCTGGTCCGGCCGTCAAGACGCACGAGGCGACGTGCGTCCTGCCCAGGGGTATCAACCCCCTCCCGCGCGCAACCTGAACCCAGCGGTTCAGCATCAGCAGCAGCAGCCGTCACCGACTGCCTCAACCCGCAATGTCATGAGCAACATGGCCATGACAGGCGAATCGCGTCGTCGCCGTGTCCGCTCGCCTTCACCTGAGCCGGCACCGCACCCAATTGGCGCGTTCACCAACAACAACCCGTTTAGTCCGCGCCGCGACTTCACCGACGACGACGACCAGGACTGGAATCTTCCAGTCCCGCTGCTTGAAAGTCCCCCGCACGTACCTGATATGCGGGTGGCGCCACTCGATTGGCTCACGCGCGAACAATTTTTGAAGTTCGACACTCCGCACATCGTCACGCCGCGACTGGCGCTGCTCGCACGTGACGACAACAAGCGCTACAACACCTGGTACCTGGACAGCTGCTGCGGCCAGCATATGGTGGGGTCCGAGCGTTACATATCCAACGCCGTCGCCACCCCTACCGTCACTTACGTCACTGTGGCGAACAACACGCGCCTGCGCGCAAGCGCGCAAGGCATCGTCGTGCTCAAAGCACGCGGAAGCCGCACGCACATCACACTTAACGATGTGCTGATCGTCCAGAACCTGCGCTTCAACCTCTTGTCCGCCGCACAACTCATGGATTGCGGCGTCGACCTCAGCACGGACCGCGAGACGCGGGACATCCTGCTGCACTACGAAGCGCGCAACTTCCCCCGCAGGCAGATCGGACGAGCACACTCCGAAAATGGAGTGTACGTCCTGGATTTCGACATCCCCGACTGCAGCGGCGATTCGCACGAGCTAATTGACCTCGTGCCACTGCGCTTCGAGCACATTCACCGCAGGGATTGGAAGCTGTTAAACTGTATCATGCTTGTAGGCTGTAGTGGGGTAGCCAATATGGGGTACAACCCCAACTAGGGTTTCATATTTGTACCCAAACTTCTGCTAGTTCATTCATTCATGCCTAGTTACTTTGATATGGTATTCAGAGCAGGAGGTCCCTAGGACCTACCGACAGTTTTTTTTTTTTAGGGCCCACCACCGCTCGCATGCGGTTACCACGCTACCCCGTGCCCTAGCCTCGTAGCGCCCTCGTGCGCCCTCGTTAGCGCCCTCGCGCGCCCCTCGTTAGCGCCCTCGCGCGCCCCTCGTTAGCGCCCTCGCGCACCCTCGTTAGCGCCCTCGCGCGCCCCTCGTTAGCGCCCTCGCGCGCCCCTTGCTAGCGCCCTCGCGCGCCCCTCGCTAGCGCCCTCGCGCGCCCCTCGCAGAGTCGCCCGCCCGCCGCGCTGCCTGCTCGCAGCGTCGCCCGCTCGCCCCGCTGCCCGCTTCGCAGCCCGCTCGCCCCGCTGCCCGCTTCGCGGCCCGCCCGCCCGCTCGCTGCCCGCTTCGCGGCCCGCCCGCTTCGCAGCCCGCTCGCCCCGCTGCCCGCTTCGCGGCCCGCCCGCCCGCTCGCTGCCCGCTTCGCGGCCCGCCCGCTTCGCAGCCCGCTCGCCCCGCTGCCCGCTTCGCGGCCCGCCCGCCCGCTCGCTGCTCGCTTCGCGGCCCGCCCGCTTCGCAGCCCGCTCGCCCCGCTGCCCGCTTCGCGGCCCGCCCGCCCGCTCGCTGCCCGCTTCGCGGCCCGCCCGCTTCGCAGCCCGCTCGCCCCGCTGCCCGCTTCGCGGCCCGCCCGCCCGCTCGCTGCCCGCTTCGCGGCCCGCCCGCTTCGCTGCCCGCTCGCAGCGCCGCCCGCCTGCCCGCTACCTGCTTTGCAGCGTCGCCCGCCCGCTTCGCTGCCCGCTCGCAGCGCCGCCCGCCTCGCCTGCTGCTCCCTGCCTGTGCACCGCCGCTTGCTCCTGCTGTGGCTGCTAGCTTCGCTCTAGCGCGTCCCCTCTGCTGCTGCCGCTGCTCTGCTGTGCCCTCACGCCTGAGCTATGGCCTCTATTCGCGTTCTTTCCTTCGATGCTGAGGGCCGTCCCGTGCAGTTCACTTCCTGGCTCGACGACCTGCAGTTGTATCTTATGAGCAATAGCACGGACCACATCTCCCTCTATGACTACGCGTCTGGTGCTGCCGTTGCTCCTGCTGCCACAGCCGAGCTTAGTGTACGTTCACAGTGGCAGACTCGTGACGCTGCAGCTCGCCTGGCTATTCGCAGTCACCTGCCGTTAGCTGAGCTAGAGCACTTTGGCGACTGCAAAACCGCTAAAGCCCTATACGACGCTGTCGTTGCTCGCTACTCCTCACCTGCCACAGCCGAGCTTAGCCGTCTCATGCTGCCTTACCTGTTCCCTGACCTGTCCACCTTTACTACAGTCGCCGATCTTATCACCCACCTTCGCACTAGTGATGCTCGCCTGCGTGCCGCCCTTCCCACCGAGTTCTGCGCTAAGAACCCCCCTCCCCTGTACTGGGCACTCCACTTCATAGTCACCCGTCTCCCTGACACCCTCAGCTCAGTGCGCGACTATTTCCTTGCTCGCTGTCCCACTGAGCTCACTGTCGCCCTCCTAGAGGAGAAGCTGCTAGCAGCCGAGAAGAGCATTGTAGCTGTTGGTGCTGCTCGCGGCGCTCCTCGCACCCCCATCTTTGAGGGGTGCTCTCCCTCTCCCCTCGCTCCCTCCTATGCTACTGCTGCTGCTGTTGACTTCCTTGGTGCTGAGTCTGCTGGCGCTGCTTCTGCTCCTGGTGGGAGGCGCCGCACCGGCAAGGGCAAGGGGGGCAAGGGTGGCGGGGGTGGCGCTGGGGGGGGAGGGGGTGGGGGGGTGGGGGGGAAGGCGGTGCTGGAGGTAGCGATGGCGGGAGTGCCGGTGGGAGTGGGGCCGGCGGCGGAGGCGGAGGCGGGGGCGGCGGCGGGAGCAGTGGCGGTGGTGGCAGCGGCGGCAGTGGCGGCGGTGGCGGCAGTGGCGGTGGCGGTGGCGGTGGTGGCGGTCGGAGCGGAGGTAGTGGCGGCGGTGGAGGTCGGAGTGGAGGCACCGGCTCGGGCCAGAGCTCCCAGCAGCAGCAGCGTCCCCAGTCGACCCAGCAGCTTCGTGAGTGGCTTGCTCAGCGTGGGACGTCGGGGGGCAGTGGCCGCTGTTCCTATGTCATTCGCACAGGTGATCGCAAGGGGCAGACGTGTGGAAAGTTCCACACTCAGTACCGCTGCTTCTTCCGCCTTGACGACGCTTGGCGTGAGGAGATGGGCGAGGATGTTGAGCGCCCTCGCTGGGCTGAGCTGATGAGGGCTGGTGTTGATATCTTTGCTCTTGACTATGATGCTATTATTGCTGCCATGTATGCATTGACTGTTAGTGCCGAGGGAGACTGTTACTTGTGTGTGCCGCCTGACCCAGGTATAGGGCCCGCTGCCCTTGGTACTAGTGAGTCTGCTCTCTCTGGTATGGTGCCCCCTGTACCTGCTCCCTCCAGCACTGTCCCTACTGCTTGCGAGTCTGCTCTCTCAGGTACAGCACCCACAGAGACTGCTCTCTCAGGTACTGCACCGGCTGAGACCTGTCACACCTTCACCCTTGACTCAGGTGCTTCCCGCTGCTTCTTTCGAGACAGTACTGAGCTCACACCGCTTCCTGCACCGGTCCCAGTCTCCTTGGCTGACCCCTCTGGGGGCCCAGTCCTTGCCCAGTCCACCACTGTGCTCCCTTGTCCGGCGGTTCCGTCTGGCTCGTTGACGGGTTTCCACCTCCCCTCGTTCTCGACGAACCTGGTGAGCAACGCTGTCATCCAGGATCAGTGGGTTGACACCTTTACCCCTGGAGGACAGCGTGTGGCGATCTGCACGTGCTCCAGGACCGGCCGTCACCTGGCTACGTTTACTCGTCGGCCGGGGTCGAGTCTCTACACACTGACCACTGCGTCTCCTCAGGTCGCTGCTGTCGGTCAGGTGTCCGCGTCAGGTCTGGTGGCCCACGCCTGTGAGTGTCGTTCCCTGTCGCACCAGACTCTTCTCTGGCACCACCGCCTGGGTCACCCCTCCCTGCCACGCCTCCGTGGCATGCACAGTCGCCGCCTTGTGTCTGGTCTTCCCAGGTCCCTCCCTCCCCTCCCTGCCTCGCCTGCGCCGCCTTGCCTTCCTTGCGTCGAGGGGCGGCAGCGCGCCGCTCCTCACTCCTCCTCGTTCCCCCCGACAGAGGCTCCTCTGCAGACCCTCCACCTGGACGTGTGGGGCCCAGCCCGCGTTCGTGGCCAGGGCGGTGAGCGGTACTTTTTGCTGGTTGTCGACGACTACTCGCGTTACACCACGGTCTTCCCCTTGCGCACCAAGGGTGAGGTCCCTGCTGTTCTGATCCCTTGGATCCGCACAGTTCGTCTCCAGCTCCGCCGCCGTTTCCGGACGGATCTCCCTGTCCTGCGTCTGCACTCTGACAGAGGTGGTGAGTTTTCCTCCGACCTCTTGAGGACTTTCTGTCAGGCGGAGGGCATCGAGCAGACCTTCACGCTTCCGGACTCCCCACAGCAGAATGGGGTTGCTGAGCGCCGCATTGGCCTGGTCATGGAGGTCGCTCGTACCTCCTTGGTCCACGCGGCGGCTCCCCATTTTCTGTGGCCGTTTGCTGTCCGGTACGCCGCGCATCAGCTCAACCTCTGGCCCCGTGTCTCCTTGCCGGAGACCTCGCCCACACTGCGTTGGACGGGGGAGGTTGGCGATGCGTCGCGCTTCCGGGTGTGGGGTGCTCGTGCCCTTGTCCGCGATACGTCCGCGGACAAGCTCTCCTCCCGCACGCTTCCCTGTGTCTTCCTTGGCTTTGTCCCTGACGCGCCGGGCTGGCAGTTTTACCACCCCACCTCGCGCCGGGTCTTCGCCTCTCAGGACGTCACCTTTGACGAGTCGGTCCCTTTTTACCGTCTCTTCCCCTACCGTACTGCCCCCCTCCCTCCCCCGCCGCTTTTCCTTGCTCCTGGTCCCCCTCCGGTAGACCCCCTTCCCCCTCAGGGTCCTGCTCCTTCAGGTGTCTCTCAGGTAGACCCTCCTCCCGTCGCTGAGCCTGTCGAGGTCACAGGTGACTCAGGTGCTGCTGCAGGTGGTGCTGCTGGGAGTGCTGAGCCTGCGGGTGCTGGGCCTGGGGGTGCTGGGACTGCGGGTGCTGGAGCTGAGGGTACTGTGCCTGAGAGTTCGGCGCCTGGGGGTGCTGAGCCTGGGGGTGCTGCGACTGGGGGTGCTGAGCCGGCGTGTGCGGAGTCTGGGGGTGCTGAGTCTGGGGGTGCTGCGCCTGCGGGTACTGAGCCTGGGGGTGCTGCTACTGAGCCTACGGAGCCTCGGGTTGCTGCGTCTGGGGGTGCTCCGGTTCGGGGTGCTGAGCAGTCTCTCACACCACAGCAGCTTCGTGACTGGTACGTCCGGCGCTTTCGCCGTCCTTGTGGCTCGGCTGGAGCTGGGGGTACTGGAGCTGCCGGGACTGGTTGTTCTGGGAGCGCTACGACTGGAGCTGCTGGAGCTGGGGACTCTGGAGCTGGCGGCGCTAGCGGAGTTGTAGCTGCCGCCTCTGGGGGTGGTGCTGCTGCTGGTGCTGCGGACCCACCTGGTGGAGCTGCTGCTGGAGCTGAGGACCCGAGCGGTGGCGCTGCTGCTGGTGCTGGGGACCCGGACGCTGGAGTCTCTTCTGCTTCTGGAGACGCTGCGCGGCCGCGGCCGTACTTCGTACCGCTCCTTCAGCAGGTTCTTGGGCAGGCTCCTCCTCCTTGTCCTCCTCCCTCCGTAGAGTGTCCTCCGACTGTCCAGCCGCAGTCACAGTTACCGCCTGCCTCGCCTCTCCCTGCTCCCTCTCCTTACACTGGTCCCACAGGAGGTCTTACAGAGCGTCGTGAGCCTGAGTCTCGTCCTGCGTCGCCTGTCCGTACTGCTCGCACTGGTCGCCGTGTCGTCGTCGTGTCCCAGGCACTCACTACATGACTCTGCGTCCCTCTACTGCTCCTCAGCGTGTCCCTCTGCCGTCTCCTCCTGCGTCCTCTTTGCCTGCTGTTCCGGACCCTGAGTCTGACCGGTATCGTGCTGAGCACCCTACTGTCACGCGTCTCCTAGCTACTGTTGTCACTGACCCTACCTTTGAGTCCTCGGCTGCGTCTGCTCTGGTCGCTGAGTTGGTTGACTTTGCTGCTGCCTGTCGTCTAGACTACGCTGCTCGCCTTGTTGCTGGGTCTGAGTCTGCGTCTGTCTGTCCTCCGTCCGTCGGGGGTGAGTGTGCTCTTGGCACGGACGTCCTTGAGGACAGGCAGGAGGACTTTGACTCTCTCGCGGCTGCTGTACCTCATCTCGTGGCCTGGTTGCTTGCCCCTGAGGGAGACCCGGATGCACTAGACATCCCCACTCCGCGCACTTACGCAGAGGCGATCTCGGGTCCCTACTCCTCTCAGTGGCAGACAGCCATGGACGCAGAGATGGCATCCTGGAAGTCCACAGGCACCTACGTCGACGAGGTTCCCCCTTCTGGGGCGAACATCGTCGATGGCATGTGGATTTTCAGGGTGAAGCGGCCGCCAGGTTCTCCGCCTGTCTTCAAGGCTCGTTACGTTGCTAGAGGCTTCAGTCAGCGTCAGGGGGTCGACTTCTTCCAGACCTTCTCCCCCACCCCGAAGATGACCACTCTTCGGGTTCTGCTGCACGTTGCTGCTCAGCGTGACTACGAGCTTCACTCTCTTGACTTCAGCACAGCGTTCCTGCAGGGCAGCCTGCACGAGGAGATCTGGCTGCGCCGCCCACCTGGCTTTTCTGGGTCGTTTCCTCCTGGTACCCAGTGGAGCCTCCGCCGGCCAGTCTACGGTCTCCGCCAGGCGCCACGCGAGTGGCACGACACACTGAGGACTACGCTTGCGGCTCTTGGGTTCGCGCCGTCTACTGCTGACCCGTCGCTGTTTCTACGCACAGACACGTCGCTGCCGCCGTTCTACATTCTCGTGTACGTCGACGACTTGGTCTTTGCTACTGCTGACACTGAGGCACTCGCTCGTGTGAAGTCGGAGCTGCAGAAGAGACACACCTGCACTGACCTGGGTGAGCTGCGTAGCTACCTTGGCTTGCAGATCACCCGGGACAGAGCTCGCCGCACCATCACCCTGACTCAGTCACACATGGTGCAGCAGGTCCTTCAGCGCTTCGGCTTCCAGTTCTCCTCACCACAGGCCACACCTCTGGCTACCAGCCACTCGCTCTCAGCTCCACCTCCGGACGAGTCCGTAGAGCCGAGTGGCCCGTACCCAGAGCTTGTGGGCTGCCTCATGTACCTGATGACTTGCACGCGACCTGACCTCGCGTACCCTCTTAGCATCCTTGCTCGTTACGTTGCGCCTGGGAGACACAGGCGAGAGCACTGGGAGGCTGCTAAGAGGGTGCTGCGCTACTTGTGCAGTACATCAGGCATGGGGCTGGTGCTTGGAGGACGCGACAGAGTTGTCCTCACTGGCCACTCGGACGCTTCTTGGGTGGACGACCTGGCTACGCAGCGGTCGTCACAGGGTTACACCTTCAGCCTTGGCTCTGGTTCTGTCTCGTGGCGGTCCACCCGCTCTTCCTCTGTTCTCAGCTCCAGTTGTGAGGATGAGATCTACGCCACAGCCATGGCTGCACAGGAGTTACGCTGGCTCACCTACCTGCTGACTGACTTGGGAGAGCGGCCTAGTTCTCCTCCAGTTCTGTACGGTGACAACAAGGCGGCTCTTGCCTTGTGTCAGGAGCACAGACTGGAGCACAGGACGAAGCACATTGCTCTTCGCTACTTTCTTGCTCGAGAGCTTCAGCAGCGCGGTCAGCTTCGACTTGTGTACGTGGACTCGAAGGCCAACACTGCTGATATCTTCACCAAGGCGCTCCCGCCTAGTGATCATCAGCGGCACTGTACTTCTTTAGGCCTTGTGTCCACGTTTCCTCACTTGCTCACTGCTTGACATTCTTTGTACTGTACTTTATATATATCTTGTTACTTGCTTGCTAGGTTTTGATCACTGTGTTGCTTGTCTTGTACTATATCTAGCACTGCATGTGAACTGGCCTTGTGGCCTTTACTTGTGCTCGGAGTGTGGTGACGTTGTGATCCACCCTGGGCTTTGCTTTGCTTTGCTGGACTGGTCTTGTGACCCTTTGTTCTCCCCCACTTTGCCTATGGGGGTGTGTTAAACTGTATCATGCTTGTAGGCTGTAGTGGGGTAGCCAATATGGGGTACAACCCCAACTAGGGTTTCATATTTGTACCCAAACTTCTGCTAGTTCATTCATTCATGCCTAGTTACTTTGATAGAAGCACCCTGACGGAAGACCGTGGGTGCCGCATCATCCCCACCCACGCGAAACGGCGCTGCACAACCCCGATCCTGACGGGATCTGCAGGGACTGCCACACGCCGACGACATCAACGAGCGCGATCGCCGGCCGCGGACTCGCCGCCATTGCGGAAGCAGAGCGACACACACCACCAGAAGAAGGGATGTCGCAGCTCGAGCTTGAAGTAACCACCCACGCCATCTTCGGCACGGCAAAACATCCCCTCGTTGGCCCCCCCTCACAACACCTTCAAGGAATGTTGCGCGGAACTGGGATCGGCACCTTCGACGCCCATGGCGAGCCGCGACCCTACACCCGCGAGAAGTTTCTGGAAATCTATTCCCACCACCGCGACTCGTCGAAGAAACTCACCGTGGAACAAGAGGAGGAACTGGCGCGCCGCGAAGCTGAGGAGCTTCGCCAGCAAAGCCTCGCGGAAGCCCGCGGGACCTTCGCTTGCGCCGCCTGGGGAGCCGAGGAGGAAGAAAGTGCCTCCAATGAAGGGGGGTGGGGGAGCGCTGGAGGATGGGGAACCAGTGATACTGGCGGATGGGGCGACACTGGCGGAACCTGGGCCAACGCGAGCGGAGGATGGGGCGCCGTACCTACCGCCGCAGACAGCGGCTGGGGCACTTCCCGCGAAGAACGAAGGGGGGGAGAGGACATTCGCGAAGAAATTGAAGCAGCACCTGCAGCACCTGCAGTCGTTCCTCTCGGTCGTCCCCCGCGCCACATCCCGCTCGCACCACCCCCTGCAGACATTCCCCCGCGTCGCGACCCTTGGGACACCATCATCTGGGGCAACGAGCCGTCAACCCCGCGTCGCACCATCTACAGACCTGCCCCTAAGCCGCGCCAACCTACCTTAGTCCCTGGAACTATCCCTGGGACCAACATCCCGCTCTCTGAAATTCGCGACAGAGAGTTCTTGGCGCTGATGCTGACTACTGCGGCAGAAGAAGAGGAAGTCGAAGAAGTAGCAGCAGAACCTGCTCCTGTACCTGACGAAGACCCTGAAGAAGCGCGCGCGCGCTATATGCGCACCTCCGGCTTTCGCGCTGACGATGCCCTCTGGCATCAGCGCCTCGGACACCCTTCCCGCGCGACGCTGAAAAACTGCATCGACGCAGGCGTCTTCGCTCCTGGCGCACTCCTGCGCCCTGATGGCTCCGAAGTGAGTGGCGCGACACATCCGCGCAACTGCACCGTCTGCCCCGAAGCTGCGCTGAGTCACCAACCGTTCCCGCTGCTCGAACCTGGAACCAACCGCTACCCCAAGCTGCACAAGGTGTACAGCGATTTCCTGAACGTGGGGCATTGCGGAGTCGAGGATGAGCTATACACGCTCACCTTCATTGACGCTGGAACGCGCTATGTGTGGGTCGTAAATGTGGAGTCGCGCGACAGAGCCTACGAGGTATTTCGCCTCTGGCTGCCGCACGCGGAGCGGCAATCTGGGAAGAAGCTCAAGATTTGGCAGTCCGACGGCGCGGCAGAATTCAGGAGCAACCAGATGCAGACCTTCCTGGCGCAAAAGGGGATCGAGCACCACATCTCTCTCCCCTACGCACACCAACAGCAGGGCGTAGCTGAGCGGACGAACCGCACACTAATGACGAAGGTGCGCGCGCTGATGAAGCAGTCGAAATTGCCGCCGATCTACTGGACTTACGCGATGCACCACGCCGTGCGGGTGCACAACCTCCTTTCGACCATTGCGATTACTGGCAGCCTGTCCCCGCACGTCAAGTGGACAGGAACCAAGGGGGATACCTCCATGCTCCGCGTGTGGGGATGCATGGTGCAGTAGCGCCCGCCAACCTCGACCATAGGCAAGTTTACCAGCCGCGCGCGCTGGGGAATTCACCTCGGCATCAGCCACGAATACAAGGCGTGGACCGTGCTGGACCTCCTCAGCCAGAAGACCGTCCATGCCCGTGACGTAATTTTCTACGAGCGACTCTTCCTCGACCAGTTCCGCCGCGACCAAGAAACGAACGCAAATCGCGTCTACGCCAACGATGGCCACAGCTATGCCACGCCTGAAGACGAAGCCGCTGCAGCAATTCTGGAGCAGGACACAAGGGGCGAATTCACATGGGAGAATCGTCGCAGCAGCGACGATGACGACGACGATAACTCTTCGGGAGGAGGAGTAGGCGGGAATGGGCGGAACGGGCGGAAGCGGCGGAGGCGCAACACCTACAGCACCTGACTCTGAAAGCGACGACGACGATGTGGTCGAAGTCGTCCCGCAACATCGCCACGACAGCACCGTCTCGGGACTGCAGCTGCTCGGACTTCACGCTGCAACCTCGAAAGCGCCACGCGTCATCGAGCCCCGAAATCCGCGCGAGGCCCTCTCTGGACCACACAGCAAGGAGTGGCGCGAAGCGATGGACGCGGAAATCAAGGCACTGGAATCACGCGACACCTGGGTGCTCGTCGACCGCGCAGCAATCAAGGGCGCAAGAATTCTCTCGGGGAAGTGGGTCTTCCGCGTGAAGACCGCGGCGGATGGAACGATCGAGCGCTTCAAGGCGCGCTGGGTGGTTCGCGGCTATGACCAGAGGCATGGGATCGACTTCGACCAGACATTTGCCCCAGTCAGCCGCCACACCTCCGTCCGCATCCTGCTCGCCATCGCAGCCGCAAGGCACCTGCCACTCCGTCAAATCGACGTGAAGAACGCGTTCCTGTACGCGTTAGTGGACGCCGTGATCTACGTGGAGCAGCCACACACCTACGGCGAAGGGGATTCGCGTGTGTGTCAGCTGCGCAAGTCTCTCTACGGCATCAAGCAGGCTCCGAGGCTGTGGCAGCAGTACCTGCACAACATCCTGCTTGAAATCGGGTTCAAGCAGATGCCGCATGATCCAGGGATGTACCGCCGCGACTTCCGCGGCGAATACATTCTCCTCACCGTGTACGTCGACGACCTGCTTTACACAGGCTCAAACAACGAGCTTCTCGAGCAGTTCGAGAAGGCCTTGGCGGGGCGCGTCGACATCACGTGCAACTACGAGGTGAAGCAGTTCCTAGGCCTCAACATCTCCTACGCACCTGAGGCCATTCACCTCTCAGCGGCTAAGTACGCAGAGGAGTTAGGGAAGCGGTTCAACATTTCACCTGCGCCTCTCTCAACTCCCTACCGAACCCCCGGACCGAACCACAAACCTGACAACAAAGCCCTATCCCCTGCTGGGATTCAGACTTACCAGCAGCAGTTGGGATGCCTCCTCTTCGCCTCTGTCACCTGCAGGCCAGATCTCTCCTACATTGCGAGTCAGCTCGCGCAGTACTCACGCAAACCAACGGCTGAGAATCTCCTGGACCTGCAGCGCGCCCTTCAATTCTTCGTTTCAACGCCCAAGATTGGGTTGTGCTACTCAACTGCACCAACTCCATCCTTCAACCTCATCGGCTACGTGGACGCCGATCACGCAGCAGACCCCGACAATCGACGGTCCAGGACCGGCTTCCTGTTCCGACTCGAGCCATCGGGACCAATCTCCTGGAATTCACAGAAGCAGGAATTGGTTGCCCTGTCATCAGCCGAAGCAGAATTCATCGCAGCAACCGCAGCAGTTCGCGAAGGCCTCTACCTGCAGGAACTCCTGCAAGAGGCGAAAATTCCGACTTCGCCGACCTTCCGCCTTCACTGCGACAACCAGAGCGCGATTCGTATCGCGAACAAACCTGGTTTCGTCAACCGCACCAAGCACATCGCGCTGCGGTACTTCTTCGTGAAGGACGAGGTGGACAAGGGCAAGGTCAACTTGACCTACTGCCCGACCGGTGACATGGCAGCAGACTTCCTCACGAAGCGACTGCCACGCCAGCAGTATCAGCACTGTGTTAGAAACAATAGGAGTGGGGCCTAGGCTTAGTAGCCTAGGCCCACACTAGGAGGTAGTAGGTTGTGCCCTAGGACTAGGGTTTGTGGTATACGAAGGAGAATTGGAGAAGTGAGAATGGGAATGATGATTTGAACTAGCAAGCAGCAGGATACATATAGGAAACCCTAAGGGGTTGTACTCACTATTGAGCACCCCACTGCAGGCTAGACAAATAACATAATCTGACACACCCCCATAGCCAAAGTGGGGTGTAATCAGCACACGTGAGAAGTCACAGCAATAGTTCACAATTATCAGCAAAGCTAGTGGCAGTCACAGGAGGCCAGTGAGGAGGAGGAGGAACTGTGGAGGGAGAGAAGAGAGGAGGCGACGACTGAAGTTGCAGACACACGGGCACCAGGAGCACCAGGTTGCAACCTCCTCCAACTGTCTCACTCCCCCCTACACTCACCCCCAGTGTCACCACTCGCTTCTCGCCCACATCACCCCCTTAGCACCACTCCCTCGTCTCCCACACATCCACCCCCCCGCAGCGGCAGCTGCAGCAGTGGGAGACGGAGGAGAAGGTAGGGGCGACGCACAAGGAGCACCCCCACACCCGCCACCCCCACACCCTCCTGTCCAGGGGACCCAAGGGGGGGGGGGGGGGAGGGCCGGGGCGGGAGAGCGCACGAGGGCGCAGGCAACCGCGCGTGCAGAGCAACAGCGCGGAGCAGGTAGGGTAGAGCGCACGAGGGCGCGGGCAACCGCGCGTGCAGAGCAACAGCGCGGAGCAGGTAGGGTAGAGCGCACGAGGGCGCGGGCAACCGCGCGTGCAGAGCAACAGCGCGGAGCAGGTAGGGTAGAGCGCACGAGGGCGCGGGCAACCGCGCGTGCAGAGCAACAGCGCGGAGCAGGTAGGGTAGGGCGCACGAGGGCGCGGGCAACCGCGCGTGCAGAGCAACAGCGCGGAGCAGGTAGGGTAGGGCGCACGAGGGCGCGGGCAACCGCGCGTGCAGAGCAACAGCGCGGAGCAGGTAGGGTAGGGCGCACGAGGGCGCGGGCAACCGCGCGTGCAGAGCAACAGCGCGGAGCAGGTAGGGTAGGGCGCACAAGGGCGCGGGTGAGACTGAGCGTGACTGCACAGGGTCCAGGAGCGGCGTCGCGGGCAGCTGCATGGTCGGCTGCTGCTGGTGCGGTTGCTCCAGGGGCGGCGACTGAGGTTCTGGGGGCAGCTGCAGCAGTGGCGACTGCTCCAGGGGCCAGGGGCGGCTGCTGCAGGGGCGGCTGCTCCAGGGGCGGCGTCGCGGGCCCAGGGGCGGCTGCACCAGGGGCGGCGGCTCCAGTGGCGGCTGCTCCAGAGGCGGCTGCTGCAGAGGCGGGCGACTCCAGGGGAGGCTGCTGCAGTGGCGGGCGGCTCCAGGGGCGGCTGCTGCTGTGGCGGGCGACTCCAGGGGCGGCTGCTGCAGTGGCGGGCGGCTCCAGGGGCGGCTGCTGCAGTGGCGGGCGACTCCAGGGGCGGCCGCTGCAGTGGCGGGCGGCTCCAGGGGCGGCTGCTGCAGTGGCGGGCGGCTCCAGGGGCGGCTGCTGCTGTGGCGGGCGACTCCAGGGGCGGCTGCTGCAGTGGCGAGCGGCTCCAGGGGCGGCTGCTGCTGTGGCGGGCGACTCCAGGGGCGGCTGCTGCAGTGGCGGGCGGCTCCAGGGGCGGCTGCTGCAATGGCGAGCGGCTCGAGGCGCGCCCTGGCCTGACCCAGTCCGTACGGGCCGCGCTGGCGCTCGCGGCTGGCCGTGGCGCTGGCGTCCGCGCGGGGCGACGAAAGGGGGGGGCGCGGGGCGACGAAACGGGGGCCGCGGGCGACGGGAACGGGGGGCCGCGGGCGACGGGAACGGGGGGCCGCGGGCGACGGGAACGGGGGGCCGCGGGCGACGGGAACGGGGGGCCGCGGGCGACGGGAACGGGGGGCCGCGGGCGACGGGAACGGGGGGCCGCGGGCGACGGGAACGGGGGGCCGCGGGCGACGGGAACGGGGGGGCCGCGGGCGACGGGAACGGGGGGCCACGAGCGACGGGAACGACGCGGGGCGACGCGGGGGCGACGGGGCAGAAAGCCGCCGCGCGCCTCGGGGCGCACGGCGGGCAGAAAACCGCCGCGCGCCTCGGGGCGCACGGCGGGCAGAAAACCGCCGCACGCTCCGAGCGCGCGGCGGGATGAAAAATCCGTCGCACGCCACGGGGCGTGCAACACACAGAGTAGCAGTAGCAGCGGAAGCAGTGAGGTGGTGGGCCCATTGAGGTAAGCGGCAGGAACGTGCTCGCTCTGATACCATGTTAGAAACAATAGGAGTGGGGCCTAGGCTCACTAGCCTAGGCCCACACTAGGAGGTAGTAGGTTGTGCCCTAGGACTAGGGTTTGTGGTATACGAAGGAGAATTGGAGAAGTGAGAATGGGAATGATGATTTGAACTAGCAAGCAGCAGGATACATATAGGAAACCCTAAGGGGTTGTACTCACTATTGAGCACCCCACTGCAGGCTAGACAAATAACATAATCTGACACACTGCTCCGAACTCAGCGGCGTGGTCAAGCAGGTCAAGTCGAGCTACGGCCAGGAGTGAAGGGGGGTGTTACGAATAGTAATATTTGATATTACTGTGCACTCCTCACCGCAGCAAAGAGAAGCACGCAGTAACGAGAATGAACGCGAAGCGTCAGACGGTTGGAATTGACTCGAAGCGTCGGACAGTTGGGACGCATCTGGACCGTCGGAGCAGACAGCATCGGGCAGCTGCAGGCAAGGTGGTTTTGGCGGGAACAGTTACGAAACTGTACGCGCCGCACGGTTGGGGATGTATTTGAATAAGGGAATGTACCCCTTATAGTACATGGCTAGCTAGGACGATTCGTATTCCTATGTACTCTTATTTATATGACCTTGTTTGCATGTTTTTATCATCTCAAGCATTTTACATTCACTCTGCTATTGAGGTCAAGGGCCCACCAACTATTTCACTGCGTGCGAACCTTCCTGGGTAGATCCCGGCCTACGATCAATTTCTGATCGCAGCACACTCAACCTCATTTTGCTTAGGTGCTCATGCGCCTATCCCGGGGCTTGATAGCCGACCAAGCGCTTAGCTCGGAAGCAACTCGATTGGTCATGCAAGTGTTGCCCATTTCCAAGCATGTGCTCATGCGCCTGCCAAACAGGACCCTGGTTGGCAATGCCCAGCGTCCCGCACGTGATTCGGCTTTCAGTCACTTGCGAGTCGGCTAATTTTGTAGCCTTTATTACAACGCGCAACCGTAATTTTGTAGCCAATCACGAAACATTACCTTCTTAGTATAAGCCTCGTGTTTGGATTGTGGTAAAATGTACTCACGAGTCACGATCAGCTGTTTTAGAAAATGTGGCGTTGCATATCCTCCTAATAAAAAACTATTGCCTGCTCCCAACTTTCACATCGTTCGTAATTTGTTTTTTTTTTATACCATACCATTGTTTTCGATTCGTAATAGACAACCAGCAACGCAAACTGTAGAGGATTTCCTTTCCCTGCGGTCCGCGCCGTACCGTATGCTCTCGGACCTGTCCGCTGGAACTGGGCTGGAAATGCATCTTCGGTTCTTGGTTTGCCCACGGGTCTGCAAACGTGACGACCGTCAGTTTTATTGCCCTACCACCGACTGGACGTCGCGTCATATCTCACCCCTTGAACCGTAGGGCGGAGAAGATGTCACTGTACAAAGAAACGCAACACCGTCATAGGCTGCTGGAGTGTGTGGCGGTTGCATTCCACGGTTCCACGGTCCACCTCGGTTTCGTCGCCCAGCAGCTGCAGTTGTCCCTGACTGGGATATCAGGATCTGTTTGCCACGTGGAGGAAGAGTAGCCTTTCCTCTTCCTCGGAGATGGGGAACCGGGTTACCTTACTGGCGCACCGTTTGCTACCCAGTAGGCGGTTAGCAGGCTGTATTTTCGAAAAAGAAGTGCCCCCGTGACCCGCGGTTCGGGTTCATTGTTTGTTTGCAAATGTGATTGCTTGCTATTACCGACTTTTACTGGTAGGGGTGTCGTACGTTTACATTCAGATACGTGGTAGGCCTGACGTTTACTGTAAGGCCTGCCAAAAGCACATCCTTTTCCACCTCCTAAGAACTTGTGACACACGATTTTCAATTCTCCGGACTTTTGTACATAGACTGGGATTGGGTATCTGCTGGGGTGACCAGAATACTTACTGTATATCATCGGAAATCACGCATTGGGTGTGGTAGGCGAGCCCCGTCATTTGACTGATCGAACCTTCCTCTTCCGTTCCGTTCCGTTCCATCAGCCATTCCGACCAAGAAGGGTTGCAAACAATCGTAAAAAAAGCAGGCTCCATTTTTCTTTCCTGCCTGCTTTCCGCCATCAGCAGTTTGGGTACCTCTCCCACTCCAACCGTCTGTCTTGTAACCTACGCCTTCGACTTCGACACATTCCTTGCAGCATCGCCTGATAATCAGATCCCAATTTCCATTCCGTACCATCGTGTTATCTGCCGCGAGTTTCTCACATTTCTTCATTTTCTCCGCGATTTATCACACCTGTTCACAACAGCCACCAAAGGACATCTTCACTAGATATTTTTTCTATCACAGACCCAGCGCAGCAATAGCCTATTGTTCCGCCTGCTCTTTCCAACTTCAGCTCATTCTAGCGGTCCGGCGTAACCTGTGTCTCCTGCCGAAAGGGCAGGGATTGGTTGACGGGAAACAGTGGTCAAGATAAATCGGCACACAGCTGATCACTTAATATATAGCTGATCAGTGGGGATCGCCCAGATCTCAAACGCGCCGCGCCTCAATCGCAGCATCATTGGCGCGCAGCGCAGCGCCGCAGCGCGTTGACCGTGGCGTGAACCACGTCTCGGTTCCTGATCCTGATCCTGCCCCGTCGTGCACCCTCTCGCCATTTCGTCCATCACCCGCGCTTCCCCCGCGTCACCGTGCTACCCTCCGCCATGATGTCGTCTCAAGCTCTCCGGATCTCCGGCGGGGCTGGCGCGTCCGGCGCGGTCGGTGCGGCTGGTGCGGCTGGGGGCTTGGGATTGACGGCCTCCAGGCCTGTAGGAGCCGGCCGGTATAAAGGAGGA
Organism: Closterium sp. Yama58-4; assembly: GCA_947470075.1. Lineage (NCBI taxonomy): Eukaryota > Viridiplantae > Streptophyta > Zygnematophyceae > Desmidiales > Closteriaceae > Closterium > Closterium sp. Yama58-4. The sequence continues at coordinate 267,592 of CANIUD010000292.1, read as the reverse complement.
GCTGCTTCAGTGACGTGCACAGTATCACGTGCGAGTCCATCCTGCGCAAGGGCAACCGTTTCAGGTATGCGGGGAAGACTTCAACGGCGTGTCAACAGCTGCGTCAGCGGAGTGCAAAGTAACGCGCACGACCGTCTAGCACAAGGGCAACTGGGGGTTCTTCCCGTCCCTCCCTTCTTTCCCTTCTCCGCTGTCTCTCTCTTTCTCACTGCCTTCCTCTCTCCAGCCTCCCTCCTCTCCCTTCGTTTCCTCCCCTCCCGGTCCCCTCCCTTTTTCCTGCCCCTTCCCCTTCTCCCCTCCCTCTTCCACGATCCCCTCTTTCTCACCCTTCCCCACCCTTCTCCCTCGCCGTTTGCTTCTGCCCTGTCATCCGTTCTTCACGTTCTGCCCCTCGTTCTGCCCCTCGTTCTGCCCCTCGTTCTGCTCTGCGGACCACGGATCCGGCTAACTTCCCCTCAAACTACCTCTACCCACGCTCATAATCCGCCTTCTTCCCCTTATTCCCCCGACTCGCCCTCCCCCCTCTCCCCTCCACCCCACCCCTCCTCCTCTTCCGCCGTGGCCCATCTCCTCCCCCTTTCTCCCTCCTCTCCCTCCCCCACCCCTTCCTCGTTTCTGGACAGCAGCGCATCTGAGTCAAGGAATCCGCGTTAGAAGCAGTGTAACCACGACCGCGCATGTTACCAGCAGAAGCGGAACCATCAGCAGCTCCTCTTCACCCACCTTCGGATCTCGCCCTTTCTTGTTGGAGACGCGGTTTCGAATCCCGGCGACGCCATGCGCGCCCCTGGTGGAGAGGAGGTCAGCGCGGAACGGGGCTGCGCGGAACGGGAGCGCGCGGAACAGCCTGGCGGAAGGGCAGGGGATGGGGGAGGTGGTCAAGAGCGGAATCACCCGCGCGCAGGAGAATCTGGATGCGTTCGTGCGGTTCACCCGCCCGCACACCATGATTGGCACGGTGAGTCTCTTTGGCTTGAATGGTTTGACTGACTTGACTGACTTGACTGACCCGAATGACTTGAAAGGGAACGTGCTTAGATGTGGCTTATCTTGGCCTATGGTTCACCCGCCCGTACACCTTGATTGGCACGGTGAGTGTGTGGCTTGAATGGCTTGACTGACTTGACTGACTTGAATAACTTGATAGACACAGGACCCTGCGAAGTGGTAACTCCACGGCGATGAGAGTCTGTGGCTTGAGTGACCTGAATATGAACATACACGGACGTACATTAAGTAAACTCAATTATCATCTGGCCGCGGAGCATCATTGAGGCTGAATCTGTGTATTTGTGACTTCACTTTGAATGAGATCTATTCACAAACTGATATTAGCAAGAAATGTAACCAAGTGAAGGGAGGAGCAAGAGATTGAGCAAGAAAACTCATCTTCTTGTGATTGCCCTTACCCACTTATCTCCCCGTGCTTGCCTTGCCCCTCATGTTCGTCCCTCTCCTCCCTGCCGCCCACCCCCACAACAGACCATCAGCATCGTGTCCGTGTCCCTGCTCGCAGCTGCCTCCGTCGCTGATCTCAACACGCGCTTCCTCGTCGGCCTTTTACAGGCAAGCCCCTCCCTTTCAATGAAGCAGGAAAAACGGAAGAAAAAATAATAAAAAGAAGAAGTCAAGTGAAGCGCACCTTCCCTGTGGGACTTTTAAGGGGAGAGCCGCTCCGTTTGGGCGCTATGTGCGCTGTATGCAGTCTCAGCCTGTACACTATACCCGTCCGTGTCATTCTCCCTGGGATGCACGTAACACACATGATTGGCCTGGTGTTTCCACGTCATCAGCCTCTTGGTTCCTTGGTGCCCCTTGGTTCCGGTATACCAGCTTCTTGCTCCCACTGCCTAGCTACCCAACCCCAATCTCACGTGCTTATGTATAAAGCCGGAAAGAATAAATTTCTGTCCAAGCAGCTGGTGCTGTCCATCCCTGCTGTGTGCACCTGCTTCTCTCCCCCTCATTCTCACCCTTCAACCGAATCCTCTGCTTGTTACTCCATCCCCCCTCTTCTCTTCTCTTCTCCTTGTCTTCTCTTCTCCTTGTCTTTCCCTTGCTGCTCTGGGCTCACCTGCCTCAGACGGTGGTACTGCTCGCGAACGTGTACATCGTGGGGCTCAACCAGCTGTTTGACATCGCCGTGAATTCACTCCTCGTGTGTGTCCCCCTCTCCCTCTCCTCTTCCCCGGGCTGGTCTGCTCTGGGCTCACCTACCTCAGGCTGTGGTACCGGCGCTTCTCGCGAACGTGTACATCGTGGGGCTCAACCAGCTGTTTGACATTGACATTGACAAGGTGAGTGGATGGGTGAGCATTGCAACTGTGCAAGTGCATGCGTCTATGCAGGCCCGAACGCGTGTAAGCATGCTCACATGTATGGGATTTGACATTGACATTGACAAGGTGGGTGAGTGGATGTGGAAGGGTGTTGAGGGTGTAGGTGTGTGTGTAAGAGTGTATGTGCCTGCATGCCTATGGTGAGACGCCTCGAGGCTCAACCAGCTGTTTGACATTGACATTGACAAGGTGAGTGTGTGGGTGGGTGGGTGGGTGGGTGGGTGGGTGGGTGGGTGGGTGGGTGGGTGGGTGGGTGGGTGGGTGGGTGGGTGGGTGGGTGGGTGGGTGTGTGGGTGTGCAGTGCTGGTTTTTGAGAATTCTCAAAAACCACCTGGGTGTGCAAGCGTCTGCGCGTGCGAATGTGTACATCGCGGGGCTCAACCAGCTGTTTGGCATCGAAATTGGCAGGGTGGGTGTCTGTTTGCGACCATTGTCCATGCACACAGCCTCCACACATCCTCTTCCCTCTCCACACTCCCAACCCAACCCAACCATGTGTCTTCCAAATCAGCGCTCAGCACACTGGGTTCCCTAGCCTGTCTTAACCAAGCTCTTTCTCATCGATTTCATAGTCTTTACTTTCATTATCGGTCGGAATAAATGCCATCGCCCCCTCCTCCTCCTCTCTCTCTCCCCATCTTTTCCCACTCTTCTTATCCATTTTCTCCTCCTCTTCTCCTCCTCCCCTCCTCCCCTTCTCTCCTTCTCCCCTTCTCCCCCATCTCGTGCCGCAGGTGAACAAGCCCTACTTGCCTCTCGCCAGTGGGGACTTTTCTGTGCGGACAGGCGTCACCATCGTCACTGTCTGCGCTATTCTCGTAAGTCAGTGCTTATGAGTGCTGTGTTGTGAGAGACGTCTTGAGTTTTGAGTCGACCGACTCTTAAGATCTCTCTGTGCGGACAGGCGTAACTGTCTGCGCTATTCTCGTAAGCCCGCACTTTTGCATGCCGGCTATGAAGAGAGAGAGAGAGAGAAAGAAACGTGTGAGGGAGGGACGACGGTCGTATCTGTGCAACCCTTGAGTCAGGGTCTGATCCGCTTCAGAAAAAATCATCACGCTGCTCTGTATATGGGTGCGTCGCTTCGAGTTAAAAATTATAACACCCAAATCTGCCCACCCAACCCCCAATAAGCATGACTTGTATGGGCACCCCAATCATCATTACTCCTCAACCTATCATCATCCGCGTCTGCTGCACTGCACCCTGTCCCTTTTGACAAGTCTCCTCTTTCTGCCCTCCTCGCACTCTACACCGTTAAATCCATTCACACGAGGCATCTGTTAAGGCGCCTCACACATTCCTCCCCTCCCCTTCCCCTCCACTTCCCCTCGCCTCCCCTCGCCCTCTTGCCTCCCCACTTCAGAATCTGGCTTTGGGCATCCTTTCAGGCTCCATGCCACTGCTGGCAACGCTCGTCATAGTTTTGAGGCGCCTCAAAACTAGACTCCTCTCCCTTTCTCCATTCGCCCTCTCTCCCCTCCGCCAGAGTCTGGCGCTGGGCATCCTTTCGGGCTCCATGCCACTGCTGGCAACGCTCGTCATCAGCATGCTCCTCGGAACAGCCTACTCCATTGATGTATGCTGCTCACTCCCCTCAGCTACGTTGGGTTTGCTTCTACGAACTCTCTAAAGCAATTTTTAAGCCATCCACTTCCCCACCCCGTCCACTTCCCCACCCCGTCCCCCTTCCTCTTTGCACCTACCTACCCCGCTCCCCCTCCTTCCTCTTTTGATTTCGTCTCCGTCGTCTTCTTCTGGAATTCCGTTTTCATTTCGTCTTCTTCTGGGATTTCGTTTTCATTTCCTCTTCTTCCGGAATTTCTTTTTCATTTCGTTGTCTTCTTCTGGAATTTCTTCCTTTTATATGGACGCTTCACTTCTGTAGCTATCTTCCATGGCATGCCAGTGCGTTCACACCTCCCCTTTCTGCCACCCCTCTCTCTCTTCCCTCCCTCCATCTCACCTTCTTGCCCTTCTGTCTAATCCACCCCCATCCCTTCTGCCCTTCTCCCGCTTATCTCTACCTCTCCCTTCCTCCTCTCTGCTCCTCCACACGCCCTCAGGTGCCCTTTCTCCGCTGGAAGCGCTTCCCTGTCATGGCAGCATCATGCATCCTGGCAGTGCGGGCAGTCATCGTGCAGCTCGGCTTCTACTCGCACATGCAGGTGCGCTGCTGTGCTGGTGTGGTGGTATGTGTGTGATGCGCTAATTTGTAAGAAGAAGCTAAACCTCAGCCCCCAGTGAGTCATGACTCATCCTGGCGGTGCTGGCAATCATCGTGCAGCTATGCTTCTACTCGCACATGCAGGCACGCTGCTGTATTTTTCGGGTCTGGTTTGTGTGTGCGTGGTGATGCACTTGTTTCTCACAAAGTCATGCATCCTGGATGGCAGTGCGTGCAGTCATCGTGCAGCTAGGCTTCTACTCGCACATGCAGGTGCGGTGGTTGGTCCTACTCTCTTGCTTTTTCTGGCTCTCTCTTGCTGTTTCTGACTCTAGTGCGTGTCTGTGTTGTGATAACCCCTCCCACCCACTCTCTTCATGAGATCACCCCGCTCCCTCTCCCCCCCACTCCCACAAATGCAGGTGGCTGTGATGCAGCGCTCCCTGCAGCTCTCCTCCCCGCTCATCTTTGCCACAGCCTTCATGTGCACCTTCTCCATCGTCATTGCTCTCTTCAAGGTACGCTGTTTGCTGCCATCCGTACTGCCAAGGTATGCTACTGCTGCGCTGCTGCGCTGCTGTGCTGCTGTGCTGCCAACCCGCCTTAAAAATACTCTCTTGTGCCCCATTCCTCTCATCTCCCTTTCTCTTGGTCCACAGGACGTGCCTGATGTGGAGGGCGACAGGGTCTTTGGCATCCGCTCTCTCAGCGTCAGGGTGGGCCAGAAGAAGGTAAGAGGCTAGGGGCGTGCTGCAGGGGTAGTATTAAGATAGTGTCTGGAGAGTTAGGAAAACTTCTCCTCTTTTTCGTTTTTTTTTTTCTTCTTCTTCATGAAACGCGTCAAAACCCTGCACGCGCCCATCCCCTGCAAAGCCGCCTTAGTGCATTGTTTTGAGGTCTTGAAACTGGGAACTTGATTGTGATCATGCCGTTTATGAAACCCCTCAAAACTTATGCTCCCCTGTCCATCTCCCCCTCACGGCAGGTGTACTGGTTCTGTGTGTCCATCCTGCTTGCATCCTATGCTGCTGCAACCATCATGGGCCTCACCTCTTCCATGCTCTGGTCCAAGATCCTCTCTGTACGCTTCTCTAGCTGCACCGCCACCATTCATTTCCCCTCAACTTTCGCCGCCTCCTAACTCCATGCTTTCCCTCGCTTCTCTGTTCCCGGCTCCCATTCCTTCTCACCTCCTGGATAATCTGGTCCAATATCCTCTCGTATGCTCTATTCTCTCCTCCTCCTCCTCTCCCTCCCTCCTACCCTACGTCTTCCTTTGCTTACAAAATCTGTTCATTTTTCAGGGAGATTTTCTTTCCTCTAGTCGTGGTTGTTATTTGTGCTGCTGCCTTGCACTCTCCCCTCACCTTGCCCTCCTCCCCTCACTGTGTGCTGGCAGGTGGTGACCCATGTGGGTGCAGCCACTGCCCTGTGGCGCGTGGCATCATCAGCAGACCTATCGAGCCAGCAGGACATCACGGATGTGTACATGTTCATATGGAAGGTGCGTGGATGCATGGATGTGTGGTTCAATGGGTGGCTGTTGGATGGCTGGATGGGTGCATGGATTAATTGATGTCGGAATGAATGCAATTTCGCCCGTCCGACTGCCCCCTCTTTGCTCCCGCTCTACTCCCATTCTCGACTAGCTTTCACTTGTAACTCACTCACTTCCATTCACTCCTCCTGTCTCTCCCACCCCCAACGGCTATTCTACCACGAGGACCTCTTTATCCCCTTCTTGAGATGTTGTTTTCACTCTGCACTCTCTTGGCTTTCACTTGTAACTCACTCGCTCCCATTCACTCCCCCTCTCTTTCCCCCACAATGCCCCTCCACACAGCTATTCTACCTCGAGTACCTATTCATCCCCTTCTTGAGATGAAGAGCGCATGCTGCACTCTGCGCTCTGCTAACAAAGAGAGGCGCCTTCCCAGCAGCAGCCTTTCCTTCCATTGGCAGACAGTGCATCAGTGGCACCACCACGACCACCACCACTGCGATCCTACTCTCCCCCCCACTCTCCTCCCTTCCTGCTATTGTATTCTGGACTATACCAGACTTCACCAGAGATTGTACTCACTTGTTGTTCCACTTGTTCCGGGTTTCTTGGCTGGGAGGAGCCATGAGGCTGCTGCAATCATAAACGCTGTTGTGCAGAGGGTTTTAATTAGATTCGCTGCTGCTTGTAGGCTGTGCTTGCTGCTGTATGCAGCCTCATACCTCCCCTCATCCATGCTCTTGCTTTGCTGGACCTTAACTAGTTAAATAGTCTGATTTTATGTGTGCTTTGCACATGAATGTGAATCGAATCTGTGAATGACATGCCTTTTGCATTTGCACCAAGATTGTTTCTATTTCCAAAGACTCCGTCAGGCTTTATGCTTCTAAGAATCCTGGTACAGCGCCTGCGCCGCAACAATTCTCCGCACACCACCACAACAATGGAACAACATACCGTAACATGTTCGTTGACAGCTTTCCATAACCTTCTAGACAGTTGCAGCCCTCCTCGTTGTCTTCCTATACCCCTGGTCTCCTCAGTTGCTACCTTCATCCCTGATGCTTCACTTCATCAGGGAGCTGGTCAGAGACTGATCAGGGAGCTGGTCAGAGAGTTATCAGGGAGTCAAGAGTGCTGGTCTCTGACCTATTTGACTTGCCCTCTCCCTGCAAGCAGGCCCTCTCCCTGCAAGCAGCCTCAAGACTCTTTCTGCAGGACCAGCACTCCTGACTCCCTCACCCCTTTAACCCTCCATCGCTGCGTGCTGATCCCCACACTGGGTGTATCCAGTTTCGCCCTGCGAGCAGCCACACGAGCAGCCTCAAAATTCTTTCTCCAGGACCAGTTCTCCTGACTCCCTCACCTCTTTCACCCTCACTCCATCGCTGTGTGCTGAGCCCTGCATCTGGTGCCCCTGCACCAGGTGTGCCCCGTTTGGCTCTGCATAGATACACCACCTCTTGCCCTCCCTGCACCCGTGTGTCCTTCCCTGCTCCTCCTCCCCTCCTCTGCCGCTGGTCACACCTCTCGTCACCCCGCCACTTTGCTGTACTCACGTTATTCAGTGCTGCAGGGGGGACCCCTCCCCCCTTCAGGTACTTGACTCGTAGCCTTGCTAATGCCACCCAATTCTCCACGTTCCCAGCAGTTACAGTATCTGTCAGCACTAGTGGGGACCAAACTGGCAACACAGGTTCCCGACCGTATAGCAAGCTGTAGGGCGATTGGTCTTTCAGCGCTGCTTGCTTGCCGAACCTATACCCCGCAGCCACCCAGTGTAAGTCCTCGTCCCAATCACACGTCCGCTGCTTGGCATACACCCGGAGGCTCCGCGTCAAGCATTGCACCATCCTCTCCGTCAGCCCATCACTCTGTGGGTGATACCTTGAGGGGGTTCTCCTGCAGGAGATTTCGACTTGGTCCAGCAACGTCTTGAATTCCCCTTGAAACTCGCTCCCTTGATTTGTGAGCACCTCTCTACAGGGCCCGAACTGGCACAGCACCTGTTCTCGGAACGCCTCTGCTATGAGTTTAGAGCTTTTGCTGGGTAGCGCACGCACCTCCAGCCACTTGCTGACGTGTTCCATCATGACCACTATGTAACGATTTCCCCGCCGAGTCAATGGCAATTCCCTCGCCAGGTCTACGGACCATCTGAACCCGAATCGGAGCTCCTTGACGGGTAGAAACTGCAATTCCTGCTCGGCTTGCAGCCGACTTGTCGTACTTTCCCCATATCGGAGCACCTTAATGGGTAGAAATTGCAAATCCTGCTTGGCTTGCACCAAAGTTGCCGTACTTCCGTGGCGCGACTTACTCCACACCCCATTCTCAGTCCCCAGTCGCGAATCAGTCGAGCGCCGCGGTCCCATCAGCCCATCACTCGCTCCTTCGACATCCTTCCGCAGATCTGCCGCCAGACGGCGCAATTCCGTCGCGTTAAGGCGGTAATTCCCGTTCTCGTACTCCACCTCCGGACGCGGATCTGTCGAGCGCCGCGGTGCCATCAGCCCATCACCTGCTCCTTCAAGGGGTTCGACATCCTTCCGCAGATCTGCCGCCAGACGGCGCAATTCCACCACGTCAAGGCGGTAATTCCCGTTCTCGTACTCCACCTCCGGACGCGGACTATATCGCGGCGATGGCCCGCGCGTCTGTCCCGTCAAACGTTCGACATCCTGCGACGTCTCAAGAATGAGATCTGCCGATAGGTGTCCCGCCACTCCGCGGCGCGGCTCGTCGCCGTCGTGAGAGTCTAGATCCAGCGAGCGCCGCGACGCCGTGGGTCCGTGGCGGTCGCCGCCACCACCGTATTCCCCCTGCCGCCGCGCAGCCCCGGCGGCAGGCGGCTGCCGTCCACACACGTCCTGCCGACCAGATCGGGCTCCTCGCAGATCCCAAGGAGAGGTATTCGTCCCGCTCGTTCCCCCCCGATCGGCTCTTTTGCTGTCATCGCCAGCCCTACGATAGCCTTCTGTCTCCCGCCCAGCCAACGGCAGGATCCGATCCGCACGTTCCGCGCGCAACATGATGGGCCTTCCCCTCGATCCGCCGCGCCATGGCAGCTCCTCCTCGCCGCGGCGACGGCCCAAACTCTGACCACTGCGCAAGTATTGATCGTCCATACTTCCCTCCCTATCTACCTAGCGACGGAGTATTCTCACTCTCCCACAAAGTCTTGGCTGCGAGTGGCTTACTACTAGTCACCAAGCACAAAGCATGCAGCAAAAATCTTTGACTTTGTGCAGCCAACTAAAGAAAATGGCAGGGACATAATTCTCACGCTGTCCTCGCGGCTTTGAGGTGCCTGCCCCGAGGCGCACATTTTCCTATGTGCGACCCCCGGTTTTGGATTCTCAATGATAATTGGTCACCGCAGTTCCCTCCACCGAACGGTCTTCTGAGTCCCGAGTCCTCCCAACCCCTCACCAACTTCGCGTCAACATCCCTGCTATCCACCTTCCCAATACTCGTGCCTCATACACTGCCTACACCTCGAACTTATTGTCCGGCAACTAAACGCTGTATTTGTATTTGGTGACAACTGTACTTCCATGCACGAACACACACATGCACTCCTTCACTTCTAAGTTGTGAGCATGCGACTCCCAGGGAAGGTTTTTTTATGGTCCCAAGACAAGAAATTCGAAAAAGCCATGATGACAGGAAGGATCTGATTTGGTTTAGGTTATTCCCAAAACACGGGGCTGTCACTTGAGCCTTTCAATGTGTGTTGAGTGGGTGAGAAGCTTTCTAGAGAAGCAGTTAACCTTCACAAGGTGTCATGTCATGTCAGTGGGAGGGTGGTGGACGGTGCAACGACGGCCCAGAACTGTCCTGTTCCTGAGACTGCTCTTTGCGGGGGAGAGTGCCAGCAGAAGCAGCAGATGAAGCAGCAGAAGAAGAAGCAGCAGCAGGAGAAGGTGGTGCAGCAGGGTTCAACTGCCCTTGGACCCATGCTTGGGGGTCAAGGGGACAGGTCGGATGCAGAGGGGATGGGGCCCTTCCGTCTGCTGGGTCTGGTGGGGGTGGGGAAGGGGGGAGTAGGGGAAAGCGCATGTGTTCTGCATGTGCAGTCATCGGCCGTGGAGCGCAAGTGGTGGTGCTGTGCTTGTGCCACGCCACTCAACAGTGGTTGTGCGAGAAGGGTTAGCCGGTGCCTCTACTGATGTGAATGCAAGCCCTTATGTGGAAGGCAGTTTCAGCGATGGAAGGGAAAGTGTGTGTTGTGTGGGTGGGTGGGTGGGTGTGTGTGTGTGCGTGTGTGTGTGCGTGTGTGTGTGCGTGTGTGTGTGTGTGTGTGTGTGTGTGTGTGACATGTGAAGATGCAGCGGTGATTGCATGTGGCACACACGCACCTATGTGGAAGAGAGCTCCGGTTAGAGAGGGGAAGCAGTGCTGTGGCTGTGTTGGTAAAGTGCTGATGTGTGTGCAATGGGAGCTTCGTGCTTCTGGTGCGCACGCACGCACGCACGCACGCACGCATGCACGCACAGACGCACGCACGCACGCACCTATGTGAAAGAGAGCTTCAGTTATGGAAGGGAAGTGGTGCTGCAGATGGTCCCGTGCAGCCAGTGCTATGTCGTGCGCTGCTCTCACTGTCAACGATGGGTACACCTGAGTGGGGCATGAACAGAGAGGGAGAGGGCGCATGAGAGAGAGGGAAGGGAATCTAGCACACGAGGCTGGGTGATGGACGGGAAGTGGTGCTGCTGATGGTCCCGTGCTGCCAGTGCTATGTCGTGCGCTGCTGCCACTGTTAAAGATGGGTACACCTGGGGCGGGAAGGGGGGGTGAGGAAGAATGATGGGGGGAGAGTGAGGGGGAAGAGTGAGGGACGAGAGGAGGAAAGGAACCGGGAATGGAGAGCTTTTGATTTGACATAGAAGTCGACTCTGCTGCCACTGTGAGTGATGGGTCCGCCTGCGAGAGTAGAGAGAGGAACGGAGAGTTTTGAGTCGAAGATATCTTTATGAATGAACGGCATCATCGCAAGAGTTGATTCCTCTGCCATGGCCCCATGTGCCTGCCTCTTATTCCTTTAACCCTCTTTTCCCCCTTCCCCCTTTTCCCTTTACCCTCCTCCTTCCCCTCCTCCCTCACCTCTACATGCGCGTCCACATGCAGCCATGGCCCCATGCGCCTGCCTCTTTTCCACCGTCACCCCCTTCCCTAATTCTGCTCTTTTCCCCCGCTCCCCTTTCCCCCTCTCTCTCACCTCGATATGTGCGTCCACATGCAGCCATGGCCCCATGCGCCTGCCCCTCAGGTTGTGACAGCCCTGGCAGAAGGATGGGTTGGCAAAAATGGAGAACGGGGTAAGCAGAGGGCGATTAAAGGAGGAGGAGGAGGAAAGATCTCAATAATTGTATAGACGCACAGCACATCTCTCAAGTAACGGGCCGGTAAAAGCTGCACTGTCTGATTCCATCAGCACATGACAGGGAAAACTATTCTGTGAGAGTATAGACGCACGCACCAACACTCCAGCTATGTGGATTTCACTTTGAGAATTCTCAAAAGTAGAATCCACATTACTATTCTGTGGAAGTATAGACGCACGCACCAACACTCCAGGGGAAGCCAGGATTTCCGCTCTGATCGGCTCAAGAACCTTCTCGGAAACTCCCACATCCACGAGGTCTTGTATGCTGAGGGTGGAGTGATGATGGACGGCCCGCGAATGGGAGGGGAGACGAAAGAAAGAGTAGAAAAAAAGGAGTAAAAAAAACAGGTCGGATGCTTTCTGGCTGTTGCTTGCAGGTGCTTGTCGCGCCTAAGAAGGGATCAGTCAAGATAGGAAAGAAAGAAACAGGTACAGTATCCATCCACGGTCCCTTTCCCACCTCTGGTACGCAATGCTGCCGCCTGCTTTGGTGATGAGCCCAGCCACAAAGAGAGCTGCGAGTGGGTCGAGGATTGGCACTCCGGCCATTGCTCCTCCTGCCAGGCATGCATTCAGGGAAGATACGGGTGAGGGGGATATGGGTGACGGGGAATATGAGCTTTGTTTCAAACAGCACATAATGCCTCATTCCCCCTCACTCAAACTTCCCCCACTCACCTACCCAATGTCCCCACTCACCCTTCCCACACTCAATCGCCCACAAACCCTCTCTCACCCAACCACTTACCCACCCACCCACTCACCCGCTCATCCCCTCCCTCTCCACCACTTCCTTACTCCCTCCTCCCCCCCCACTCCCCCCAATCACCCACCGACGCCCAGCAGGGCAGCAAAGGAAGAAACGGAGTCGCTGCGGTGGTGCCACGCATTGGCGCGCATGAGATAATTGTTGTGAGGGTACCTTCCAGATCCCCCCTGCCCAAAACCCCCCACTCCGCCCTCCTACTCCTCCCTCTTCCCCCACTCACCCACGCCCAGCAGGGCAGCAAAGGAAGAGACAGAGTCGCTGCGGTGGTGCCACACATTGGCGCGCATGAGATGGTTGTTGAAATGGTACCCTCCATCCCCTCCCAACCCCATCCCCACCACTCCACTTCCCCCTACCCCTCCCCCTCTGTCCCCAATCACCCACCGACGCCCAGCAGAGCGGCGAAGGACGAGACGGAGTCGCTGCGGTGGTGCCACGCATTGGCGCGCATGAGATGGTTGTCGTAACGATCCGCCACCCACTTGGTCGCCCAGTACAGGCTGGCAACGGAAGCAGGAGAATAAAAGGGTGGGGACAGACGAGAAAGCGGGGAGGTGGGTGCGTGATTGGCCTCGAGTTGGCCGCATGAGATGGTTGTCATATCGATCTGCCACCCACTTGGTAGCCCAATACAGGCTGGCATGAAAGGGGGGATGTGGGGAGGGTAAGAAAAAGAAACCAGGTAAAGTGGAGAAAAAAGAATCAGCTGGGTGGATGGATCAGGTAGTTACTGTCTGATACTACGTATGTATCTATGGCTCCGCTCCGCCACCCACTTGGTAGCCTGATAACAGAGCTTGATACAGACTGCCTTCCTGGGACCTGAACCTCAGAGCAAGGGAACACACAGACTGACCTCCCTTTGAGCCCTATGGATGCCACTGCTGCTGCAAGCCGTGTTTTGAGTCAACTCGAAACAGGTGTTTTGTCTTGAGTCAACTCAAAACACGAGTTGACTCAAAGCGAAGGCTCACCTCTCATTGAGCCATATGGATGCCACTGCTGCTGCAAGTGCCACCAATGGCAAGTACTCCTCCCCTCCCGCCACAATTTTAAGTCGGTTCAACAAGTCACCTATTCACACAGCAGGCTCACCTCTCTTTGAGCCCTATGGATGCCACTGCTGCTGCTAGCGCCAACGGCATGTACTCTTGCCCTCCCGCCACATGCCCAAGAATTCCATGCCCATGCCCATGCCCATGCCCATGCGCATGCCCATGCCCATGCCCAAGCCCCACTGCCCCTGCTGCTCCCCCTCCTCCCCCTCCTACCCCTTCCACCCCTCCTCCTCCTACTGCTCCTGCCAAGCCAGCAGCATCGCCAGCAGCTGCTGTACCGGCACCCGCACCACCTCCCACCAGAGAAGAAGCGTCAGATGAGAGGAGATGATGCAGGTCGAGAGAGGCAGGCAGGAAGTCCTGTAGCAGGTGCAGCGCGTGCCATGCCATGCCACCTCCCGTGCCGATCAGGAGAAGTGACACGCCCAATGCCCCCACTGTTTCGAATTTTCCATGGCCTGCAGAGGAAACCAGCAGGGGAGAGGAGAGAGGAGGAGGAGGGAGGAGCGGAGAGGAAGGGAGGGGAGGGGAGGGGAGAGGAGTGAAGAGGAGGAAGCAGCGTCAGATGAGAGGAGATGATGCAGGTCGAAAGAAGAAGGCAGGAAGTCCTGCAGAAGGTGCAGCGCGTGCCATGCCATGCCTCCTCCCGTGCCGATCAGGAGTAGAGACACACCCAACGACCCCACTGTCTCAAACTTGCCGTGGCCTGCAGAGGCAAGACAGCAGGAGGAGAGGAGAGCAGGGGAGATGCAAGACGGTGAGGAGGTGGGATGGACGAGCAAGGGCAAGACAGGACCCGATTCAGCAGGACAGGAGAGGAGATGAACGAGAAAAAAGGAGTGAGGAGAAGCGAAAGGAAGAGAATAGATGGAAGTATCTGAGGCAGCAGGGAATGATTGGGAGCGGGCATCGTGTGACATAGGGGGAAGACAGTCAGGTGACTATAGGGGGTAAGGAAGGCGAAAGGAGGCGAGGGGAGGGGACGCGGGGGAAGGGGAGGGGAGTAAAGATGGCTGAATAATCTGACTCACCGTAGGGGTGTGTTTTGAGTCGACTCAAAACACGACTCACCGTATTGGTGATTCGCATCCCGGGGAACCGAGGCTGCTTGCACGTGGGAGGGGCCAGAGAGTTGCCCAGCTTGGCTGCTGTTCTGAGGCGCCTCAAATCTCAGGGGCGGCTCAGCGATGCACTCACCGTAGGGGTGATTCGCATCCCGGGGAACAGAAGCTGCCTGCACGGACCAGAGTGTTGCCCAGCTGAGCACCTGACGCCATGGCAGAGATGGGTGCGGATGGGTAGAGATGGGTACGGATATATAGGGATGGAAGTTACGCACCCTTACCATGCACCCAGGTATTGAACCCGTATCATGCACCCATACCAACTTCCCAGAACATGCCCCCAGACCATGCCCCCATGACACGCCCCTGTGAACCTGCAGCACCCATACCCTGCACCCATACCCTGCACCCATGCGAAGCTGACCCTTACCACATCGGACACGGAGTGGGCGGCATCAGCAATGATGGCAGCGCTACCAGACAGCCACCCAGCCACGCCCTTAATCCCCGTCAACCCCACGTCCGCCCAGAACCCCACGCGCGTTATTGCCTCCGCCTCCTTGCGCCCTCCCCCTCCGCCTCCCCCTCCGCCTCCCCCTCCGCCTCCCCCTCCTCCTGCTCCTCCTGTTTTATCAACTTTCTCACCATTCTTCCCACCATGCCCATGCCCATGCCCATGCCCGTGCCCATGCCCGTGCCCGTGCCCGAAGCCCATGTGTGTGCGGCAGCTTCCAGGAAGAATCCAGAAACCAGGCGGAGGGGAGGTGACGTGAATTAGAGGAATGGAGCGTGATGAGTGGAAAGCGAGAGTAGATAGGGGAGCGTGAGAAGCAAGATTAGCGTCAGAAGCAAGGGCAGAGGGAGAAGATAGGGAGAAGAGGGAAGCAAAGGAAGTGTACGAGGCAAATGAGCGAACGAAGGGGGTTTTGTGGCCTTGTGAGGGAAGTATGGCGGTAGAGGGGAGTAGTGTGGGCATGATGGGAATGATGGGGATTGTGGGGCTGGAGTCAAGTTGTTGTGCTGTATGGATGTGAGGGGGATGGGGAGGGTATGCGGAAGGTGTGAGCGTGTGAGGGCCGTGATGTATGACTACGGGGTTGGTGCTGCAGCTGCTGCTGCTGCAGGCGCGGCTGCCAGTGCTGCTAATGCTTCCAACATCGAAGACTTTGCTGTTACTGCCTCTTTTGCCTCTGCTTCTGCTGCTGCTGCTTCTGTCACTGCCCAACCTTCGGCGTAGAAGCGAGGAGAGAACCTCTCGTCCCCGAGCCATCGCGACGGCTTGCGCTCGGAACCAGAGTTGCTCAGATTCTTTCAGATTCTCACTGCTGTGACTGCCCTCCCCCTCCCCCCGCCCCCTGCCCGTAAAATTTTTGGATTCTCTGCCTTCCGACGGCTGGCGCAGGAACGCTGGCGCGCCAAAAAGGGGAGCGGGGACGACTGACGCGCCGAAAGGCGCGGGGAAGGGCCTGCCCCTCGAGAGTAGCGCGGCTTTGCGACCCAGAGCCGGAGCGCGTCTAGGGGAAAACGCGTGCAACTGTGTGACGGTCGGTGTGTATGCTTCAACGGACAGCTGGAACTGTGTGACTGTACGCCGCGCTATGCCTCGCGGTACGAGAGATGCGATCTTGCGACGGGAGCGAGGCTCGGAGGACTGGTTCGGATCGGGTGACGGACTGGGCGACGGAATTGGGCGACGGAGTTGGGCGACGTACTTGGGCGAGTCGATCGGTAGACGGAATTCGGCGACGGAATTCTTAAAAAACTACGGATTTCTTTGGGTGGAGGGGAGGAGAGGAAAGACGGCGCATGCTAGCACGACTGCGACGAGTAGCGACTGACTGAGACGCCTTGGGATGTGGCTGGAGGCTGGGGTGTGCCACGATGTTTGTTGGTTCATGCAGTTGCGGGAAATGTGCACCCCGAGTTTTCCCCGACATTAGCCACGAACTCGATACAGTGCTAAGGAAAATGTTGGGTCCACATGATTAAATTGTCGAGTCTTATCTCGAAAAAATCAATGATGTCAACAAGCTTGACCATGTCCTCATATCTAACTAGTATCCTACTTATCTCCATTCCCCTCTTGTGCCCGTGCGATCTCCCTATATCTCCCTCCCATGGCATCCAAAACCCTGATCCACATCCGTTCATTCACCTCTTTCGCCTTCTGAAACACGCCCGCCATCCCGCCTTTATCAGACGCCTTACCTCCACCACTGGCCCCTGATCTCGCTTCCACCTCCTCCGACCACTCAGTCGGCCATCTAATCATCTCCGGCTCGCACTGTGCAACATACCACCACCCGTTCTTAATCTCGTCTTCAAGCTGCTTCGCCCCCCAGCTCGACACTCCTAGAAAGAACCAAAACTCCTCAGGGAACGTCATACCAGCGTCAATCAACCCTACGGCGCGCACAAGCGGCGCCATGGTTCCCCAATAAACCCCCCGAAGCACCTCTTCGAACCCCGCGAAGGACGAGCGGCGTGTGAGGGCTGCGAAGGCGCTAGTGGGGTTGATCACCGGGCCGCCGAGGGAGAGCGGTGCGGAGGAGACGCGTGAGAGCAGCCAGTCTTGCACGCCGGAGACGAATTTCCAGGAGAGCGGGCGGTTGAGGACGAGACCGATGGGGCCGGAGTCGTTGAGAGAGAGCATTAGCACGACCGTGCGCTCAAACATCTGCACGGAAAGGGTGCGGGAGGGGAGGTAAGGAAGGGGAGGTAAGGAAGGGGAGTGTTGAGGTGCCTCGAAGAGCGGGCGGTTGAGGACGAGGTTGACGGGGCCAGAGTCGTTGAGAGAGAGCATTAGCACGACTGTGCGCTCAAACATCTACAGGGGAAAAGGAGGGGTGATGGGAAGGAAGAAAGGGGGATCTTCAGGAAGGGGGATTTTGAGGTTGAGGAGGGTTGCATTGAGTTGTGTTGTGTGGTGTGTGTTGTGTGATATGTGTGTGGAGAAAAAGACACCAGAAAACAAGTGTACGTGCACATGGCATGCGCAGGGAACAGACTTACAGGGGAGTTGATGAGGTCCTCTGAAGCAACAAGGAAGAATCTGGTTTTTGAGAAATTTAAAAAACGCGAGCTTGTTTTTTGAGAACTCTAGAGAACCAAACTCACAGGGGAGTTGATGAGGTCCTCGGAAGCAACAAGGAAGGATCCTGCAGTCGGCTTGTCCACAGCCACACACTGACGTGCCTCCCCACTGCTTCCCACACCTCCCGCTCCACTCCCCTCGCTAGCGCCGCCTCTCTCAACGTTATCCACCTCTGAAGCTTGCTGCAGACGCCTTAAAGCCTCTTCACTGCCGCTGCTGCTGCTGCTGCTGCTGCTACTGGCAGCTTTCTGAACATGCCTATGATAATGTGGTTCAGCAGCAGCAGGCTGTTGCGAGGCAGTGGTGTGGGCTGGCCCAGAGGTGGTGCCGCCAGGGTGTGTTGGAGCCGTATCAGCAGGGGAGGGAGAAGGTAGAGCACCAGACGAAGCGACACCACCAGCAGCAGCAACAGCGCCAGTGTGGGTGGAAGCAGGGTCTGAAATAGGAGGAGGAGATGGAGACAGATTTCCTTCATCTTGTGATTCACCCTCTAAGTGCGGAACTCCATTCCTCCCTTCGCCACTCTCTGTCTCACCCCGCCCCTCCCTCCCATCCTCCTCCTCGCCCTCCTCCTTGGGAACACTCTGTCCGCCCACATGCTCCTCCTTCTCTTCAGCTTCCACCCCTTTCTCTGCTTCCTCCTCCTCTTCTTCCTCCTCTCCAACTTCTCCTTCGTTTCCTCCGTCTTCCTGATCCGCAGCCCCCTTTTCCTCTGCTGCTTCTCCGGCCGCTCTCTGCCTCTCCCCACCCATCCCAACCGCTCCCTCTGCCAATGCAGACTTGCTGTCTTGGGTGAGCGGCTGGTGTGGCCACAATGCCCCACCAGCCATGGTAGGCCGTTCGCGTGTGGCTAGGAGGACTGCAGGAGGTGGGGATAAGGAGAGAAACAGAGAGACTTGCTGCATTGGGTGAGCGGCTGGTGTGGCCAGAATGCCCCACCCACCATGGTGGGGCGTTCCCGTGTGGCTAGTAGAACTGAAGGAGGCGGACGAAACGGGGGGAACAAAGAGATTTGCTGTCTGGGTGAGCGGCTGGTGTGGCCACGATGCCGCACCCACCATGGTGGGGCGTTCGCGTGTGGCTAGTAGGACTGGGGAGGAAGGAGGAGGGGAGGGAAGAGGAGGGGAGGAAACGGAGAGATTCTTGAGTGAACTTATTGACCCGTGTGTTTCCGTGTGGTTAGCAGGACAGGAGAGGAGAGGGGATGGAGGGTAGGAAAGGGTAAGGGAGAGGAGGGGAGGGGAGGCAAGAGGAGGTGAACAGAAGGGAAAGAAGAGTGTGTTTACAAAAACGAACCTAGCCCAATCACACTTCTCACGAGGATCATGTGGGTGCTACCTTTCCCTACAATCACACTACTCAGGGAACAACGCTGAGTCTACCCCCCCACACCTTTCCCCTTTCCGCCTCCCTTCCTGCACTTGCCTTGTAAGATTCGAGATGAAGCGGCGTGGGGGAGGGTGGTGTGGTTGAGCAGGAAAGCAATGAAGGGACGCACTGCGTGTGGACCTCTGTACATCACAGGCACACTCTCTATCTTCTCCTTCTCCCCTCACTCCCTATATTCCACTAACCATTTAGGATTTGAGTGGCAGCAGCGGGGGAGGGGGGGGGGAGCGGTGTGGTTGAGCAGGAAAGCAATGAAGGGACACACAGCATGTGGACCTCTGCACATCACCGATACACTCTCATCTTCTCCCTTCTCGCCCTGCCTTGCCCCTTCCCTGCACATACCTTGTAAGATTCGCGAGGCAGCGGCAGGCGGGAGAGCGGTGTGGTTGAGGAGGAAAGCAATGAGGGGGCGCACTGCGTGTGGACCTCTGTACATCACAGGGACACTCGCATCCTTCTCCCTTGCTGCTCCTTTCCCCTCCGCATAACCCTCTTCGTCCTCCTCCTCATCCTCCTCCTCTCCCTCACTCTCGTCGTCCTCCTCCTCTTCCGCTTCCTCCTCCTTGTCCCCTTCTTCTTTCCCCACATTCCGCCGCTCTATTGCCTCCTCTCGTGCCTCGCTCGCCTCCTCTGTATCCCTCACTCCCTTCTCTTCATTGCTCCGGGATCCCTTCACCACCTCCCCTTGTTCCCCACCCCCAGCAGCAGAAACAGCAGCAGCGGCAGCAGCACGTACGGCAGGTGTGGTGGAATTCGAATGGTTCGGCGCATCAGCAGGAGGATGGGTGGGTGCAGAAGAAGAAGGAGAAGACAAGACAGTGTTGTTTGCTGGAAGGGTGCTGGTGGTGGTGGTGCTTGCAATGGGTGGCGGGAATGTTGGCAGAGGAGGGATGAGAGCAACCACAGGGAAGGCTGTGATCTGCAGAACACAGGGAGGAGGGAGGAGAGAGGCGGGAGGAGAGAGGCGGGAGGAGAGAGGAGGGAGGAGGGTGGCAGGAGGAGGGAGCAGGGAGGAAAGAGAATAAGGGTTTTGACGAAATGAGGGTGAAGGGTAAACATGAGCAAGTGGAAGAATGGAGGCATGGCGAGAAGGAGGGCTGATTGAAGGATTGGGCCTTGTACGAAAGCATGTCTGTGTTTGACATTTGAGTCGCCTCAGAGTTAAGTTCTTTTTCGGGTTAGTCTCAAGTCTCAAAAAACAGTGTACAGGACAACTCGCCCACCTGCTGTTGCAGGCGGCTCTTGAACAGACTTAAAGCTGCCCTCCAAGCTACGGCACGTTTACCTACCAGTTTCTGAAACGACTCTAGATCCTCAAGTTAAGGCCCGCTCACTCACCTGCCAGTACGGCAAGGGCACATCGTGACAGTCGTTCACAGAGCAGTCGCTCAGTTTCAGACGGCTCAACCTCAAGCCTTCTGAGCAGCCTCTCGTAGGCACTGTGCTTTTTTTAGAATTCTCAAGAAATGTGAGGTGACGCTTGCTTGCTTGCTCACTCACTCACCTGCCAGTAGGGCAAGAGCACATCGTGACACTCGTTCACAGAGCAGTCGATTTGCAGCAGACGAGGCAGGTGCGACAGCCACGATTGCACATCCACATTCGCTTCCCCCTCCTCCACCCCCGTCTCCCCCTCCACCCTTTTCTCTTTCTCCTTTTCCTCCTCTTTCTCCTCTGAACGTGCTGCCTCCCCACTGGTTCTCCTCCCATCATTGCCGTGTAGACCAATCCCAGCACTAAAAGCTGCAGCTGCTCCTGCCACTGGCTCTGTTCGTCTTTCAGTCGATGTTCTTCTGCTGCTGCTGCTGCTGCTGCTTCTTCTGCTGCTGCCGGTGCTGTTGCTGCTGCTGCTCTTGCTGCTGTTCTGTTGGCACTGATGCGTGAATGGCTGCAAATTCATGTAAAAGAAACAAATAAAAAGCATAAAAAAAAAGCCATTGTCAAGCTTCCGTAAAGTTGCACAGTGAGAGAGAGTGCTTACTTCAAACTCGCCACACCAAATGCTCGACACGAGTTGATTGTGGGTGTGAGACTGAAGCGCAAACAGCCACACAGTTAGGTTTGTCTTGCGCATCTCAAAGCAAGACCCTTCATAGCCTCACCTGGCTGCCGAACGTGAGACAACTGTGCAGAACGATGGCTCACTTTTGAGGCGCCTCAAAAGTCACCTCGCTGCCGAACGTGAGATAACTGAGCAAAACGACGGCTCACAACCTGGCTCGACTTAAACATCTCAAAACTGGATCCAGCAGGGCTTTCTCAACAGATGGAGCACCTACAGGACTAGTTGGTTGGACCTTGAGAGCCCTCACCAATCAGCTAGCCTCACACTGACCTGCTGGGAGCATGAGCAGCGCGCGGTGGGCCTCTCTGAACGCGAGCTCGATGCGCCGGCAGAAGCCACACCAAGGGGTGGTGAGCAGTAGCGCAAGGGGCCGCGGGTCCACCTGATAAGAATCAGCAGCTGCTGCAGCAGGAGCAGCAGGAGAAGCAGCACCAGTGTTTTGTGCATGCACTTGCTGCTCCTGCTGCTGCTCTTGCTTCTGATGCTGCTGCTTTTGCTCCTGCTCCTTCTCTTGCTGCTGCTCCTCCTGCTTCTGCATCTGCTGCTGCTGCTGGTTCCCTGGCTCCTCCTTTCCTCCACCATCCCCACTCCCGGCTTCCTCCCTCGACTCTGTCTGTTGCTGTTTCACCTCCCTCCGCCACCTCCTCTGCTGCCGCACCACCCGCCGCTGCTCCCGCACCCACCGCTGCTGCTGCCGCCACCGCCGCCACTTCCCCATCACCCGCTCATACTCCCCCCGGCGCTCCCTCAGCAGGTCAATCAAATCCCGTGCACACACCCTCTCCACCCCCTCAATCTCCCGGAAATCCGTGTTGAGAAACGGAACAGGGGGAGTGTGGCGGGGGGGAGGGGGGCGTGGGGAGGAGCGGGAGGATCGCTGCACGCGGCCCTGTAAGATTGCGCGGAGGAAGGAGAGGAGGGATGCTGCGTCTGTGGGTGTGCCAGGGTAGAGGAAGACTGAGTCTTGAGAGGGGTGGAGCACAGCGAGAGCAGGGAGGTCGGCAGAGCGTGGGGGAGAGGGAGAGGAAGCGGGCGAGGAGGCTGAAGGAGGAGAAGGAGAAGGAGAAGAGGGGGAAGAGGGGGACGAGGGGGAAGAGGAAACGTTGGAGGAGGAGGAGGAGGAGGGGGGATTAGAGGGAGGTTCATGCGAGGTCAATTGCGGGATGAGTCGGTCCCTTAGAGCGTCATCCCGGTCCACAATGAAGAATGAGAAGGGCAAATCGTCTATCCACTTCTCCTCCGCCTCTGGACCCATTAGATCCTCCCACTCCACTGCATGCGCATCATTCCCCTCGGTACTCTCACTCTCCATCTCGCTCTCACTCCCTCTCTCACTCGCTTTCTCCCTCTCACTCTCCCTCTCCCCCTCAGCACTCTCACTCTCCCTCTCACTTTCATTCTCCCTCTCCCTCTCGCTCTCGCCCTCGCTCTCACTCTCACTCCCACTCTCGCTCTCCGTCTCCCTCTCATTCTCACCCTCCCTCTCCTTCGCCCTCCCATTCTCTGCTTCGCCACTGGCAGGAACGGCACCAGTGTCAGCACTCGCAGCAGCAGAAGTACCACCACCACCACCAGCAGCACCAGCACCAGCACCAGCAGCAGCAGCACCACCACCAGCAGCAGCAGCAGCAGCAGTAGAAGCAGCAGTGTCAGCTTGAGTTACCCCTTCTGGATCATCAGCCCCTGCTTGCGAAAACTGTTGCAGTGGACGACACATACCCTCGCTACTTTCCTCCTCCCCCATCCTACACTTTGCTTCTGCCTCCTCCTCTTTTTCCTCCTCCTGCTCCTCCCTGACCGCCTCACTCTTGTCTCCCTGCCTTCCCTTCCCATCACTCACCACATTCAAATCGTTGAAAGCCACCCTAATTTCGTTACTGCTACCGCCACTATCCGCCTCATCAGCCGCTTTCACATTCTCAGCCTTCTCCTTGATCTCCCTATTCCCATCATCAGCCTCTTTATTCCCACCTTCAGCCTGCCCATCCTTCTCCTCCATAATCTCCCTCTTCCCATAATCATCATCAATGGGTTGCACCCACTGCTTTCCCTCCTGCTGGCCCCCCTCTTTCTGCACCAGTGCTTCCTGCAGCAGCAGCCGCACCTGCTGCTGCACCGTTCCTCCCTCTGCCTCCCCTTCTTGTTGCACCTGTGCATCTTGTTTCCCCTCTCTCTCTTGCTGAATTTCTCTCTCTTGCCGAATCTCTCCCTCTTGCTGAATCTCCCCCTCTTGCTGAATCTCTCCCTCTTGCTGAATCTCCCCCTCTTGCTGAATCTCTCCCTCTTGCTGAATCTCCCCCTCTTGCTGAATCTCTCCCTCTTGCTGAATCTCTCCCTCTTGCTGAATCTCCCCCTCTTGCTGAATCTCTCCCTCTTGCTGAATCTCTCCCTCTTGCTGAATCTCTCCCTCTTGCTGAATCTCTCCCTCTTGCTGAATCTCCCCCTCTTGCTGAATCTCTCCCTCTTGCTGAATCTCCCCCTCTTGCTGAATCTCTCCCTCTTGCTGAATCTCTCCCTCTTGCTGAATCTCTCCCTCTTGCTGAATCTCTCCCTCTTGCTGAATCTCCCCCTCTTGCTGAATCTCCCCCTCTTGCTGAATCTCTCCCTCTTGCTGAATCTCCCCCTCTTGCTGAATCTCTCCCTCTTGCTGAATCTCTCCCTCTTGCTGAATCTCTCCCTCTTGCTGAATCTCTCCCTCTTGCTGAATCTCTCCCTCTTGCTGAATCTCTCCCTCTTGCTGAATCTCTCCCTCTTGCTGAATCTCTCCCTCTTGCTGCAGCTCTCCTTGTTGCTGCATCTGCCTCTGTTGTTGCATGGCGGCTCGAATCACTGACCCCAGATCACCAGCTGCAAGCTCTTGTGGACCCAACTGTATCGTCACTACGTGTTGTTGCTGCTGCTGCAGTAGTTGCACCTGCGCTCCTTGATCTGCCTGCTGCCCTTTCCGCACCTGCTGCACAATCCCCCCATGCCCTTTCTCCTTCTCGTTTTTGCTGCTGCTGCTGCTGCTGCTGCAACTGCTGCTGAAGCGCAGCACCCATACCTTGCAGCCCTCCTTGTTGCAACGCGCGTTGCAGCACCTGCAGAAGCCTAGCATCCGCCCTCACAACACCTCCGCCTCCTGCCCCCGCCCCTGCTGCCCCTCCCCCATCTCCCTGCACCACATCACCCTCCTGCTTGTCCACCACCCTTATTTCTCCACCTCCCCCTTCGCTTCCTCTTCCTGATGCCCTTTCTCCACCTGTTCCTCTTGCATGGAGAGTCGAAGCAGACTTGGCTGCATCAGCAGCAGCATCTTGTGCAGCAGAAGCAGTGTGATCAGCGCCTGAGGCAGCGGAAGCACGTTTCCTCATTTGTGCTGCTGCAGCCTCGGCTACAGCTGCTGCCCGTCGCTTCACCTCTTCCTCTCGTGCAAACACCCGTGCGACTCTCAGAAGAGCGTCAGCAGCAGCAACAGTTGCTGCTCCTGCTGCTTCTGCTTCTGCTGCTAATGCTGCTGCTGCCGCTGCCGCTGGTGCAGTTGCTGATGTTGCTGGTGCTGCTTCATTGTCAACTGTGGCGGTGGTTGTGGTGGTTGCTGCTGCTGCTTCTGGCGCTGCTGCTTTGGCTGCTGATGCTGCTGAAACAGTCGAGAACGAGGAGGAGGAAGATTTGGGAGTGGTGGGAAGAGAGGCAGGTATGGAGGAGTCTAGGAATAGGAGCACAGATGGCCGTTTCGAGTTGAAAGATGAGCTGTAGGCGTCTGGGGAAACCTGGACGGGAACACAATGGATTCAACGGAAGAGAATGTGGAGAGAGGAATTAAACAGACAGCTGTTTCGAGTTGAAAGATGAGGTGTGGCGTCTGGGGAAACCTGGACGGGAACACAACAGATTCGATAAAAGAGAATGTGGAGAGCGCTTAATCAGACAGCTGTTTAGATTTGAAAGATGAGCTGCAGGCGTCTGGAGTGACCTGGACAGGAACACAGGAACACAACAGGTTTAACAAAAGCAAATGCAATGGGTGGAATGGAGACTTGAAGAGGGCTACACAGCAATACAGCAGCAAAACGACATGTGTGAAAGAGGGGGCAAGAGAGAGGCTGCACCCAGCCCGCATGCACGCAAGAACGAACCCTGTGCAGAAGGAACAGCGGATCACGCAACAAGCAGGAAGCAGCACAAGGATGCGAGCCGTAACAAGCAGCAGTTTAAGAACGGCTTCCGCATCAACTGAAGCTGCTCAAGAACCAGCGCCTCTTGTTGAGAAACAAGCAGCAATGCTCCTTCCGCTTGAAGGCCCTTGTCAACAAGAGCACGCCTTCTAATGCGCCCACACAAGACCCTCAACAGAATTTTCCAAGAGCTAACCCAGCCCAGCATACCTCTTGAACAAGAGGGCGGGGAAGGCTCTGCATCCAGTCTTCTACGGACAGCCTCTCTCCGGATTGCTGCGGTTCCGCTGGCCATGGGTATTCAAACCACCCTCGCGCCCTCCCCACGTTCTCCACTTTAGCCCCTGGATGTTTTTCACGTTTTTCTCTCTTCTGCTGACCTTGCTGCTGCTTCTCCTGATGTTCTCCCTCCTGCTTTTCCTCCTGAAATCGCTTCTGCTGTCCCTTCTGCTGTTCCTCCTCTTCCTGCTTCTGTTGCTGCTCCTCACTTCCTTGTCTCTCCAGCTGTTGAGTGTCTGCTTCCTCTCCGCTGCCGCTTCCTCTCGCCATCATACCACCACCATCATCACCACCATCGTCCTTCTTTCTTTCACGCCCCTCCTCACCTCTTCTCCCTGACACCTCTCGGCTCACATACATTTCCCTCCCCCCTCCCTCCACTATCCCACCCCTCTCTCCACCCTCCTCCCAACCATCCCCACGCTCTGTTTCCTCCCCCTCTCCACCACTCCCCAACCCCTCACTCTCCCCATCCCATCCGTCGATATCCCTCCCTCTTCTTACAAATGCCGTCAATCGCCACCCAAGTTCCCCCACGCCCCCACCCACCACTGCCCCAGCTGCCCTTCCTGTTGCAGCTGCTGCACCAGCAGAAGTATTACCACCACCACCGCCAGCACCGCCACTAGCGGCAGCAGCAGCACCAGCACCAGCAGCACCACTACCAGTAAAAGCATCATTTGCTCCCATCCGCATTGCATCAAAAACCTCCTCCACGCTCTCCCCACTCCCGTTCCCCTCCTCCCACCCATCCACCTTCCCCAGCACCTGTGCAGCAAGCAATGGGTCTGATACAAGCACAACCACAGCCTGGGAAGGAGTCAGAGCGTTCCCCTGCACCACTGACTTCAACTCTCCCACCACTCGCTTCAACTCCTTCCGCGCATGCTCGCTCCCACACTCCACCCACCCTGACAGTGCCGCCGCGGATTTAGCTCCTGCTGACGATGCTGATGATAATGGCAAAGGTGATGGTGACGCTCCTTCCTCCTTTGATTGCTTCTGAAGCTCCCCCTCTTTCGAGTTCTTCTCTGAAGCTTCCGTTGGTCGATCCTCAGAGGTGCCTTTAGAAACTTCCTCTGAAGGTTCCTTTAAAGGTTCCTCCAGCCGTTCATCTTGCGTCTCCCCTGCCCTCTTCTCTCCTGCACCCTTTGGCCTATCATCGACGTCGCTTACTAACTTGTTTACTGCCCTATTCTCTCCTGCAGGCCCCTCAGCAGTAGCAGCAACCCTACCATGGGAGCTCTCCCCACCGTTGCTTCTCACCACACCTTGCTCCGAGCCTTGCCCCAGGCCTTGCTCTGAACCCTGCTCCGAGCCATTTCCCGGACCTTGCTCCGGACCTTGTTCCGAGCCTTGTTTTGAGCGTTGTTCCAAGCCTTGCTCTGAGTGCTCCTCTTCCCCTTTGCCTTGCTGTATGGCGCACTGCCTTAAAGCAGGTGCTTCCTGCGGTGGTGGTGGTGACGATAATGCCCCATCACCCACGCCAGCCTCACAAACGGGCCCCTTGTTACTCACAGCCACAATTCCCTCCCCCCTGCTCTCCTCCCCCTTCCTCTCCTTACCCCTGCTCTCCTCCCCCCTGCTTTCTTCCCCCCTTATCTCCTCCTTCCTGCTAACCTTGCCCATTCTCCCTTCCATCCCCCCCTCCTCTCCCTCCTCCTCATCCCCTTTCTCCTCCCTCCTCCCTTCCTGCTCCGAACCCCCCTCCCTCCTCTCCCCCTTCCCCTCACCCGCACCACGCGCCCCATCCCCAAAAAACTCCTCATACCACCCGCACCGCTCCACAAGTGCCAGCACCACTCTCGACCCATTCCCAACCCGCACCAACTCCTCCCAGCTCCCCACCCGTCTCAACGGCAACCACTCCTCCTGAATCGCCATCCCACGCGCCGCAGCCTGCAGCACATGCCGTGCTGTGAGCGGTCCGCGGTAGATAAAGCTGCTCCCGGCGCGGAAGAGGTGGACAGCCGGGAGGGAGAGGTCTTTGTTGGCCATGAACTCCTTCTCGCGCTGGTAGTTGATCCACCGCAGAGCAAGCGGGTGCGGCGGGGCCGTGACTATAGCGGGCGCTGACCCGCTGTCTATAGCGAGTTTGATCTCCTTCATTAGCCGCTGGGAGGCGCCACACCCTGGGGGGGTTTGGGTGGGGGGAGGGAGGGGGGAGGGAGGGGGGAGGGAGGGGGGAGGGAGGGGGGAGGGGGGGAAGGGAGGACAGGAAGAGTGGAAACGGAGGCAGGGTTGCTGAGGCGCCTCTAACAAAAGTCCTTTCATCAGATGAAGGTGCTCCCGGCGCGGAAGAGGTGGACGGCCGGGAGGGAGAGGTCTTTGTTGGCCATGAACTCCTTCTCGCGCTGGTAGTTGATCCACCGCAGCGCCAGAGGGTGCGGCGGGGCCGTGACTATAGCGGGCGCTGACCCGCTGTCTATAGCGAGCTTGATCTCCTTCATTAGACGCTGGGAGGCGCCACACCCTGGAGGGAAGGGGGGGGGGGGAGGGGGGGAAGGGGGGACATTTGCTGGTCATAGGAGAACCGACTCATCAGCTCCCACCACGGTGACTTTTGAGTCGACTCAAAAGTCACACACACTCCCCTCCCACCCTATCCACCACACACATAGGGGCACGGACTCACAAGGCACGGTGATGACACAGAGTATGTAGTGATTAGCTGACAGTTGCTGGTCATAAGAGAACCGGTTCATCAGCTCCCACCGCCCTGCTGCTGCTGCCGCTGATGCCGATGCTGCTGCTGCTGCCTTTGCCTTGGTGCGCTGGGGTCGGGACCGGGAGGGTGGGGATGCAGAGGAGGAGGAGGAGGAGGAGGAGGAGGAGGAGGAGGAGGAGGAGGAGGAGGAGGAGGAGGAGGAGGAGGAGGAGGAGGAGGAGGAGGAGGAGGAGGAGGAGGAGGAGGAGGAGGAGGAGGAGGAGGAGGAGGAGGAGATAGTGGTGGTGGTAGAAGATGAGCTGGGAGGGGAAGAGCAGGAGGAATCTGAATGGGATGAAGAAGCGAGTGAGGGAGATGGGGAATCGGAGTGACTCCAGGAAGAAGGACAGACAGGGGGAGGGGAAGGAGAAGAGGGAGGAGAGGGAGGCGAGGGAGGGGAGTGGGTTGATGGAACAATGGCAGCGGGAAGTGGACCTTGATGAGAGGAGTGGGAGGAAGAATCTGGGGTTGAGTGCAGAGAGGATGGATGAGAGGATGGGAGTTCAGGGGATGGTGATGGTGCCAGTTCTTGTAATGGTGATGGTGCCAGGTATCGTAGTGGTGATGGTGATGAGGGGGATGCTGCTGCTGCTGGGGGAAGGCTGGGAGGTGCAGAAGCCAGGGGGGCAACTTCAGAAGACGCTTGCAACAAATTGTCTCTGCTGTCTGTTGATTCTCCCCCATCCATGCGGCTGTTGCTGCTGCTGCTACTACTAGCAGTGCTCTGATGGTGGCTGCTGCTGCTACTGGCCTCTTCATGTGTCTCTCCCATCACAAGCAAGCTGTGACTTGACCATGGGACGAGAACGAGGATCAGGAGGAGAATGTGTAGAATGGGCATCCGGGGAAGAGGTAGAATCCGAGTTCGGTTACAAGGAGTGGATGCAGCTGTTCTAGAACCACCACCATTACACGGACTGCTACAGGCACTGATAAAAGAACTGTCCCCAGCGCCGTCGCCAGCACGGTTACCAGCACTGGTTAGACCAGCACTTTGACCTATCCAAGGCTTGTACCCTCTATAAGCAGGCGCAATTTTGTGCCCAACAAGCCCTGATGCGTGGCCAGGTGCTTTACTGTTGGTATAAGAGCATGAGAGTGAAGGAGAGGAGGAGTGCTGGCTTCGCCTGCTGCTACCTCCACAATTGTTGTCACATGCAGCCCCCGTGCTGCTGCGGCTAATTGTGCCCATCTGGCTGCTGCTGCTGCTGCTCCTGCTGCTACCGCTATTGCCGACAGTGCTAGCGCTATCGCTGCTACTTCTCTGGCTCCTGCGTGAATTGGCTCCTCCGGTCATCATCCCAACGTTGCGCCCTCCCCCACGTCACCCTGCCGCCCGCAATCCGAGTCCGATTGAAGCACGCACCTCAATCACTACACGTCATGCGATCACATCTTCTTGCGTCGGATGCAGTCCTGTTCTACGCGCTCGAAACGCGCTCGGCGCGCTTCTCGAAGTATTCCCCCCTATGCGATCAAATCTCCTCCTTCCCCCTGCTCGCTCTCACCACTAGGAAATCACAAGCCTTTGAATGTTATATTCGGAAGTAACAGACTCACGAGCTAGTGGGACTAAGCGCGATGTGATGGAAACGTCATGAATTGATCCCGCGTGACAATCCCGGCTAAAAGCTGCTGCTTCCCCACTGAGCCGTACCGTAACTCCTGTCCCTTTCGAGTGCGCGCAACTGTGTGGTTACCAAGTCACCACGTGGCGATCACGCAATCGCACGGCTTTTTTCCCCGAAAATCAGCTTCGAGACTCCGCTATAAACAATCTCGTTGATAATGAATCTTTCTGTCTCTCGAACTCGAGCACGAATTTCGTCGTTACGGCCTTCGCACACGTTCCCACAGTTCGTGCCGAACGCAGAACGCGCTCCTGCTCCGCGCACAAAACTAACCAACGGCTAGTAAGTTACGGCATGGCTTTTGGTGAGATGAGCGCTTCGGATTCAGGTTACAGGTCACGCAAAAGACCAATCTGGTCTTGGATTAGCAGATTCATGCCTTGGGCTTGGGCTTGCCTTGGGATCTGTTTGGAGGGCGGGCGGTTAGTTGGCAAGGTGCACAAATGAAAGGTGAAATCGAGGGGGCTTGACTCGATATACATGTTCCAATCAAGAATATAATTCCTTTGTATCAGCTACAACGTCGAAAATATGAAACGTGAATACCGTAATGAAAAAAATATAATGCATCAGACGTACCCGCTATAGGTGTACCCTGAACAACGAAGGAATATATTGTACTCAGGCAGCCACAGGTCAGGATTCTCGGGTTGTTGGGAGGGATCTATCCAACCCGTAACCCGTTCTACACCGTACAGTAAACCAACCACTTGAGCCGCACCGCATTCAAGACAAAATTCCGGGTGGCGGCCTGAGGGCATGAAACATTTCACAGCACGTGGACCAAAACCCTTTTTACAAGTGTGATAAGCAGAAGACGAAGCGCAGCGAAGACGAAGCGCAGCCAAGAAGCGTCGACTCAGCCATCAGCATTTCCGCCACAGCAGCTGCTCTACTCCTTCCAGTGCAATACATATCCGTAGCGGCAACTCCTCCCCGCATTTCACGGCTCGTCGCTCATGCTCCGCCACCCGTCGTCACCGCCTCTCCTGCCGCTCTGCCTCCTACTCGCTCTCACCTTTCGCTGCTCGCCTTTGCTGCTCCCGCGGCTCGTCTCCGCTCCGAGCCACCATGCTCCCTCGTGTGCTGTCGCGCTCGTCGCGGCAGCAAGCGCAATTCCCGCGAGTCAGAATATCTTCGCGATTCTTGAGGCGCCGCAAAATTCGGCAGCAAGCGAAGCCCCCGCGAGGCAGAACCCCTTCGCGGTCAGGTGGGCGCCGCGAAATGCGGGCCCGGTTGCGGATTCCGTCGCAGAAGCTGTCGCAGAGGTAGTCGCGAAGCCAGTCGCAGAGGCTGTCGCGGGGTCCAGGCGACGGATGGGTTTGGAGGAGGGCGGGGAGGAAGGGGAAGCGCAGCAGGTAGTGGGGCGCGTGGATGCCATAGAGGCGGAATTGGCGCAGGCGGAAGGGGGGGTGAGGGCGGAAGGGGTTAGAGAAAGGGGAGCGGAAGGGGGAGCAGAAGGGGGAGCGGAAGGAGAAGGGAAGGCGGAAGGGAGGGGGAGAATAGAGGCGGGTAGAGGTGAATTTTGGAAGGCGGAGGCGGGAGGGGAAGGGGAGGACGAAGGCGGACGGGGTGAGAGCGAGCAGGGTCCGCAGGCAGCAGGAGGGGGGCAGCGCGCAAATCACTCCCCCTCCATCTTCCCCCAGTCCCGCGCCCCGCTCCCCGCGTCGTGGATGCCCGTGCCCGCGCGGCGCCTGGGGTGGGCGGCGCGGAGCGCGGAGCTGCCGGTGATCGCGCTGGACCTCTTCAACACGCACCTCCGCGCGCCCCTCCACATGCGCTGCCACGGCCGCGCGTGCCCCGCCTTCTCCCCCTGCGGGGACACCTTCGGGAACGTCGCCGCCTGCTGGAACAAAGAGCTCTCCGCGGATCGGCGGATGAACATGCGCGCGCCCATCAACTGCCCGCGCGTGCAGGGGGGCTGGCGGAACGCGACGTGCGCGCACGCGGAGGACCTGGACGCGAGAGACGCGGTGGCCTTCCAGGTGGGTTATCAGGTTGCATATGGTGGGCTTTGGTGGGCATTGCGAGGTGCCCAGGGACGACGTGGATCTCATTGTGAGTTTTATGCCTCCTCATGGGCACCTCGTGTGTGCACGCACGCGGAGGACCTGGACGCAAGAGACGCGGTGGTTTTTCAGGTAAGTGACCAGGTGGTCTTTGGTGGGCATTGCGAGGGAGGGATGATGTTGATCTTCTTTATAGTGCCTCGTGATGGGCACCTTGTGTTCAGACATGCGCATACTCGTGTGTGCGCGCACGCGGAGGACCTGGACGCGAGGGACCTGGACGGTGGCCTTCCAGGTGGGTTTTCAGGTGCCCTTTCAGCTGAAATTTCACATTGGATTTCAGGTAGGTGACCAGGTAACCCTCCGGATTGCAATCTAACTTATCCCATCTGACCCCATCCCACCGCGCCGAACCGCACACTGCAGGCGTTCCGCGTGCACCACGTGTTTGTGTCCAACCTCGGGTTTGTCTTCAACCGCACGCACCGCTTCGTGCGCAACGGCTGCGGGGCATACCAGAAGGTGGGTGGGTGAGAGAGGCACGAGGATAGTATAGTAAAGTAGGAGGTTTGCCTCACTCACGTAGCACTTACTCCGTCTGTGGTGCTGCTGACACGTGGTCTGGCCCTACTCGCTAGCAGTTAGAGGTCTGCGAGGTGAAGAGGTGGGCTGTGGACCGGAGGTCTGTCACGTATCACTTACTCTCTTCATTCACCCTACATCACATCACATCACATCACATCACTTCACCTCACTTCACCTCACTTCACCTCACTTCACTTCACTTCACTTCACTTCACTTCACTTCACTTCACTGCACTTCACTTCATTGCTTACTCAGCAAGCCTCTTTCGGCCGATTCTTTCAGTTCACTCTCACCACCACACCATGCATCATCGCTGGGTCTGTGATGTTGATTGCCCGTCCCTTATTTTGGAACTCTCCCCCTCCTTTCTTCCTCCAATCTCTCCCCGTTTTTCCCCAACCTCCCCCTTCCCCACCTTCCCCACTTCCCCCCTTCCCTCGCCCCCTCTTCTCATCCTCCCCCACCTTCCCTCCCCCTTTTCCCCGCCCACCCCTCCTCCTTTCTTCCGCCCATCCACGCGGGTGCGCAGGCTAGCCAGGGCAATCAACTGGGCACACGTGGCAGGTCTAACAATCCTCCACATGCTCACAGAGGCCCTCCCCCAGCTCTTCAACCTCGCCTTCTCCTTTCTTAACTTCCCCCCTTCCCCTCTTTCCCTCCGACCCTCCTCCCCACCACCCCTCCACCCCTCCTCCCCTCCTCCCCTCCTGCCCTCCCTCTGTGCGCTCCTGCTCCCAGTTCTCTTTTCCTGCCACCGCACGTGTGCGCAAGCTGGGTCGAGCAATCAACTGGGCGCACGTGGCGGGACTAGCCTTCTTCCACATGCTCACGGAGGCCATGCCTCAGCTCTACAACCTCGCGCCCCTCCTGCCCTCCTTCCACCGTGGTCCCCGCCTCCCGCTCCTCGCCTCACCCAAGCAGGTAAAAATGCTGGGTGATGGTGGTGGTGGTTGTTGGGTCGGGGTATGCATATGCATATATGTGCTTCGATTCGGGCCGCCTCAATCCACTGTGGACGAGGGGGCGGGGGGGGGGGAGGGGGAGGGGGGGGGGGGGGGGGAGGGTGGGTGGTCGCTTGGACGACGCGTCAAGTGAACCGTTAACAGCCATCGGCCCATATCTAGCTTTGGGCCCTCCTGCCCTCCACAGCTCTACAACCTCGCACCCCTCCTGCCCTCCTTCCACCGCGCCCCCCGCCTCCCTCTCCTCGCCTCCCACCGCGGCCCCCGCCTCCCATGTCATAAATGGGCATGCCATGCATGAGCGTCTTCTGTCGTCTATTTTACGTGAACTGACATGATTTGAACATCAGATGTTTATGCTTCTATGTGCGTGTGTGCATCCATACGTGTATGCGTGCATGTGTGTATGTGTGCATGCGTGCATGCGTGCATGTGTGTATGTGTGTATGCGTGCATGCGTGCATGCATGCATGTGTGCATGTACATACAATGCTACCCTCTGCCAGGTGCAGGTGTGGGACGATCTAATGGCGCCTCTCGTGGGCATTGCCAGGGACGATGTGGACCTTATAGTGCCTCCTGATGGGCACCTTGTGTTTGTGCGCACACTCTTGGAGGTGAGAGCGCGAAAGAAGAGAAGGGGCAGGGTCTTGTGCTGCTCAGAGAATGAGCATTGTCATGGGTAGTGTTCTTGAAGAGCATTCCGAGAGTTCCGAGGAACCCATTGTGCCGCCTGATGGGCACCTTGTGTTTGTGCGCTGCGCACAATTGTGGAGGTGAAAGGCCGTCGAAGTAAGAGGTGAAGGGTTCTCAAACCACCCCCCTACTCACCCCCACACTTCCCAGCCTGAACCCATCCTTACATTCTTCTCTTTTTCCTCTCTCTCACTCACCCTCTTGCTCCCTCCCTCCCTCCACCTCTCTCCACCCCCTTCAACTCTCCCTCACACCACTCATTCTCCCTATCTCTCTCCCTCTCCCTCCACCCCCACCCCCCCACCACCCAGCCATCCCGGCAGTACTGCGGGGTGCCGGCGAGGGGCCTGTGGCACAGCCTGCGCAGGCAGCATCTGCTGCACCCGCAGGGCCTTCCCATCTTCCACGGCAACTGGACGCAACGAAGCATCACCCCCCTCACCGACACCCAGATGGCTCTGCTGCCCGCGGACTGGGTGGTGGTGCTGGTGCGGCGGCCGGGCAAGGAGAGGGTGATGGAGAGAGAGGGGCAGCTGGAGGAGAGCATGAGGCACGTGTTTGGCGACCGACTGGTCGTTTATGGCAAGTCGCTGCCCATCCTGCAAGGTGGGAGTGGGTTGCTGGGTGGGAGTGGGTTGCTGGGTGGGAGTGGGTTGCATTCCATGGTGAGAGAGGGGTGGATGGTGGGGGTCACTCTTCTATCCCCTCTTCTATCCCCTCTTCTATCCCCTCTTCTATCCCCCTCCCCCTCCCCAATTCCCTCTCTTTCCCCCCGTACTCCGGCTCCCCCCTCCCCCCTCCCCATGCCGCTGTCAGCCCGAGCCCTGTTCCAGCCCTTTCACTCTTCTCCCCTTATTTCTCTTCCTCTTTCCTCTTTATCCTCGCCCCTTTCCCTTCCCATTCCGTCATGCTGTCAGCGCGGAAGCTGTTCCGGAGGGCGAGGCTGCTGGTGGCGGTACATGGGGCGGGCCTTACTCTCTCACACTCTTGCTCTCTTTCTCTTTCTCTTGCTCCCTCTCCCCCTCCCCTCCTCCCGGTGCCCCATGCTGTCAGCCCGAGCACTGTTCCGGAGGACGCGGCTGGTGGCGGTGCACGGAGCGGGCTCTTCTTTCCCCTACCCCTACCAATCCCCCTCCCTTTCTTCCCTTCCCCTCCTACTCCCCGTACCCCTTCTTCTCTTCCCCTCCTCTGCGTGCCGCTCCCAGCCCAAGCGCTGTTCCGGAGGGCACGGCTGGTGGTGGCGGTGCACGGGGCGGGCCTGTCCCACATCATCTTCATGCCCTCCAATGCCTCCGTGCTCGAGATTCGCCCTTGGGATTACCACAACACGTGCTACCACCACTTGGCCGAGGCCTGCGATGTCAATTACTATTTGCTCCTGGGAGAAGGGAATAAAAAGGGTATTGTTAAAGCGGATGTAGGGGAGATAATGGGGTTGGTTGCGACGATAGCTACAGGATGGGAAGATGTACCCGGCTAGAAATGGAATGCTTGGACAAACAGGGTGGAATGTTATTTTCAAAACAAAAGAACGCATGTGCCCACCTACCATTGTTTGATTGATTCGTTTCCTGTGCATACTGTGTATTGGTTCACATTTTCTCCAGCTGATACTGTTCAATGCCTGCACACCTACCATAATAAACCAGGCTCTTAGTACCTATCACACAAACAAACCAACAGGAATGTGGACTAAAGGGCATACTGCGTATGCAAACCAAGCCAAAAAAGTAATCTCGATGGCCTAAGCAGCAATGGGTCTGGCATGTTGGCAAAGACAAGCATGCCGACAGAAAAACGCAGCACCTACCGGTAAGGTAAGGCAAACACACAGACCAGCCGGCTCATAGCAACTCACCCACCCACACACACACAACACAACACGACTGACTAGGCAGTCAATTTGAATCTACGTCAAAGCTCCCGAAAGGGGAGCAAGCGAATCACTTGTGTACAGGAAGAGCACTGCACCGCACCGCACCACACACTGCAGCATTTGCATGCAGAGGCTAAAAAACACTTCATTTCCCTTCTTTCCAGGAATCTCCCCTCGCTTTCTTTCTGTGGCGTCTAAACAATCTCTCCACCATGTAATATCTCCCTCCTCTCCACATATACTCCCCATCATAATCTATTTTGGTAACCGCTCCCTCCCTCCTTCCAAACCACCAATTTCGCTTCGTCACCCAGTGCGGGGGGGTACTCTAGAAGCAGGGTTCCTTAGAGGGTCGAAGTAGGGGTGGTCCTGCAGGGTGGGGAGGGGTGGGATGGGATGGGATGGGATGGGGTGGGATGGGATGGGGTGGGATGGGATGGGGTGGGATGGGATGGGATGGGACGGACTGCAACAGAAAAAGCTGACTGGGCTCATGGCATCACACGCTAATGCCCATAATTGAACACCACTTCCACTGCGCCACACCCCATGCCCCCGCCAGCCCCAACCACACCCTCTCATAACCCACCATAACGAATTATAGCCCACCATAACGAATTATAGCCCACCATAACGAATTATAGCCCACCATAACGAATTATAGCCCACCATAACGAATTATAGCCCACCATAACCCACCATAACGAATTATAGCCCACCATAACGAATTATAGCCCACCATAACGAATTATAGCCCACCATAACCCACCATAACGAATTATAGCCCACCATAACGAATTATAGCCCACCATAACGAATTATAGCCCAACATAACCCACCATAACGAATTATAGCCCACCATAACGAATTATAGCCCACCATAACGAATTATAGCCCACCATAACGAATTATAGCCCACCATAACGAATTATAGCCCACCATAACGAATTATAGCCCACCATAACGAATTATAGCCCACCATAACGAATTATAGCCCACCATAACGAATTATAGCCCACCATAACGAATTATAGACCACCATAACGAATTATAGCCCACCATAACCCACCATAACGAATTATAGCCCACCATAACGAATTATAGCCCACCATAACGAATTATAGCCCACCATAACGAATTATAGCCCACCATAACCCACCATAAAGAATTATAGCCCACCATAACGAATTATAGCCCACCATAACGAATTATAGCCCACCATAACGAATTATAGCCCACCATAACCCACCATAACGAATTATAGCCCACCATAACCCACCATAACGAATTATAGCCCACCATAACCCACCATAACGAATTATAGCCCACCATAACCCACCATAACGAATTATAGCCCACCATAACCCACCATAACGAATTATAGCCCACCATAACCCACCATAACGAATTATAGCCCACCATAACCCACCATAACGAATTATAGCACACCATAACCCACCATAACGAATTATAGCCCACCATAACCCACCATAACGAATTATAGCCCACCATAACCCACCATAACGAATTATAGCCCACCATAACGAATTATAGCCCACCATAACCCACCATAACGAATTATAGCCCACTATAACGAATTATAGCCCACCATAACGAATTATAGCCCACCATAACCCACCATAACGAATTATAGCCCACCATAACCCACCATAACGAATTATAGCCCACCATAACCCACCATAACGAATTATAGCCCACCATAACGAATTATAGCCCACCATAACCCACCATAACGAATTATAGCCCACCATAACCCACCATAACGAATTATAGCCCACCATAACCCACCATAACAAATTATAGCCCACCATAACCCACCATAACGAATTATAGCCCACCATAACCCACCATAACAAATTATAGCCCACCATAACCCACCATAACAAATTATAGCCCACCATAACCCACCATAACAAATTATAGCCCACCATAACCCACCATAACAAATTATAGCCCACCATAACCCACCATAACAAATTATAGCCCACCATAACCCACCATAACAAATTATAGCCCACCATAACCCACCATAACAAATTATAGCCCACCATAACCCACCATAACAAATTATAGCCCACCATAACCCACCATAACAAATTATAGCCCACCATAACCCACCATAACAAATTATAGCCCACCATAACCCACCATAACGAATTATAGCCCACCATAACCCACCATAACGAATTATAGCCCACCATAACCCACCATAACAAATTATAGCCCACCATAACCCACCACAACGAATTACAGCCCACCATAACCCACCATAACAAATTATAGCCCACCATAACCCACCATAACAAATTATAGCCCACCATAACCCAGCATAACCCACCATAACAAATTATAGCCCACCATAACCCACCATAACAAATTATAGCCCACCATAACCCACCATAACAAATTATTGCCCACCATAACCCACCATAACAAATTATAGCCCACCATAACCCACCATAACAAATTATAGCCCACCATAACCCACCATAACAAATTATAGCCCACCATAACCCACCATAACAAATTATAGCCCACCATAACCCACCATAACAAATTATAGCCCACCATAACCCACCATAACAAATTATAGCCCACCATAACCCACCATAACAAATTATAGCCCACCATAACCTCACCATAACAAATTATAGCCCACCATAACCCACCATAACAAATTATAGCCCACCATAACCTCACCATAGCCCACCATGACCCCACCCAGCAAGCCATCCCACGTGGCACACTGACTGACCATGGCTTGCTTGGCTGTGAGCCTCTCCTGGTGGTCGTAGCGCAGCAGGCGGTCAAGAAAGTCAATGGCCTGGGTTGGAGGGGGGAAGGGAGGAGGGGAAGAAAGGGTAGTGGGGGAGTGGGGGTTAGGTGGACTCAAGACTTCCCTGGTGGTCGTAGCGCATCGGGCGGTCAAGAAAGTCAATGGACTGGAGGGTGGGGGAATGGGGAGCGCAGGGTGGGGAAAAGGGGGAAATTTTAAAGCATGTACAGCATGAGGAAATCCTATATGAGGCCGGGTATGGTACAGAACAGAGCAGAACAGAACAGCAGGGAATTACCTCCGGTGACACGAGGTGCTGGTTCTCCGCAGTAACAAAGCGCGACCAGGGCTTGCTGCTTGTGCGAGCATGGGAAAAAAATTCAGGGTGCAAAATTCAAATTTCGGAAAAAAATTCCGATTTTTTCATATTTTGGGCGAAAAATTCGCTATCGAAAATTTCCCCCGTATTTTTCCAAAATTTCGGTCAGAAAAAAAAATATAAATTTGGTGGAAAAATTCGTCCGAAATTCTAAAGAAAATAAAAGTAAAAATCGCTAATAAATGGGAAAAAACTATGGGTGCAAATCTTACTGGCATTAAGCCGCCAAATTTAGGCGGATCCCCCATTTAGGCACCAGATCTTTGCAAATACCTGGCATTTGGCTGCCAGATCTGGGCGAATCTAGCATTCCGCCGCTAAACCTAGGCGGATCTGCCATTTAGGCACCAGATCTCTGCATAAATCTGGCATTTCGCCGCAAGGAGATTTTGAACATTTTTTAAAGGTCTAACAAAAATTCGCCGAAATTTTCAGAATCTGCCCAAAATTTTCCACCGAAAATTTCCAAGCGAAAAATTCCCTATCCGCAATTTTCCACCCTGCATGGTATGGCACGGTATGGAGTGGGTTATGGTACAATAAGCAACAGTGAAGCATGGTATAGTGCGGTATTACCTCGGGCGACACGAGGTGCTGGTTCTCGGCAGTGACAAAGCGCGACCAGGGCTTGCGACGATGCCTGCCCACAGCGGACTGCAGCTGCGAGTCCAGGCGCACGGAGTAGCGCGTGAGGTACTGGTACAGGTCCGATGTGCCTAGGACCTGGTTGGGAGGTGGAAAGGGATTGTGGAGGATGATTGTGTCAGTGTGTGTGCGCGTGGGGACGGTGCCTCCCCACAGCGGACTGCAGCTGCGAGTCCAGGCGCACGGAGCAGCGCGTGAGGTACTGGTACAGGTCCGATGTGCCTAGCACTGTGCCTAGCACCTGGTTGAGAGGAAAGAATAGGGGAGGAGGGGAGGCAGGAGAGATGGGGAGGATGAGTGCGTCAGTGTGTGGAGAGGGACTGCAGCTGCGAGTCCAGGCGCACAGAGCAGCGCGTGAGGTACTGGTACAGGTCCGATGTTCCCAGGACCTGGTGGGGAGAAATTGGGAGGTGGGGGGGATGGGGGGAGATAAATTGGGGAAAAGAGGAAGTAAGGGGAAGAGATACATTGAGAGTGCGGAAGAGAGATACTGGTACTGCCGCATGCACGCCCTGCCGCATGCACGCCCTGCCGCATGACCCCCAGCTTCTGTAGCGTTACAGTTTACCAGAAGCCTGATCATGCCTTCTTGCCATCCCCCTCACACCCCCCACCTGCCGTCCCCTCCCCCTTCCCCTCCCATCCCCTCCCATCCCCTCCCACCCTTCCCCATCTCCCCCTCCTCCTCCCCTCCCATCCCATCCCCTCCCCTCCCCCGCCCTGGCCAAATGGCAAGGTGATGTGGCGTGTGTACTGACGAGCATGAATCACCTCACCTGTGCAATCTTGACGAGCTGGTCGTTGTTATCTGCCCCAAAGAAGAATGGCAAGGTGGTGTGGCATGCACACTGACGATCATGAATGACCTCACCTGAGCGATCTTGACGAGCTGGTCGTTGCTGAGAGTTCTCAGAAAACAGTTTGAGAATTCTCAAAAAGGTGATGTGGCGCGTGCACTGACGATCATGAATGACCTCACCTGAGCGATCTTGACGAGCTGGTCGTTGTTGTCTGCCCCAAAGAAGAATGGCTCCCCTTCCCCCCGTCTTCCCTTCCCCCCCTCGTTCCCTCCCATCCCCTCCCCCTCCCATCACCATGCTGACGGTCATGAATGACCTCACCTGAGCAATCTTGACGAGCTGGTCGTTGTTGTCCGCGCCAAAGAAGAATGGCTCCCTGCGGAAGATCTGCCACACGAGGAGAGAAGGGGGAGACGAGGAGGGGGAGGGGGGGGGGGGAGGAGGGAAGGAGAAGGAGGGAGAGAGGAGTGGGAGAGAGAGAGCGGGAGGGAGTGAGAGGGAGGCCGGGCCGGGGCGGAGAGCGGGGAGGAGGGAGGGAGGAACGGAGGGCACGATGACTTTTGAGTCAACTCAAACGAGAGCGGGAGGGAGTGAGAGGGAGGGAGGCCGGGCCGGGGCGGAGAGCGGGGAGGAGGGAGGGAGGGAGGAACGGAGGCACGATGAGGAGTGGCAAGACAGTGGGATACGGGTGGGATAGGCCGAGAGGGGAGGGTGATTGAAAGCAAGAAGCATGGAACACAGCAATGGGGTATGGGGCATGGCACATGGGGCATGGCACATGGGGCATGGCACATGGGGCATGGCACATGGGGCATGGCACATGGGGCATGGCACATGGGGCATGGCACATGGGGCATGGCACATGGGGCATGGCACATGGGGCATGGCACATGGGGCATGGCACATGGGGCATGGCACATGGGGCATGGCACATGGGGCATGGCACATGGGGCATGGCACATGGGGCATGGCACATGGGGCATGGCA
Organism: Closterium sp. Yama58-4; assembly: GCA_947470075.1. Lineage (NCBI taxonomy): Eukaryota > Viridiplantae > Streptophyta > Zygnematophyceae > Desmidiales > Closteriaceae > Closterium > Closterium sp. Yama58-4. The sequence continues at coordinate 226,240 of CANIUD010000292.1, read as the reverse complement.
CATGGGGCATGGCACATGGGGCATGGCACATGGGGCATGGCACATGGGGCATGGCACATTGGGCATGGCACATTGGGCATGACACATGGGGCATGGCACATGGGGCATGGCACATGGGGCATGGCACATGGGGCATGGCACATTGGGCATGGCACATTGGGCATGACACATGGGGCATGGCACATGGGGCATGGCACATGGGGCATGGCAGAAAAGCAGCTGTACGATGGCATGCAGTGTGCAACACTTGCTTCACGCACGCACGCACGCACGCACGCACGCACGCACGCACGCACGCACGCACGCACGCACGCACGCACGCACGCATCCCTGACACCATGCATGCACGCACCATGCCTGCGACCATGCACCCCAGGCTCCACATGTCCAGCGAGTAGTCATAGTCCTCTATGTTCACCAGCAGCTCGGGCCCCTTGAAGTACCTGCGAGGGACGAGAAAAGGAGCGAGGCAGGAGGGGAAGGAGAGAGGAAGGGGCAAAGAAGCAAGAACGTTGGGAAGAGAGCGTTGGCAAAGAAACAAGTCCAGCGAGTAGTCATAGTCCTCTATGTTCACCAGCAACTCAGGCCCCTTGCAGTACCTGCGGTGAGGAGGGAGGGGGGAAGTGGGGAGGCGGGGGGAGGGGTGGGGGACGGGACGGGAGTAGGGGAGGTGCAGGGTAAGTTGACAAGGAGAAAGGAGCAGGGGAAGCTACTCAGGTGCTGCTGCGACCCCTTTGTAGCACCCCACACAACTCCCCTACACCCCAGACAGACTACCCCGCTACACAGCATGCAACCCCCCTGCCCCACTCACACACTCTCTCTCACACACACTCACTCGCACACAGCATACAGCACGCACCGGGAGGCGACGCGCACGTTGTAGGCCATGCCCGGGTGGTAAAACTGAAACATTCCCCACTCTATGAGGCGCAGCTAGCGCTGCCTGTCTCATCCCTTGCGCCCATTCACACACCATGCACCCCGTACAACATCTCTGCACCCTGAACAGCTCTCTCACCTAGAGGCGACGCGCACGTTGTAGGCCATGCCTTGGTGGTAGAACTCCGCGAGACCCCAGTCTATGAGACGCAGCTGGCGCTGCCTGCCTCTCGCATTGCATCCGCCCATCCACACAGCCTCGTCATATTTCCGTGCTGCAAACAAACTCCCCTGCACCCCGTACAACGCCTTTGCACCCTCAACAGAACAGCTCACCTAGAGGCGACGCGCACGTTTTAGGCCATGCCCGGGTGGTAGAACTCCGCGAGACCCCAGTCTATGAGGCGCAGCTGGCGCTGCCTGTCTCATCCCACACACACGCACACTCTTTCAGACACAGACACTTACACACTCTCAACAGCTCACCTAGAGGCGACGCGCACGTTGTAGGCCATGCCCGGGTGGTAGAACTCCGCTAGGCCCCAGTCTATGAGGCGCAGCTGGCGGCGCTGGTGGTCGATCATCACGTTGTGCGGCTTCACGTCCCGGTGCATGATGCCCTGTGAATGCGCAAAGTCCAGCGCCTGGGGGGAGCACGGGGCGGAGGGTGGGAAGGGAGGAGAGAGGGGAGGGTACGGGACAGGACGGTACGAGACGGGCGGGATGGAGAAGGGAACACAAAGAAATAAAGGCCGCGTGAGGCATGGAGAAAAGGAAAGGGATTTAAGGGATTTACATCGCGCGGCATGATGCCCTGAAAGTGAAGTCTGGCTTACACGCTTGCTCTCTCACACATGCTTCCCCTTACTCCTACCCGCTCACACGTTTTTCACACGCACACACACACACAGCCGTACCTGCAGCAGCTCGTAGAGGTAGAAGCGGATGTCGAGATCGGAGAGCGCGGGGTAGAGGTGCTTGAAGTCGTGGTTGTTCACAAACTCAAACATCAGCGACGGCGTGCCTGTTGCTGTTGCTGTTGCTGTGCTCCACGGGCTGTAAGTGAAGTCTGGCTTGCACGCTTGCTCTCACACATGCTGCCCTCTTAACATGCTTCCCCACAAACGTCTCCCCCTTGCACACACAGCCATCCATACCTGCAGCACACTCTCACATGTCCTCGCTCGTACCTGCAGCAGCTCGTAGAGGTAGAAGCGGATGTCGAGGTCGGAGAGCGCGGGGTAGAGGTGCTTGAAGTCGTGGTTGTTCACAAACTCAAACACCAGCGACGGCGTGCCCGACTGCGCGTCCTGCACCACGTCCAGCAGCTGAATGATGTTGCGCCCGCCCATCAGGTTCTGCAGTATCTTGATCTCGCGCAGAATCTGGTGGGGGAGGAGGCGAAGGGAGAGGGGGGAGGGGGAGGGAGAGAGAGAGATATAGAGAGAGGGAGGGGGGCAGGGGGAAGGGCGGAGGGAGAGGGAGGAGGCGGGAGAGAGATGAGGGTGAAGCCAGTGGGTAGTGGAAGGGGAGAGCGGCGCAAGGAGAGGAGTGGGATTGTGTTTGTGAAACGGCTGTGAGAGACGGTTCGTCCTGCACCACGTCCAGCAGCTGAATGATGTTGCGCCCGCCCATCAGGTTCTGCAGTATCTTGATCTCGCGCAGGATCTGGTGGGGGAAGGGAAGAGACAGGACAGGAGGAAGGGGATGGTGCCGGAAGGTGGGTAGTGGAAGGGAGGGAAAGGGGGCGGAGGAGGGGGGGGAGGATATGATTGTGCTTGTAAGGCGGAGAGAAAGCATGCAGGAAGGGAGAGGAAGAAGAGAAGAAAAAGGGACGAGAGAAGCGTGGGATAGAAAGGGAAGGAGTGGTTGGGATAGCGGTTACATCAAGTCCACGACAATACTCACATCACAGGCAATCACGGATGCAGCAACGAGGGAGGGCGAAGGGCACGTAGAGTAAGAAGGCAATGGCGTTTATTTTATGCATGCAACACAAAACGCTCCGACTAACTTGTGCATCCATTCACTCACTCACCCCTTCCTTGCCTCCCCCCCTCTCACTCACCCATACTGCCCTCCTCTCCGCTCCTCCCCCCTTTCCCCCACTCCCCCGCTCCCCTCCCGCCTCCTCTTTTCTTTGTGTGCCCCTCTGTCCATCTCCCCGCCCGTCTCCGCCTCTCTCCGCCTTCCCTCCCCCAAACTTACTCCCCCTGACACCCCCCCTTTCCTCCTTGCCCTCTCCCCCTGCCCCTTTCCCCCCCTCCCCACCTTCTTCCGGCACTCGGGCTTGAGCACTTTGACGATGCAGCGCGTTATGAGGCGCGTCGCAAACCTCCCCCTGACACCCCGCCACGGCCCTTTCCCCCCTCCCCCGCACCTTCTTCCGGCGCACGGGCTTGAGCACTTTGACGATGCAGCGTGCGCCGTGGCGGGTGCTGCGCCCCTCAAACACCTCGCTGTACTTCCCGCGTCCCACCTTGCGCACCAGCTCGTAGTCCGCCTGGTCGCTGCAGGGGGGAGGGGGGAGAGGGGGAAGAGGGGGGGGGGAGGGCGAGGGGAGAAGTGGGGGGGAGTGGGGGGATGGGCCGGGGAGGGTTGGTTGTGCAGGAGCCAGGACCCTGTTTTGTTACTTCCCGGGTCCCACCTTGCGCACCAGCTCGTAGTCCGCCTGGTCGCTGCAGGGGGGAAGGGGCGGGGGGAAAAAGGTGGGAGGAAAAGGTGGAAGGGGGTGGTTGTGCGGGAGGCAGGACCCTGTCGTGGCTGTTCCCCCGCCCCACCTTGCGAACCATCTCGTAGTCCGCCTGGTCGATTTTTAAGTCGACTTAAAAATCGACTTTCCCCCGCCCCATCTTGCGGACCATCTCGTAGTCCGCCTGGTCGCTACAGGGGGGAAGAGGCGGGGGAGAGGGAAGGGGCGGGGAAGAGTCGGGGAGGGTTGGTTGTGCGGGAGCCTGGTCCCAATGGTCTCACTACTCTGCGGGTCGATACACATTCACCACAAGCGCATCTTACACCACACCACACCGCACCACACAGATCCCCACCTCCCCTCCTCCCACATGTCCTTTCCACTCACCCCCACGGCACTTGGAGCGCCTCGTAATCCCAGTAATCCGCGGGTCGCTGCACGTTCACGTGGCTGTACACGCGCATCTCACACCACACCGCCGCACCACACCATACACCACACCATACTGCATGCACCGCACCGCACCGCACCTCACCACATAGTTCCCCACTCATCCCCACGGCACTCGTAGCGCCTCATAGTCCCAGTAGTCCGCGGATCGCTGCACGTTCACGTGGCGACACACGCGCATCTCACACCACACCATACCAAACCGTACCACACCGCACCGCATCACACTGTACCACCCCGCACCGCATGTCCTCCCACTCACCCCCAGGGCACTCGGAGCGCCTCGTAGTCCCAATAGTCCGCAGGACGCTGCACGTTCACGTGACTGTACACGCGCGAGCAGGGTGCGGGGGGCGGCGGCGGGTCCGGATACGTGGTAGGGCTCTGGAGGAACGAAACAAGCTGGGAGAATTTCGGAAATCCAGGGAGTAATTGCTGCTCTTCCTGCTGCTGCTGTATCTGTTGCGGATGTGCCTTTCTCTGCGGAATGTGCTGCACGGGTTGCTTGGGCTGGTGCTGCTGCGGCTGCGACGGCGAAAGCGGCAGCCTCTGCTGCTGAAGCAGCTGCGACTGACGCTGCTGCTGCTGCAGCTGCTGCTGTTGCTGCTGCTGTAGCTGCTGCTGCTGCTGCTGCTGCTGCCTTTGAATCATCTGCCGATGCTGCTGTAACCGTTGCTGTTCCTTCAACCGCTGTTGTTGCTGCTGCGCTTGTAACAGGCTCAGCTGCTGCTGTCGCTGCTGCTGCTGCTGCTGCTGCATAAGAAGAGCCTGAGCCTCTTGTCTGGCTGCCGCTGCTGCCGCCAGCTGCTGCTGCTGCAGCTGCTCCAGTCGCCGCTGTCTCTGCAGCTCCTGCTGCTGCTTCTTCTGCAATTCGTCCTCCTCCTGCTGCTTCTGCGACGAGGGAGGGGTTGGGGAAGACGAGGAAGGAGCAGCTGTTTCCGTTTGCTGCTGGAGCGGCTGCTGCTGCTGTCTCGTCACTCGGTCCATAGTCTCAAATAGGCGTCCGAACGAAAACCCATTAGAAGCACCGCCCCCATCTTTCGACGGCCACAGTCCTTGCTTCGGCTGCTGTGGCTGCTGCTGCTGTTGCGACGGAGGCGGCGGTGGCGGCGGCGGTTGCTGCTGCGGGTCGTTGCTGCCGCTATTGTTCCCCGCACGGGTTGTCCCCGTCCAAGCACCGCCTACTCCGCTCCCGCCGCCGCCGCTGCCGGAAACCCAGCAGCTCGATAGTTTATCATGGCCGGAATGTGCGGGCGCGAGGTAGGGTTGGTGCGGAATCCCAGGCGTAAACACGGACGGGCGGTAGCTGTTACGGATAATAAGGCGACGCGGACGACGATGCTGAGCGACGCGGTGCGGTGGCGGCGTGATGACGTGGGCACCCTCATGGTGCAGCGGCACAAGCGGCAACCGCGGACACGACGCGGAAAGGCACGCGCGGGAGATAGTGGCGCAGGGCTGAGCTTGAACGATGGAGGAAGGGGAAGGAGCGGCAATGATGGCCGCGCGGGAGGTTGCGCAGGAGGCTACGCGGGAGGTTGCGCGGGTATCGGACGGGAAAATGTGCGGGTAATGCGGGCGGTGGGAGGGTTGAGAGAGACTGGAGGAGAGAGAAGGGCTTAAATGGTTTTGGGCCATGGGTGTGGCAACGCCGTCGAGCGCGTCACTGGAAGTGGCGACCTAGGTTCGGCGATACTTGAGCAGGAGAGCTTGGTTTGGTCAGTCTTGGTCGTTATCGGTGGCAATACTTCCGTCGTACAAACGACATCCGCCGCACTGGCAATCCTCCAGCGATATAAACCCTGCCAGTCCTATCGAGCACGTTTAATCGTGTCCAACTTGTAAGAAATAAGAAATGCTGCTGGCGCTACGCATTCGGCGGTCTTGCCTGTCGGCCTTCGTCAACTGCAAGGGTTGCCTTGGTGACCCTAGTCGCACGCATTCCTCAACGAAAAGGCCGAGCTACTGCTGCTCCAGAATCCTCCATGGATGAACGCACGACGACGGAAATGCGCAGCGCGTCTAGTGAGAGAAGGGACAATCAAACGACTTGAGCTTTGGGCTTGTATGGACGGTCCGAGCCGTTGTGTGAGGATAAGGACACATGCCTAGTGTGTCTGGGGGAAAATGGGAGATGGGTTGGGGGGAAGGGGACCAACTGCATTAGAGAGAGAGAGAGAGAGAGAGAGTGTGTGTGTGTGTGTGTGTGTGTGTGTGTGTGTGTGTGTGTGTGTGTGTGTGTGTGTGTGTGTGTGTGTGTGTGTGTGTGTGTGTGTGTGTGTGTGTGTGTGTGTGTGTGTGTGTGTGTGTGTGTGTGTGTGTGTGTGTGTGTGTGTGGTGTGTGTGTGTGTGTGTGTGTGTGTGTGTGTGTGTGTGTGTGTGTGTGTGTGTGTGTGTGTGTGTGTGTGTGTGTGTGTGTGTGTGTGTGTGTGTGTGTGTGTGTGTGTGTGTGTGTGTGTGTGTGTGTGTGTGTGTGTGTGTGTGTGTGTGTGTGTGTGTGTGTGTGTGTGTGTGTGTGTGTGTGTGTGTTTGTGTGTGTGTGTGTGTGTGTGTGTGTGCGCGGGAAACAGGTTTGGTGAACTGGAAGGATGACCTCGCTCAAACGAGAATCTCGTTACAGGAGTGCCTGATCGATGGGGATGTTCAGGAGGACATGTCCGTTGGGTTTTGGCGCTTGCTTCGGGTTTGGTTTGGGATTTCCGAGCTTAGGTTATCCACTTCTTGGGCATTTGAGTGGACTTCCCCAAAAGGAATGGTGGCAGTTCCGGCGAATGGACTTCCCGAGACGTGGATATTTGCAAAACATACCTTTGGAGAAAGACCGCCTGCTAGGTTCTAATGCTTGCAAGTGGTTTGTTATCCCTTTAGTGATCGCAGTATTTTGTGCTGGCTCATTAGCCAGAAAGTGCAGCAAATCATGTCCTGAATCAGTATGGAATATACTTTTTTCTCCCTCTTCTAGTGAACCTGAAAATGAAGATGCGAGTTCCAGAGAAGCCCCACGTCATTTTCCAAGTGCAATCAAAGCCAATTACGTGGTGAGCAAAGGAGGTCCAGGTTACCCCATCCGTGTTTTACCAGTATGGCGGGAAAAGAGCACGATAGCCCATTATTATCTGTAACGATCGTGATCTAACGGTTGTCGATCGCACTGAATATCCGCGTTAACGATGACGTGGTTCTGGTTCTGGACATCTGTGCAAGGGTATTCCTAGCGTGTCAGGCTGGAAGTAGACACCACCCATCGGTCCCTAGCCTGTGCCTTCCGAAACATCAGATTGGCCTTGGCTGCGTTCTGCGGGCGCATTAGCCCGCATCAATGTACATTGCAATTATTTTTAGATGTTCCAGGAGCCTTCCTTGATAACCAGCAGAAAGGTTATCAAGGCTCGCGATAAGTGCTTGGCTGCCGAGGCAAACCAGTGCAAAATGCCTGCAGAACGATCTTTTTGGCAACCACAAATTTTAATGTTACCGCTTTCCGCGAAATTTATCTGCCTAGCAATCTGACGCAACCTTGATGCGCGCATGATGCTACGCCGAGAACACGCATGATGCGCGCATCAGCTCGAATTGGGGCAATTGAACAGCGCATCATGCGTGTGGGGAAGGCGCCAGGTGCGTGCTTCCCCACTTCGATGAAAGTTCAACACCCTGGAACTTGTCGGAATTTTGGGATCGAAATTTGACATGCCCGAAATTCGACATCCCCAATTTCCGATTTCCCGAACCTGCGTGTGCATTTTCCGAACCTCCATTTTCCAATTTCAATTTGGACATTACCGAGCCTCAATATGTCAATTTGTCAATTTGCCGAGCCTAGGGCGCATCAGGCTCTGATGCGGCCGCAGAACGCAGCCCTTGTTCTGCAAGCTTTATTCGCGTCGCACCTATTTGATCGCGGTTGCCTTCCATGTAACTTCGAGGCGCATTCATGCTAGTTACATTTCGCGGACATTGCTGCCTCGCATAACTTGTGCGGAGGCTGGTGCTAGCTCCTGAGGTAGAATCAGCACCGCACTAAGGCGCTGTTCTGTGGGCGTAAAATTTCCAAAAACTGGGCCCGCGGAATTTTCTTTGATAAGAGGTCTTCTGCCTATCAAGGTTTGGTGATAAGGGAGGTCCTGCCAAACCTGTTCGCGCCAAATTTAACGCCCCCGCCTGCAGAACACCACTTTTGTGGCGCACAGATTCAACCGTCTGCAGGTTCGAAGTTGTTGCTTCGTCGGGCAAATGGTCGCACAATTAGTGCGGTGCTGATTCTACCTTGGGAGCTAGCACCAGCCTCCGCACAAGTTATGCGAGGCAGCAACGTCCACGAAACGCAACTAGCATGAATGCGCCTCGAAATTACACGGAAGGCAACCGTGGTCAAATGGTGCGACGCGAATGACGCCTGCAGAACATCGCCTAATTGTGCGACCATTCGCCCGGCGAAATAACAACTTCGAACCTGCAGACACCTTAATTTGTGCGCCCCAAAAGTGGTGTTCTGCAGGCGGAAGCATTAAATTTGGCGCGAACAGGTTTGGCAGGACCTCCCTTATCACCAAACCTTGATAGGCAGAAGACCTATTACCGTATCAACAAAAATTCCGCGGACCCAGATTTTGGAAATTCAACGCCTACAAAACAGCGCTATTGGGTCATCAGAACTTCCACCCAGTGTCTGAATTGATATCTGATACTCGACATGAATGGGTCCTAACCTGACTGACCACCCAAACGCGGCGGGAATCTATAGCATTATGAATTACAGCTGAATTCAGATTCATGTCGGTTGGAAAATGAATATATTTACATACAAATCTGTAATTACATATGTGTTTGTGCATGTCAATAAGTTTGAATAAGTCATTAATATGATATTGTAAATATATTGTAAATAGCCGGTTTTTCATTCGAGTCTCATTTAGAACTTAGTTGTAGTCATAGATCGAACGAGTTCTCCGCGAAGGGCTTAAACGAGGATTCCTTTTGGTAGCAGAAAACCATCCATCAGGCGAGAAATCCAGCGAAGTCGTGGTGGAGGGGAGGGAGTTCGAACTTGGATGTTAGCCAGTTGACCACAGTGGATCTCACGGACAGTATGACAACAACTTGGCAGAGCGAGCACCGTCCACGTGGCCGCGATTGTTCGACCTTAGTGGACGAACAGGCCGAGGATGGAAGCACATGAACCAGTGATTGATGTCGTGGCGGAAAGTGTGAGCTGGAGCCGCAGGATGATGCGTTTGCTCCTTGGGTTCCGATTTTCATGACGTGGCAGACTTCAGTGCAAGATTTCGTTACACTTTGCGAGTGTCCATGCCGGACCATCCAAACCAACTGGCACAGGCTGCCTGTCTCGTTTCTGCTCCCTCGATCGACACTGTCAAGAAATATCAACGGTCATCAAGCGATTGGTTTACTGAAGGCAGGCAAAGTGGACCCGTGCGTCTTTGCGTATGGCCTACGGGGCGCACCCGCGATCTCCAACCAACTGCCTCCAGTTTCCGTCCCACCCGCATGGCTTCTCCCCTCCTCCCCACTTCCCTGCCAACCTAGCCTCCAGAACAGAGCAGAATTCATTTTCAACGCCCACATTTGACATGCTACAGTGGCTCTATGTACATGTACAGTACTGAAACAATGCCCGGGACCGCCAGGTGGGGTCGTGATTATTTTGCGGGGAACCAAACAGTGGAAGATCTGGTGCAATCAGATTTCCCCTGTCCAGACCGCACTTGCTCTCTGCAGAAGGCACACATCGGCGAAACGAAAGAAAGGCGAAATGAATCAATCAACCCTTCTCGCCAGCTCAAACTCCGCTGGCTCGCTCATCATCAGTCAGCTCGCCCATGCGACTGCTTTCCGCTGTCGTTCGTCGTCGTCGTCCTTTTATGTGCCCACTGGCGCGGCGCTCATCCACCTTTTGCTACCGATACCGTAACGAAACACACCAAACCAAAGTACAAATCTTTGCATCGCATCGCATCTGTCACTTGGGCAGCAGAACAGTAACAAGCCGGTAAGGACCAAGCTGCGCAACAGCAGATAGCATCAGCAGCAAGCAGGGTAATTGACACAACAAGAGCCATCAGCATCGTCCTCGTGAATCGCTACCTGCCTTGCAACATTGAGCGAATTAGCTCAACCAGCAAGATTTCCCACAAGGTTCTCGCTGGACCCTTCGGGTTTCCGCGCCCATTCCCGTAACCCGGATTAATCCAGCTACTGGGGGAAGCATAGCGACATTCGCACCACGGTCAGTCACACCTTCCATTCCTTAGAATCGTTCCTTAGACAGCACACAAAACAGCATCAAGCTGTCTTCTTTAGTACATTATTGCAGATCCCTGTCTGCATTTTCCGAGTTTCCATCCGTTTCTTTCTTCCCCATTCGATACGCAACATTTGTATCTTAATTCTCGATCAATTTTTCGAACCACCGTCGGTCTCATCACCCGTTAGGAACTCTCCCCACCGCACCTTATGCCGTCGACAGCCGCCGTCCACGCACCCGTCTCTCACCACCTCGGCTCCACCCTAGCCAAGCAGCACGCGCCGCTAAGGGGTGTTGCAATTGCTGGTTCTGCTAGAAACATGCAGACGGTGTTCGAGGATGAGGATAATTGGCTCCTGTCGTACCTCGCTTCGACGTCTGTCGGAAAAGACCCGCGCTTGAACGCGGCCACCGTCAAGGCGGGTTCCGCTACTGCTACCCCCGCCGCCGCCGCCTCCGCCAGCTCTGCTTCCTCCGCTTCCGCCTCTGCCGTCGCGGTTGAGATTAAGCCTTTAACTGCGGGGGGCGACGTTTCGACTCCTCCGCTCGCCGAGGCTGCGCCGTTAAAGCTCTCTCCCACCCGCACAGCTTCGGCAAGCAACGGCGCGACGCACAAACAACGGGACACATCCGCCGATAATACGTCAATTACTGGCGCAGCTGGCGGCGCAAGCGGTCCAACTGCTGCTGCGGAGGGCCCGCCAGTGACGTCCCTCGCGCAACAGCAGCAGCCGCTGCCAACAACCATTAACCTCCCCAAGTCCCAAAGCTCCGCGCCACGATTCCGTTCGCTAGCAACCACCGCCGACGAGGGGACGAGCTTTGGCGACCCTGATGTCGCAGCAGCAGCAGCCGCATCGGCAGCGGCGGTTTCCGCAATCGCCGCCGCCGTCAGTGGTGCGACAATGAAGTCGCCTCCCGAGAGCTTCAACGATTGGGTGGCGGGAGCTGGGCGCAAGTATCGCCGCCACTCCACTGCGGCCTCCCCCTCTGCTGCACCTCGCGCCGGTTTCGGCGCGGGTGGCGCGTCCGCGTTACAAGGCGGCGACCTCCTGGGGCAGGGCGTAGCCATGGCTGCCGACGCAGCGGCAGCCACGGCAGCCGCGGGTAGGCGGAGGCGGTCGAGTGTCGGGCGCGTGTCGATGAGCGGACGGCGACAGTCCATGGACTATTCCGAGCTGGACGCCATCAGGGAAAGGTGAGAATTTTCTGGTTTCCCTAGTCAAACAATTTGTTCATTCTATTTGAATAATATTTATTACCGATGGCTAAGCGTCTAAATTTCCGTCTTACTGGAAATTGTTGTCTTCTCGTGTAGATTTCCATGTGAACCCCCCTAACGTCGAAATTCACATTCATGGCGGTACACTGCCCTCGAAGTGAAAAGATCGAATAGAAACGGATTAGCGAATTTTGACAGCTCTGGGATAATTTAGTTAATTCCCTAAACGGTGGCAACACACATCGTCACACGGCTTGGGTAAATACAAGTTTCGGGGAGGCAATTCTGGTTCGTGTCAGCCTTCGACATTGAAATCCGATTTTGACGTTCCTTCGTAGTGTAGGTTGTTCACAACTCATAACGAGAAAAAACAACTCCTTTCTACACCTTTTCCTCTCCTCCCATTCTTCCAGACTCCTCCATGCGGCTCATCTGTGGGCGGTAGCCGCGCCTGACGAGGGTAACGAGAGTGACGAGGAGGAGGAGGATGAGGATGCAGCAGAGAATGTCAAGGTTGACCCCCCCATGGCACGATCAGGCCTAGGTCTGACCACAGCTACTGTTGACAAGTGTTCCGGCTCCTCCAAGGCAGAAGCACCGAAGACTGAGACTGATAAGGCGCGCGGAGAGAAGCTGGTTGGGGAGGCTGCGGCTCGAGGTGCGGATGGAGGGGGTGGGTCTCCTGAAAGCGCTGCCAGTGGCGCGCTTATGACGCGCCGCAGGGCAGGGAGTGTTGAAGGGATAGGAGGCAGTTTCGAGGATGGGATGGGTGGAAATGGGAGTGGCAGTGGCGGGGGGGGATCTGGCAAGCTGTTGTCTAGTCAGGCTGCTATGATGGAAGCAAACAGGGATCCGACCAAGTCCCCTTCGTCTTTCATCAAGAAATGGATGAAGGGTCAGAGTGGGTTGGGGAAGTGAACAAAAAGGGAGAGGAGAGAGGGGGTAGGGGAGGCGAGGGAAGGAAATGTGGAATGGTGGTGAGATGTGGAGTTTGTGGATGGTGGCAAGTAGAGCAGAGCAGGGCTGGTTGCGTTAGTGCGAGGGTGCAGTGAACTGTGTCTAGCTTGGTTGGTTACGGTTAAGCTTTCATTGCAATTTGGGGTTGCTTTTTTCCTGCTGAATAGTGGCTGGCCAAGGCATTTTGCCTGTTACCAGCCTGCAGTACAGGGCTCAGGTTTGGTTTTGGCCTACTCATGATTGGCAGTGTAGCTTTTTCAAAAACCCTTATGGGCAGTGTGTACTTTTCCATTACACTGATAGAGCAGTGTAACATCAGGTTTTGAAATTTTTACCCTGCATCATCAGTGTGGTTTTATTTCAAGCACTGACCATGTGTAAATTAGGTGTGTATGACAGGTGGCGAGAAAGTTATCTGCCTCCCAGGTCCCCTGCCCCCTCGATCGATTGTTTGTGAGGGGCGGGGGGGAAGGGGAGGACTTACGAAATTGGCGACAATTTCGCCTCCCCTTCCCCCTCGATCGATTGTTTGTGAGGGGCGGGGGGGAAGGGGAGGACTTACGAAATTGGCGACAATTTCGCCTCCCCTTCCCCCTCGATCGATTGTTTGTGAGGGGCGGGGGGGAAGGGGAGGACTTACGAAATTGGCGACAATTTCGCCTCCCCTTCCCCCTCGATCGATTGTTTGTGAGGGGCGGGGGGGGAAGGGGAGGACTTACGAAATTGGCGAGAATTTCGCCTCCCCTCCCCCTCGACCGATTGTTTGTGGGGAAGGGGGGGGAGGGGGGGGGGGGGGGGGGGGGGGGGGGGGGGGGGGGGGAGGGGGGGGTGGGTGTGGGGGTCCGTGTACGCTCTTCAGTGTAATCCTCGCTAAGGGAAACTTTACCCCAAGGCATCAGTGTGGCCTACATCGATACACTTACTGATCAGTGTAACACTAACTGTCAGAATATTATGCTCTAGCCTGTAGTGGGGTGCTCTATAGCGAGTACAACCCTTCTAGGGTTTGCTATTTGTACCCCCATTCTTGCTAGTTCATTCTCTCTTTTGCCTATTATCTTGACATGCTATCAGAGCAGGTCGATCCCTTTGGATCGATCCTGTGGGTGGGCTCACCACCTCGTTGCTTCCGCTGCAACTTCCGCTGCTACTCTATGTGCCGCACGCCCCGTGGCGTGCGGCAGTTTTTTCTTCCCGCCGTGCGCCCCGAGGCGCGCGGCGGTTTTCTGCCCGCCGTGCGCCCCGTGGCGCGCGGCGGTTCTCTGCCCGCTGTGCGCCCCGAGGCGCGCGGCGGGCTTCTGCCCCGTCACTCGACGCGTCGCCCCCGGGAGGCGTTGCGACGGGCGACGGGGACCCGCGCGTCGCCCCCCGTCGCCCGTCGTGGCCTGCGCGCGGCCCGTACAGCCGGCGTGCGGCCCGTACGGGAAGCGCCAGGCCCGCGCGCGGCTCGGGCCGCCTGCGCGCGGTTCGGGCGGCTATACCAGGCCCGTGGGCGGCCCGTTCCTCGCTGCTCCTGCCCTCTCCACTGTCCCCCGTGCTTCTACCGGCGCCCCACCCCTCCTACAGCCCGTTCTCCTGAATTAGGGTTTGGGGGTGAAGAGTGTGGGGGTGGCGGCTATGGGGGTGTCGGTTGTGAGTTCCTCCCCCTGCTCCTCCTCCTCCCTCGTCTCCCTCTGCTACAGCTGCCGCTGAGGGGGGTGGTGTGTGGGAGCCTAGGGTTTGGGGTTTAAGGGGGGTACCGTCGGAGTGGAGCTAGGGTTTGAAGCAGAGGGTGTGTGTCGAGGGGTGTGGGACAGTTGGAGGAGGTTGAGCGGAGGCCGCCGTCGTGTCGTCCGCAGCGCCTGTATTCCGGGGTTCGATTAGCCACCGGTAGCTCAGAGAGCCGGTTGCGCCGTCGCCTGTGGGTCCGTTGCTCCTGCCGCGCATATTAGCCGCGGAGCCTGTTACTCCTGTACTCCGGGGCACTCATTCCCGGTAGCCACGTTGTCGCACCAGAGCCGTCTGTTGCCCGTGTGTCTGCAGCTTCAGTCGTCGCCTCCTATCTACTCTCCTCTCGCCAGCCCTCCTCCTCCTCACTTGCCCCCCTGTGACTGCCTCTAGCTTTGCTCATAATTTGAACCTTTAAACTATTGCTTCTTGAACTTGTGCTCAGAATGTGTGGTGACATTGTGATCCACCCTGAGCTTGTACTGCTTTGTTTGCTCTGCTGATTGCACCCCACTTTGGCTATGGGGGTGTGTCAGAATATTATGCTCTAGCCTGCAGTGGGGTGCTCTATAGCGAGTACAACCCTTCTAGGGTTTGCTATTTGTACCCCCATTCTTGCTAGTTCATTCTCTCTTTTGCCTATTATCTTGACACTAACTCATAAAAAAATTACCCCAGCACATCAGTGTAGACCCAAAATTTCACCCTTGTAATCAGTGTAGAAGGGTAAATTACACTGATAACCTGAGCTCTGCTGCAGTAGATATGGATAGTGAGATGTTGTAAACTTGTACCATGCTAGGAAACTAGTTTTGCTTTGCCATGCAAGCTGAGCCTCAGTACAAGGAGCACGGTAACTAGGGTCGAGCAAACGTAGGTGAGCAACAAGGTCAGCAGAAGGGTCAATAGTGTAGGCCGGGAAGTAGAAACGGCATGAAGAGACGACCAAGAGAGGCAGAGGTGGAAGTGGGACTTGATCATTGGCTGATCGGGCCTGGTTGAAGCGTTCCTGAAGAAGGCTACCAACCCTAGCCAGGCCCTTGGGAGGAAGCATAAGAAAGACGAGGCCTCTAACCGCTGCGAAACGTGTCACTAAGAGCACTTGACAACAATACGGCCTAGTGTGGTTGAGAGGGGTCGAGTGCAGTCGGGTGCATGCTAAGCCGTGCGACCTTCTAGTGGGGGACACGGGGCCTTAAAACGAAGGGGCCGCGGGCTCGTGGCGCTTGCGATAGCTGCTGATGCTGCGAATGCAGCTATGCGGGCGGCTGCTGCTGCGCGTGCGAATTGTGCGCGCGGCTGCTGCGGCGTGGCTGCCCCTGCTCGTAGCAGGACGAGGCGGGGCAGCGCGATACGGGGTGGGAAGCACGGGCCAAGCAGCGCGCGCGCGCGACGCCTGCAGTGCGTGCGCGTGCTGAACGCGCGCAGGAAACCGCTACTGCACGTTCGCATGCTGCTGTACGTGTGCGCGGGGCTCTGCTACGTGTGCGCGCTGCTGTGCATGCTTGCGCTGCTCCTGCAGCGCAAGCAGTGCGGGCAGCGTAGGGCAGTGCGGGGCAGCGCGGGTAGTGCAGGGGCAAGGAACGAGGCAGCGCGTAACAGGGCGATGCGGGGTGACAAAAGGCGATATGGAGCACGGAACTAACTAGCTGATACCATCTCAATAACTAGTTATCTTAGGTGACTAAGGTAGGTGGTGAGAATAGTCATGAGGCTAGAGGAAGGAGGGGGGGGGGTACAAGAAGAGTGTCGATAGGTTTGGTGTACCCCGTAAGATGCACCCAACTGTAGCGTATGTTAGGACGCGTTGAAAGTGTCAAACTATATGTGCTGCATATTGTCTAGGCTGTAGTGGGGTAGCCCATATGGGGTACAACCCAATTAGGGTTTACTACTTGTACTCCTGCATCCTGTTAGTTCAGTCATTCCTGCTGCTAGATTCTAACATGGTTTCAGAGCACTAAGGTCCGTAGGACCGTTTTTTTTTTTCGGGCCCACCTACCGCTGCGGTTACCGCGCTACCCCACGTACCTGCCTGCCTTGCCTTGCCTTGTGACGTGCTGCACAAGCGCTGCCTCCTGCTGCCCTAGGCCAGCGCGCTGCCCCTAGAGGCCCGTAAAGCCCGCGCGCCGCCTCTACACGCCTGTCAGGCCCGCAAACACGCTGCTACCGCGCGCTGCCCGCACCGAAACCGCGCAGCCCGCACCGAGTCGCGCGCAGCCCGCTGCAGCCCTGCGCAGCCCGCACCGAGCCGCGCGCAGCCCGCTGCAGCCGCGCGCAGCCTGCACCGAGCCGCGCACAGCCCGCTGCAGCCGCGCGCAGCCCGCACCGAGCCGCGCGCAGCTCGCAGCTGCCGCGCGCAGCCCGCGCCGAGCCCACGCAGCCCGCGTCGAGCCGCGCGCGGCCTGCTACGGCCTCGCGAGGCCCGCGCGCGGCCCGCAGCAGCCCGCGCCGAGCCGCGCGCGGCCTGCTACTGCCTCGCACGGCCCGCGCGCGGCCCGCAACAGCCCGCGCCGAGCCGCGCGCGGCCCGCTACTACTTAGTGCGGCCGCGCGCGGCCTGCAGCAGCTCAGCGCGCTGTCAGCGCAGCCCGCGCCGAGCCGCGCGCGGCCCTCTGCCTCGGCCCCGACCTGCCGCTGATGCGGCCCCGCCCCGCAGCTGCCACGGCCCCGACCTGCCGCTGATGCGGCCCCGCCCTGCAGCTGCCACGGCCCCGACCTGCCGCTGACGCGGCCCCACCCTGCTCCTGCCGCTGAAGCGGCCCCGCCCTGCAGCTGCTTCGGCCCTGCTCTTCAGCCGGTGTTGCGGCCCCGACGTCGCCGCTGTCGAGCGCCGGCCATGCTCGCCCGGTGAGCGCCTGCTCTCCCAGCCTTTGGTGAGCGCCTGCCTGCCTGCCTGACGGCCTGCCTGCCTGCCTGCCTGCCTGCCTGGCTGCCTGCCTGCCTGCCGGCCTGCCTGCCTGCCTGCGCGCCTGCCTGCCTGCCTGCCGGCCTGCCTGCCTGCCTGCCGGCCTGCCTGTCTGTCTGCCTGCCTGCCTGCCTGCCTGCCTGTCTGCTTGCCTGCCTGCCTGCCTGCCTGCCTGGCTGCCTGCCGGCCTGCCTGCCTGCCTGCGTTCCTGCCTGCCTGCCTGCTTGCCTGCCTGCCTGCCACGCCTGCCCTGCCCGCGCTAATGATACTGGCAGGTGGTCAGATGCAGCTCCAGCGACGTTCACGCGAGCCTCTCACGCCCCAGCAGCTTAGTGAGTGGTATACTAGCTGGGGTTGTCGCGGTAGCCGTCGTAGCTGTCGCCCTGGGGCTGGTCAGTTGGGAGCGTCTAGCAGTGGCCAGCTGCAGCTGCAGGGGCGTCCACGCGAGACACTTACGCCTCGGCAGCTCCAGGAGTGGTACGCTCAGTGTAGCAGGTCTACACGTACAGTTCGCTGCCCGTACGTCATTCGCACAGGTGCTAGGACTGGTCAGCCTTGTGGGACACTTGGTCACACACAGTCCCGCTGCTTCGCCCGTCTGAGCGACGACTGGCGCACAGTGTTTGGCGACGAGGCTGAGCTCCCCACCTGGCTAGAGCTGCATGGACAGGGGGTAGATATCTTTGCGCGTGACTATGATGCTATTCTCACTGCCATGTATGCATTGTCTACTAGTGCTGACCGTGCCTGTTGCCTGTGCGTACCGCCTGACCCTGGTGAGGCTGCTGCCCTAGGTGCTAGTGCGTCTCCTGCTCTAGGTGCTGGTGAGGCTGCTGCTCTCGGTGCTAGTACGTCTACTGCTCTAGGTGCTGGTGAGGCCGTGGCTTCAGGTGCTGCTGTGTCTGCTCTCTCTGGTACTGCGCCCACTGCGGTCTCGCACACCTTCACCCTTGACTCAGGAGCTTCCCGCTCCTTCTTTCGCGACTGCACCGCACTCACGCCGCTCCGTCGGCCAGTCCCGGTCTCCCTGGCGGACCCCTCTGGGGGTCCAGTCCTTGCCCACTATTCCACGGTTCTGCCGTGTCCGGCCGTCCCGTCCGGCTCGCTGTCAGGTCTTTACCTCCCCTCGTTCTCTACGAACTTGGTGAGTGGAGCTGACCTCCAGGATGGGGGGGTTCACCAGTTCACTCCTGCGAGTCAGCGAGTGACTCACTGTACGTGTGCTAGGACGGGCCGGCACTTGGCCACGTTCACCCGTGCACCTGGCTCGAGTCTGTACACACTGACCACTGAGTCCCCTCAGGTAGCTGCGTCTGCGTCTGCGTCTGCGTCTGCGTCTGCGTCTGCGTCTGCGTCTGGTCAGCTGGCGGCCCCCTGCGAGTGTCGCGCTTTGTCGCACGACACTCTCCTGTGGCACCACCGCCTTGGTCACCCCTCCTTGCCTCGCCTGCGTAGCATGCACTCTCGCTCCCTGGTCTCTGGTCTCCCCAGGTCTCTGCCTGCCCTCCCTCCCTCGCCTGCGCCGCCCTGCATTCCTTGCGTCGAGGGGCGGCAACGCGCTGCTCCTCACTCCTCCTCGTTTCCTCCCACAGAGGCTCCACTGCAGACGCTCCACCTGGACGTGTGGGGCCCAGCCCGCGTCCAGGGACAGGGCCACGAGCGGTACTTCCTGCTGGTTGTCGACGACTACACGCGTTACACCACGGTCTTCCCCTTGCAGAGCAAGGGGGACGTCCCTGATGTTTTGATCCCCTGGATCCGCGCTGTTCGTCTCCAGCTCCGCGAGCGGTTCCGGTCGGACTTTCCTGTCCTGCGTCTGCACTCTGACAGAGGTGGTGAGTTCTCCTCCGACCTCTTGGCAGCCTACTTTGCGGAGCACGGCATCACTCAGTCGTTCACGCTTCCGGCCTCTCCGCAGCAGAATGGGGTTGCTGAGCGCCGCATTGGCTTAGTCATGGAGGTCGCTCGTACCTCCATGATCCATGCGGCTGCCCCCCATTTTCTGTGGCCGTTTGCGGTCCGGTACGCCGCGCATCAGCTCAACCTTTGGCCCCGTGTCTCCTTGCCGGAGACCTCGCCCACACTGCTGTGGACGGGGAAGGTTGGCGATGCGTCGCGTTTCCGGGTCTGGGGTGCTCGTGCCTTTGTCCGCGATACCACCGCGGACAAGCTCTCCGCCCGCGCTGTTCCCTGTGTCTTCCTGGGCTTTGTCCCTGACGCGCCTGGTTGGCAGTTTTACCACCCCGCCTCGCGCCGTGTCTTTGCGTCTCAGGACGTCACGTTCGACGAGTCGGTTCCCTTTTACCGTCTCTTCCCCTACCGCACTGCCTCGCTCCCCCCCCCGCCGCTCTTCCTCGCTCCAGGTGCTCCCCAGGTAGACCCCCTCCCCGCTCCCGGTCCTGCTCCTTCAGGTGTTTCTCAGGTAGACCCTCCTCCCTTGACTGCGCCGGTTGAGGTCACTGGTGACTCAGGTCCTACTGAGAGTGGTCCTGCTCGGGGTACTACTTCTGGGGGTGCTGAGCCTGGGGGTGCGGAGCCTGAGGGTGCTGAGCCTGGGGGTACTGAGCCTGAGGGTGCGGAGCTTGAGGGTGTGGAGCCTGGTGGTGCTGAGCCTGAGTGTGAGGGGTCTGGGGGTGCTGAGCTTGGCGGTACTGACGCTGGAGGTTCTGGAGCTACTGAGGGTGGTGGCGCTGGAGGTTCGGGAGCTGCTGGAGGGCCTAGTACTGGTGGCGCTGGAGCTGGAGGTTCTGGAGCTGCTGAGGGTGCTCGCGCTGGAGGTTCTGGAGCCGCTGGAGGTACTGGTGCTGAGGGTACTGACACCGGAGGTTCTGGAGCCGTTGGGGGTGCGGGCGCTGAGGGTTCTGAGTCTGCTGTTGCGCGGTCTCCTTGGAGTGGCCGCCTTCGTCCACGTGTGCCTCTCACCCCACAGCAGCTGCAGGACTGGTACGGTCGCCGTCAGCGTCGCGCTGCTGGAGCTAGGAGTGGTGCTGGTCCTTTGTCTACTGGAGGTGCTGGAGTCGCTGGTTCTGGAGGTGCTCGTGCTGGAGACACTGAGGCTGGAGACCCTGGGACTGGAGGTGCTGGTTCTGGGGGTGCTGCTGCTGGAGACACTGAGGCTGGAGACCCTGGGACTGGAGCTTCTGGAGCTGCTGGAGGTACGGGAGCTGCTGGAGGTACTAGAGCTGCTGGAGGCACTGGAGCTGCTGGAGCTGCCGGTACTGGTGCAGCTGCGCCGACACGGCTGTTCTTCGCTCCGCCGTCTCCGTCGTCTCTGCCGCCGCCTGACTCTGCTCTTCGTCAGGTTATTACTCTCCCGTCGTCTACTGGTCTTCCGTTACAGCCTGGCTCACCGCTGCCTGCTCCTTCTCCTTACACTGAGCAGACTGGTAGTCCTGCTGAGCGTCGTGAGCCTGCGTTGCGTCCTGTCTCGCCTGCTCGTCCTGGTCGTACCGGTCGTCGTGTTCCTCGTTCGCGTCAGCCGGCTGTCCCCAGCGCACGCCTCGTAGTCCGTCGTCCTTCCTCTGCTCTGCAGCCTGTTCCTCTGCCGTCTCCCCCTGCGTCCTCTCTGCCTGCCGTTCCGGACCCTGAGTCTGACAGGTTTCGTACTGAGCACCCTACTGTCACGCGTCTCCTAGCCACTGTTGTCACTGACCCGTCGTTTGAGTCTACTGCTGCGTCTGCCTTGGTCGCTGAGCTTGTTGACTTTGCTGCTGCCTGTCGTCTAGACTACGCCGCTAGTCTTGTTGCTGAGTCTGAGTCTGTCTGTCCTCCGTCCGTCGGGGGTGAGTGTGCTCTTAGCACGGACGTCCTTGAGGACAGGCAGGAGGAGTTCCAGTGTCTTGCTGCTGCTTTACCTCATCTTGTGTCCTCGCTACTTGCCCCTGAGGGAGACCCGGATGCACCAGACATCCCGACTCCGCGCTCTTACGCAGAGGCGATAGAGGGTCCCTACTCCTCTCAGTGGCAGGCAGCCATGGACGCAGAGATGGCTTCCTGGAAGTCCACAGGCACCTACGTTGACGAGGTTCCCCCACCTGGGGCGAACATCGTCAGTGGCATGTGGATTTTCAGGGTGAAGCGGCCGCCGGGTTCTCCGCCTGTCTTCAAGGCGCGTTACGTGGCTCGAGGCTTCAGTCAGCGAGAGGGAGTTGACTTCTTCCATACCTTCTCCCCCACCCCAAAGATGACCACTCTTCGGGTGCTGCTGCACGTTGCTGCTCACCGTGACTACGAGCTTCACTCTCTTGACTTCAGCACAGCTTTCCTGCAGGGTAGCCTGCACGAGGAGATCTGGCTGCGCCGCCCCCCGGGCTTCACTGGGTCGTTCCCTCCTGGTACCCAGTGGAGCCTCCGGCGGCCGGTCTACGGTCTTCGCCAGGCGCCACGTGAGTGGCACGACACACTGAGGACTACGCTTGCGGCTCTTGGGTTTGCGCCTTCTACTGCTGACCCGTCGCTGTTTCTGCGCACCGACACTTCCCTGCCGCCGTTCTACATCCTCGTGTACGTCGACGACTTGGTTTTTGCCACTGCTGACACTGAGGCTCTCGCCCACGTAAAGTCGGAGCTGCAGAAGAGACATACGTGCACAGACTTGGGTGAGCTGCGCAGCTACCTTGGCTTGCAGATCACCCGAGACAGAGCACGTCGCACCATCACCTTGACTCAGTCACACATGGTGCAGCAGGTCCTTCAGCGCTTCGGCTTCACCTGGTCTTCAGCACAGGCCACTCCTCTGGCTACAGGTCACACGCTCTCAGCTCCACCTTCGGACGAGTCCGTAGAGCCGAGTGGTCCTTACCCAGAGCTAGTCGGCTGCCTCATGTACCTGATGACTTGCACTCGACCTGACCTCGCGTACCCTCTTGGTCTCCTGGCTCGCTACGTGGCTCCTGGTCGGCACCGACCTGAGCACATGGCTGCTGCTAAGAGGGTACTGCGTTACTTGTGCAGCACATCAGGCATGGGGCTAGTGCTTGGAGGGACGAGCCCAGTTGTCCTCACTGGGCACTCAGACGCTTCTTGGGTTGACGACCTGGCTACTCAGCGGTCGTCACAGGGTTACACCTTCAGCCTTGGCTCTGGTTCAGTTTCGTGGCGTTCTACACGCTCGTCTTCAGTTCTCGGCTCCAGTTGTGAGGCTGAGATCTACGCCACAGCCATGGCTGCACAGGAGTTACGCTGGCTCACCTACCTACTGACTGACTTGGGAGAGCAGCCTCGTTCTCCTCCAGTGCTGTACGTCGACAACAAGGCCGCCATTGCCTTGTGTGAGGAGCACAGACTGGAGCACAGAACGAAGCACATTGCTCTGCGGTACTTCCTGGCTCGAGAGTTGCAGCAGCGAGGCCAGCTTCGTCTTCGCCACGTGGCCACTCGGGCCAACACTGCTGATATATTCACCAAGGCACTTCCGTCTGGTGATCATCAGCGCTTTTGTACTCTGTTAGGCCTTGTGCCTACGTTTCCACACTTGCTGTAGTCTCTGCTTGTACTGTGATCTGTACATAAATATATATGCATGCTGGCTCTTGCTAGGTAGCCATCACTGTACTGTTATTGCTGCATATATATCTCTGCATGTGAACTGGCCCTGTGGCCCTTTGCTTGTGCTCGGAATGCGTGGTGACGTTGTGATCCACCCTGAGCTTGTTTTGCTTCTCTTGACTGGTCGTGTGACCTCTTGTTCTCCCCCACTTTGCCTATGGGGGTGTGTCAAACTATATGTGCTGCATATTGTCTAGGCTGTAGTGGGGTAGCCCATATGGGGTACAACCCAATTAGGGTTTACTACTTGTACTCCTGCATCCTGTTAGTTCAGTCATTCCTGCTGCTAGATTCTAACAGAAAGTGCAAATATCGCAGGATCGCGACTGCGACGTTATGACGATCGCGGCTGAAAATTGACAGATTTCCCGCGAACAGTGATCGGTCGCATTGTTACACTGTACAGAAATTTTGGCCAGAAAGCGTACTGTAGCATGGTTACAGCGTAGTTAATAGGGTATCCAATCGGCACATCGATCGCGACTGACGATCGATCGTCTACTTTCACCGCGTACTGGGATAGTTGACACTAACCTACCTCGGGTGCCCGTTCAAATTCAACACTAGGATTAACACCAATACAAGGTATAACACTTCTGGCAGTGTAGATTGAAATAGAAAGTGCCGTAAAAGTATAATTTATAAATAATTGGTGCCTTTTGGTGCTACGGATTCGTGATTCCTTTTATAGTATAAGATTCATACAATTTTCAATATTTTGATGACATATTAAGGGCCAGTGTATTTCATACGTATGATTACACAGGATTTATTAGGATATTGAAGATTATTCGCTACTTCGGAAAGGTACTTTGCCATTTACAAGCAGGTAACATATTGAGAGGACAGGTTGTGTGACAAGTCAACTGAACGCTCTCGATACTATAATTTCTAGCATTGTAAAACCACTATGAGGAATTGGTGGCCCGTATAACACATGAATCAATGGCCCGTATTACACGCCCTACTCATATGTTTAGTTGGGTGTGAAATAGTCTAAAGATATGAGTACCACTTTTGTAAATCCCGCATGTTCCGGCTGTATAATAACCTCGATTGTGGGCGACTCCATTTCAAGTTTGACAAAGGCCACCGTCAGCCCCACAAGCATCGGTGAGTCAATCTAAGTCAACGTCGACGTGTTAAAAGTTTATGATGAAAAATGGTGATTGTGAACCGTGGATTGATCATTTCAGCTTACGGCATGAGTACTGACCGTCCGATGGGGACACGAAAGTTCCTGGAATGTAAGAATCACTTGCTGGGAAGAGTTTGATGGCATCTCCCACCCTAGCCAATGGGGACACAGCGCGGGATTGCGAAATTGCCTGGGTAGCGTGTGGATCGGGGTTTTGGTGGTGGGGTAGGGGTCGCCTGAAGACTGCGTTGCAGCGGGTCAGAGAAAAAAAAATAGAGTTGGAGAGACGAGGATATCGAGGAATCCAATTCCGCATCTGTGAGACATTTTACGATTGTACAGTTCATCCGTCGTACAACGTGAAAAACGATAGATTTTTTTCCTGTTTCCGTCGAAACGTTTGTTTTTTGCTTCCGCCAAAACTTTTCCCGTTTGTTCACCAACCAGCTTTCGACAGTGACCTTTTTGGCCGTGATGCGCCAGAACAACAGCGCCATTGTTTTCCGGCTCCACCAAGCCGTCACATTTCGTCGAAAGAAGGCCGTCACATTCCGTCACTCAGAAACAATTAGCATTAGTCGGGGCGTATTCCTAGGCCTCGTGTCAAGCTGTGTTTGTGTCAACCTAGAATCTTGGAACGCATGCGATTGGTTTAAAAAATACATTTGGCCAATCAGGTGCGCTCCATAGTTATGGGTTGACACCAACTGGTTCTTGACACAAAGTCAGGAATACGCATCAGACTGTATGGGGGCTTCATACCCAGCAGGTGTTGCTTAATTAAGTAATTTTAAATGTTACTTCTTAGTCTGACCGGTATACTTCCCTGCATGCTGTCAGAATTTTTTTCGCGCATCGCGGATTCTTTTTCGGACTTGTTGGACAATTCTCTCGCTTCCACTTCCCCCTTCCCCGCAACCCTTCACACAGACTCATCAGAAAACCGCTGGTCTAGTCACGCACACCCCGTATGACACCATCCCCACCCCCTCCACCTCGTCGAACCTGTTCCGACCGAAGTTTGTTCGATGACAACACCACCGCACCTGCGCACCCTCCCTCCCTCTTCCCACTGCCACCCCGCACCATTCCCCCTCACTACACATCCGCGGCTCCGCCCCACTCTTCCTCTCCCGTACGCTTCCCCACCTCTCTTTCCGTCCCCCGCCCCACCAAGGAGAAACTCCTCCGCACTAATCGTTCCCCCCCAACCAGATGCTGCTCCCCGTGCTCCCACAGTTACCCCACTCTTCCCCCCGACTTGCCTCTCCGTTCCGATGTCCTCCTCCCCCTCCCATCTCTTGCTCGTTGACGTTTGATCGATTCTCATTCTCGATCTCCATTCTCCCATCGCACTTTAGGATCTAGTCTCTTATCTCGCCTCCTCTAACCTTTAGCTCTTCTCTAGTTCCTCTCTTCTCTCAAGCTAACTTCCCGCATTCGAACTTGAAGCGCGACACTACGCAACGATAACCATCGTCGAACACCTGGATAACCAGTGTTATTGTGTTTTATTGTTTTTGTGCATTATCGTCGATATCACCTGGACGTTTTTCTTCTGTTGAGCAACGAAATCACAGACTCTTCCTCGAAGCGTGTTCGAAGCCGTTGTTGATTTATCCGCATTACCTCGTTGACTTTGCAGAAACAGGCTCGTATTATAAGACAGTACGAAGCGTCACGGGAAGAAAGAGACCTTCGCGTCGCGTCGCGCCGCGCCGCGTAGCGTGGGAAGCTTCATTTTGTGTTTACCGTCGCAAAGTCAGTCAAGCTCGCTGAATCCTCATTATAGATTGGCATCTCGTTACCGATTAAATTCTTCTTCCCTTGTGTATCGCGGAACACTCTAACGCGGACACGTCAATCCAAGATGTTTCTCTGCGGCGGCTCAACCTTTCGCCGAGAGCACAACATAGAGCAGCAGCAGCAGCAACAGGAGGAGGATAATCATCATCATCATCAGCAGCAGCAGCAGCTTGGTGGTCCGAAGAATCGCGCGACTCGTCAGTCGCACCCCAACGCTTCTCCACCCAACCCTCTCGCCCGGCCGCATCAGCCGGCGCACCAGCAGCATTACCACTCGTCGCCCCGCCCCACAGGGCCTCTGTCACCCGCGTACGTGCACCCGCGCAACAGCCATGCGCCGGCGCAGGCTCGGGGGGCCAACCACGCGCCAGGGCAGACCCAGAACGGCCAGCCGCACGCGTCCGCCGCCCCTTCCGGCATCAACGGATACGCGCGCCATCTCTCCAGCCGTCTCATGCCTAAGAAGCGGTCTAAGGAGGCCGCCGGCGGCTTCCGCCAGGGCGCAACCGTTGGGTGCGCGGGCAGCGCGCGAGTGTTCGCCGCAGGGGCTGAGCCTGAGCGGAAGTTATCCGCGGAAGATTCCCGCGCTGCAGGGGAGGCGGAGCAGCAAAGCGCGGGAGGGGGACAGCCGGCGCAAAGCTTTACGTCCGGAGGAGCGACCCGCGCCGCCCCCGGCGGAGCGGATAATAAGCTTCCCCGTAAGCCGTCTGCTGCGGCGGCTGCTGCCGCTGTAGCTGCAGCAAAGATGGCGGCCTCCGCGGCTGCTGCCGCCGCGGCCACTGCCTCCCGCGCGGACAAGATCCACCTCACCCCCGCGGGGGCGGCGCAGGTGGGCGGGTCGGCGGCGGCAGAGCAGGGAATGGAAGCGCAGGCGCTTCCGTCGCTTCCGCCTGGCTACCGCTTCAAGCCTACGGACGAGGAGCTCGTGGCGCATTACCTCGTGCCGCGCGCGCGCCTCGCGGACGATTCCCTCGGGGTGATCCCGTCTAACCCGCCGGTCCAAGCGGGACGGCGGGCAGCCGCCGCTGATGGGGGGAGGCGGGAGCTTCAGGGGGAGGCGAAGGCGGAACAGCAGCAGCAGCATCAGCAGCAGCAGCAGGATTGGATGACGATGATTGCGGATTTGGATGCTTTGGATATGGAGCCGTGGGAGCTTCCTAGTGAGTCTTGCTGTAACGAGTATCGATTTTGCCTGCTTCTGCTTCTGCCCCTTCCTAGGGATCTTCTCGACGAGGCTCGATCTTGCCTGCTGCTGCTTCTGCCCGTTCCGCGTATCTGGTCCCCGGCCGCGCGCGTAAACGTGTGCTCCTTCCCTCTCTCCTTGAGTTTTACTTGCAGTGTCGTGCTGCATAGGCGACGGCGTTTCTTCTCGACGCGGAGCCACAAGTACGGCCACTCGATATTCATCGGCTCCCCTCCCTTCCTTCCTGCCCCAACCTCCCCGTTCCCCGTTCCCCCCGGTCCCCTGCCCCTCTCCCCCCCCGCCAGTGTCGTGCTGCATCGGTGACGGCGAGTGGTATTTCTTCTCCACGCGAAGCCACAAGTACGGCCACTCGCGGCGCACCAACCGCTGCACCGCCAACGGCTACTGGAAGGCCACAGGCAACGACCGCACCATTCACTGCGACCCCGTCTTTGGCGCCGCTATTGCCGCGGGCGCGAGCAGGGGCATGGGCGCGGGGATGGGCGCGGGGATGGGCGCGGGTGTGGGGAAGCAGTTGTCCCGCGCGCTGCTGGGGAGGCGGGGGAGCGGAGGGTTGTTCGGGGGGTGTTTGGATGAGCCTTCGGTTGCGGAAGAGGAGGGGGAGGAGGGGGCGGATGGGGATGGGATTATGCCTGGCATGGACAATGGTCGTTATGTTGCTACTCACCAGCGTAACATGTCCTCTGGTAACCAGTCGCCGATGCTGAATCATCACCTGCAGCAGCAGCAGCAGCAGGCGGTTTACATGGGGGAAGCATACGCCTCCCCTCACATGCTGCCGCCGCATGCACACGCACTGGCGCACATGCACGGGCATGGGTACGCGCACGCGTTCGGGTTTCCGCGCGGGCACGGGCATGGGCAGATGGATGGAGTGGTGGTGGGGATGAAGAAGACGTTGGTGTACTATGAGGGGCGCGCGCCGAGAGGGAGGAGGACGGAGTGGGTCATGCATGAGTATCGCCTGGAGCAGCGCAGCAGCAGCGGCCGCCGACCCGTGGTAAGTGAGCTGCTGCTGCTGCTGCTGCTGCTGCTGCTGCTGCTGGTGGCGGTGGCGATGGTGATTGTGATGCTCTGTGGCAGGTATTTTTTTTTTTCTTTCTCTCTTCCGTTAAACGTTCTGGTCGTACCACATATGCCACGCACTCACCACCTTCCTTGCTTGCTTCTCCTGTTGTGTGCCTCCCGTTTCTCCCCACATGCAGGGTTCGCTCGTACTGTGCCGTGTGTACAACAAGGGGTCCAACCCATCCGCTGCCCAGCTACCCCCACGAGCCATGTCCGCTCCTCTCCCTGCTGCTGCCGCCGCCGCTGCCGCTGCTGGCATGGTCCCGGATATGGGCATGGGCATGGGGATGGGGATGGGGATGGGGATGGGGATGGGGATGGGGATGGGGATGGGTATGGGTATGGGGGGGATGGGGATGGGAATGGGTATGGGGATGGGTATGGGGATGGGGTCGGAATTGGATGCGAGCATGTGTGAAGGGAGTATGGGTATGGAGGGAGGAATGGAGGGAGAAATGGAGGGAGAAATGGAGGGATATTTGGAGGGAGATTTGGAGGGAGAAATGGAGGGAGGTATGGGTGATGGTTTTGATGGTCATGGTGGTGCTATGGATGCTGCTGCTGATGCTGATGATAATGATGATGATGACAACGATGGTGCTGCTGATGAGGAAGGCATGGGTGCGCCCATGCCGGGGATGGATGTGCTACCGTCCCCCTCGTCACCTGCATATCACCCCACGCCAGTTTCCTGTGATTCGGCTCCTGTTGCTGCTGTTTCTGTTACTCCTGCTGCTGTTGCCGCTGTCGAGCTCTCTTCCGCGTATCCTGTGAGCAACAGCAGCAGTGCTCGCTGCAGCAACTCGTTTGGGAGCAGCGAAGAAATGCCTGGTGCAGAAGCAGCAGCAGCAGCAGCAGCAGCATCAGCAGCAGCAACAGCAGCAGCAGCAGGAGC